>CM021110.1:172726786-172894238 GCA_007115665.2 Sequoiadendron giganteum
AAGGACCACATAGATCAGTATGTATCAAATCCAGTACTCCATTAGAGCTGTACTATTTGCTCGAGAAGGAATTTCTTGTTTTCTTTCCCATCTGACATTCCTTGCACATAGTGTTAGTAGGCTTCACTAACTTAGGTAAATCTCTGACTACTTGAGTAGACCTTATCTTGAAAATGTTATCAAAGTTCACATGACATAACCTCCTATGCCATAACTAGATTACATCAATTTAAGCAATCAAACAACTTTGAATAGCAGTGCTTAAATGAAAGATATTACCTTTTTTCTTTGTTCCTAAAGCAATTATATTTCCTGAACTTCCTATTATTCTACACTTACCATTCTTGAACTGTAGATTGTAGCCTTTGTCTACCATTTTTCCAACACTCAAAAAGTTACGCTTTAGGACTTCTACATAAATAACATCATCAGTATTGTGCTTACCATCAAAAGAAATAGTGCCTTTTCCACAAATCACACCAGAAGTGTTGTCACCAAACCTCACTACACCACCATCATAGTTTTCCAAGCTTCCAATTTTTCTTTTGTCACCAGTCATATGATGTGAGAATCCATTGTCAATTACCCACTCATATTTCTCTTCAACTTTGGCTGCAAGAGCTTTTTCAACATTTACATTACTAGTAGATTCAATGGACACCTGACCATTTTCTTTGATAGAAATAAACACCCATTCATCTTCATTTCCAGTTTCTTTATCAGATTCTTCATTAGTTACACCTTCTTCAGCATAATAGCACTTTCTTTGAAATCTAGTATTCTCAGGCTTATATTTTGAAACTCTTTCAGGACATCTAGAAGCAAAATGACCTATCTTACTACAAGAAAAGCATTTAATATGTAACTTTCCTTTGTACTTACAATGACCTCTTGATTCTATTTTCACAATCAATGCTTCCAGTTCTTCCAATTCCCTTTCTTCATCTTCAATCCGCTTCATCTCATCTTCATATCTGAATGTTCTCTGGGAACTCTCTCCTGAGTCATATCTCTTTTTCCTGGATACAATTGCCTTGAAAGAAAATTCAGTCTTAGGAGCAGACTCACCAAATTCACTTAGTTCAAATGCAACAAGTTTTCCAATCAACATGTCGTTTGTAATATTTGTCACTGTTCTGAGTTCATCAATAACATGAGCTTTTGTCTTGTAGGAAGGGGGCACATATCTAAGTATCTTAGCCACAATTTCATCATCATTCATAGTTCCACCAACACATCTTGTGTCCATCACCAATTCATTTATCTTATGCGAGAAGGAAAAGATGTTCTCATCTTCACTCGTATTCAAGCTCTCCCATTTGCCTTTTAGACTTTGTAGCTTAGCACTTTTCACTAGTGCATCTCCTTCATACAATGTTTCTAGATTTTTCCAAATCTGGTATGCAGTCTTCAAATCCATCACGTTTGTCATTTTCAAATCTGTCAAAGAAATCACTAATGTTTCTATTGACCTGGTCTTAATTTCTGCTTGCTTGATCTCATCTTCAGAGGAGGGACCATTCTGAGGAATATTATATGCAATTTGTGTCATCTGCCATAAAGGTTCACTAATGCACCTCAAATGAAATTCCATCCTGAATTTCCATAGAGAGTAGTTTGTACCATCGAATCTAGGACTATCCTTTTTAAATGATGCCATATTAGATCACCTCAAGCTGTTAGGCTTCTTTCAAATGAACTAGCTCTAATACCAATTGTTGGCAAAACAAGGATAGACAATTGAAGGGGGGGGGGGTGAATCAGTTGTTACCAAAATCAAACTTATACAACATTAACCAATCCTTATATCATAGATCTGATAATATACAATGCGAGCATAAGAACAACACATCAAAGACACATGAACACAAAGATTTTATACGTGGAAACCCTGTGAGGGGAAAAACCACGATGGATGTTAGTCCACAATATTATACCTTGTTAGAAGTATAATGAAGAATAAAAAGAGAATGCACTTGCATTCAAGCACAAAACCTAGAGCACACTTCTCAAAGGGAAGGCTCACTGCCTTACATACAATAATTAGATTAAATCCATCTGATGAATTTGAACTGAGAAAATAGCTTCTGCAAAAGCTTGATTACAGTTCCAGTTAGGCACACAAAACTTCTTCAAACTCTTCCAAAATTTTCTCTAAATGATCTAACCTTTATTCTCACTTGTACATCATTTGTACACTTGAGCACTCCCCCTAAATGAGGAAAAAAATCTTGTATAAATATCTCCTACACGGATTTACATCCACTATTCAGTTGGCCACAAATAAGGAATAAATTACAACTGTCAGCCTTGATACATGAATAAATTTCAATGCATACCAACACAAGTTGGACATAACATAGTGAGGACCCAAACAAACATCTCCAAACATTCCAAACAATAAAATATTAATCCTCATGGATTTGCAACACGCTAACACCACAATTTCAGCCAAGAATATGAACACTCGGGCACATATTGGAAAAATCTCTAATCACGAACACTTCAATCACTGCAGACGTACACCAAGGATAGAGCACGATCTAGAATCATCCATGAACTTCATAGGCACATGAGCAACACATGAGATTACCATAATTTCATCCGCTTTGACCAAGAACACCATCTACAAAGACTAAATAACTGTAGGCACACAGATCATCATAACTTGCACAAAACTTCATGCGCACCACTAAAACTTTCAGAGAACATACTAGAAAGGTTCAACACCAAACCATTTGAAAAGCACCTTTAGATCATCAACACACAGAGGTTTCCAACATTCTGACCTTCTCAGCTCTAGTGGCTGCCTATACTATATTTTTTACAATTTTCTTAATCTCCTCGACATATATAGCCTTAAGTAGATTAAAATGCTAATAGTGTTGACATCAATGACAACAATATATCAGTAACACAACCACAACATCCAAAAATCTTATTATTGTATCAAAACAACCAATAACATAGATAAGATGGGCTAGAAGATAGCATCAATTTCATTAATAATCAAGGCCAAAATGATTCTCATGTAAATAGGAATAGTTTCTTCATGATCCTCACTGATAAAAGCTAGGAAATGCTGAAATTTTTAAAGAATAAGATCATCAAAATCTAAATAAATAATGAGAACACATGATCTAACATTTGTAATCAATTCTAAAATCTTAACCCTTTTACTAAAAGAAGGACTTTTGATATCACCTAACCCATGAAATCTTTCAATAATCAATTGTAATATCTCCCTCAATTTGTCAATATTGTAGGGAACTTTGGGAGTTGTAATCATTATCTTACCTAATTATCTTTGTGTCTCAACAACTTTGATCACCTAAGGAAGTCATTGCCAGAATCATGGCTACTTGAATTAACTGAGAAGGTGACTAATCAATCCACTATATGCAAACAATTCTCTACTTCCTCCAAAGTGATGAGAAGAACATATTTTGACTAAGATAAGTGTCCAAGTTTATCTCCTATAATAAATTTTTTTCCCAACTCTTTTTCACTCAATGATGTCATGATTCACAACCCAACAAGATGGAAAAAAATTGTGCTTTGATACTACTGAAATGGTCTACCTTGAATTGATAACATTTTTTCAAAAACAAACACAATTTTTTTTGCTTTTTATCAAGTGGGCATTTCATCAAACAATTGTTCGCCTATTATTCCAATGGTTCAAATGTAATTTATTCTGATAGATTTCCCTTTGTCTTGTGTAGTTGAGGTATAATATAGTTTTCTCATAGATTCCAATACATGTCATGTTTATCCCAAGAATATAAATAATATTTTTAACTCCATTCAAACTAGTTCATTCAAAATAACACAAGGTGTAAATGACTGCAATTATTTCTAAGAATTAAATATTACTATATGAAGTTGTCTTACTAACATGTTTACACAAAAGTAACTATTATTAATAAAGTTGACCTATTGCGAATTTTCTTTGAAATATTCTGGAATGATGAATTAGTAGCTCATCACTTAGATAATGGTGCATGCCCCAAAAGAGTCACTCACAACTAGCAGATAGAAAAGGTTGGTGGCTCATATTAAAATATTTTTTGTAGATATATCTCCCAAAGGATCCTTGCCTCATTTTCACCCAATATTGTGATGGTATTTGCAATGTCAAACCCATGTATTATTCCTAGAAAAGCTCTTGTAAATATTGATCCCTTGAAATTTTCACAGGAATCTATATTTTCTTTAATTCTCTATTGTCTGTCACCTTTAGCAAACCTCAAGTCATTTAGCAATCATGTGATTCATATCTTGGTGACTCCATCAGTACCAACCAAGGTGGATAATCTCACCATCAAAATTGTTCTTCTTTCAAAGGGTTCTCCAAAAGGCTATGGTGAGCTCTAACCAACAATTACTTGTTCTCCAGAAACCAAATTAGCATGCCTAGAAAAAGAACTCCAAAAAAATTTATTCCCTTATCACATCATAACTCCCCCACTACCTTTTTTGAATTCCTCCAACTACTTTTAACTTTATTCTTTTGATAATTGGTCCTTAATTTACGCAAAAGTGACTTAGTTAATATAATTTAACTTTTTTTCAACTTAAGTCACTTTTGCATACCTTTAAAAATAATTAATTTGTCTTCTAATTTAATCTTTTTTGACAACTTAAACATTAATTATTTATTTAATTAATATTTCCCACACAACCAACTAAAAGTCCAAAAAATACAAAATCTAGTCAAAATTGATATCTGAAGGTGCCAGAATACTTCAAAATTTCATGGAACATCAGATAACCTCAAGAGAGACAAGATACTTCATGTTTTTTTTATGTTGTGATGTGTAAAAACACTCGTCAACAAGACCCCCCTAAGCTATGGCTACAATATAGGAGGAATTAGTTTCAACAATCTACAATGTACTCATGCACAACAAATAAACTACTAAACTCAAAGCCCTAGCTAAGACAATAATAGGTATATGTTTTACCCTAAGTCGAGCACATTTTGTATGTCCCTTATCTAATTCCCACCACCTACCTATCCACCATCTTCCATGGAGGAATGAGTTATCTTCTACCCTCTTCCTAACCTTTCATAAATCCTTTATATAATATTCAAAGGAATAGTATCCAAACCATCATATCCTCCCATAAAGATTTTTTTATCATTTTCTCTTGAGATTCGAATTTTTTTCACTTGATAATCAAGTATCCTATATATTCTCTAAAATAAATTATATAATAATTATTTTACCCCTCTTTTAATTCTAGGGTAATCATATAGAATTTTTATTTTTATTCTCCTTTTTGCCAAAGGGTCAAACAATAAATTTTATCCCTCTTTGAATTTTGAAAAGTCAATTTCATAGAGAGAAATATTATTTTTCCCCTCATAGAAATTTTCTATTTGTTTCCCTATAAAATAGGTGTTAACCTTAGTAGCATGAAACACAACTACATAACAATTAAATAAACATAGTCAATAAATGAAGATATTGACAAGGAATCTATTTTTTCTCATGTAACACAATTAACATTATAGTGAGTCTATTTTATTTCTCATTTTTATAGATCTTTTCTCAATAATAATTTTTTATTTAATTTTAAATTCAAATTTAAGCTCAACAAAAATGTTTTTGTAATCAATAAATGATTAGAACTATGTATACACTTTAAATGCAAATCTAAATGTTAAATATACTATCTTTTAACTTTCATAATTTGGTCATTCATGTACCTCTTATCTTTAACGTAAATATTTTATTTTTATTCAACATAAGTTTTATAGAATTATTATCTTGTGATAGCACATATTTAGGGAATGGCATGCATGTCCCATACTATGCGATCATCTACTATTAAGTACCATTTAACCTACATGTTCAAAATATATTTTAAGATGATAAACATGCATTCTAAACTACATGAATGTTTTTTCTTCCTACACTAAATATATTTTTTGTACTCATAAGATAGAAATAATGTTCAATCCAAAATAACATTCTATAGATTCCACATTAATCATATATGATTAGTTATGTAGACACTCAAATTCTTTTTTCTCTACTATTATCATTAACATTCATTACTATTCCTTATCCTTAGTTCATAATAATTTAATTATAAAATAATTATTTAATTAAAATGAACTAATATCCACCTTATCCATAAATAAAATTCCTAAATTCCACCTAGTATACATCAATTATCCATTAAATAAATAATTCAATACTCATATTCCACTTCATCTAGTTAATTACCTAATTTATTCAATCCACTCAATCCAATAATCAATCTATTTGCATCATTCATTCATTCATGCAAATATTTAACTCCTAACTTCTTCCATGCATTCACTTAATTGCTTTGTGCAAATTATTAACTCACTAATTAATCATGTTAATAAATCAATCAATTTGAGTTGATTATTAATCATTATTTTAATTGAAAATTAAAACAAATTACAACTCACCTAAGATTTTCACCTCTCCTCATTAGCTCCACCAATCTTGGATCAAACTCATGATCCAAGAATTAATCTCAACCATATAGCTCTACTTTTGAAATTGTTTAAACTTAACATCTTGTTCATCATTTCACATCCAATATTTAATGCAACATTATTATATCAATTTTATGATCTAGGGAAGCTAATGATATGATGAAAAAGAAAGCATCCACATATCAATGCATCATGAGAACATCTCTACTTGATGCTCAATTGAAGGTTTTCTTAGATAGTGTAATTATGTTTTAAATTCTTTTTTAATGAATTTATTTGTTTTCTCTATTTTTCTTGCATTCATTTTGGTGAGCTTAAGATGAACCTAATCACCATATTCTTGATCTAATACTATTGTTTCTTGTGTTGTTTAGCTTGATTTGATAGGTTATGTCTCTAGGGTTTTGTTGAAGAAATTTGTAGGATGCTAATATTTAGGAGCACTTTGGCACAAAATAGACCTATCCATTACAATATTATAAGGAATCAAAACATAAATATCAATTTTCAAATCATCAAATTTGGTGCAAGTTATTTATTGATGCAAAAAAATTTAAAGCCCCAAGCACACAACCCAAGGCCATAAAAACACCTACACAACTTGAAAAAGGGAGGTAAAATAAATAAATAAATAATTTTTATTTTTTATTTTTTTAAATATTATTTAAAAATACAAAATTAAAATTTATAAAGAAAAACAAAAAAATCAAATCAAATAAAAAAATTAAAAGTTGATAGGAGGGGTATGTAGGGTACCCTGCACCTCCACCATTGTAGTGGTAGAACCAAGTCCCCATGCCCCTCTTATTCAAGGCTTTAAGCCCCTAAAAGTAGGCTCAAAACCAATAGGTAACATATTAAAACTATCAACAACTAGTATTTAATAAATTGACCACCAACCTTCCTCCATTCCCTTGCTTAACCCCTCCTCTTTATCACTCCACCAATCCCAACTACAGTTTTCCTCTGCTTGAGAAATATTGAGAAAATGTGTCTCAAACTTGAAATTACATAAGATATTGTTGATATGTAAGCGAGGAGGGAGGGTTGGGGGGCTACGCAGGGGGTCCCCCTACAAGGGGTCCAGGGGGATCATCCCCCCGACTAGGGATCCAAGGGCTGTGCACCCCAGTGAGGATGCGAGGGCAGCACCCCTGAAAGCTAAATTTCATTTATATTTTATTATTGTAAATCTAGACCTTTCATCATTAGGTCTCAGATCTTATGGTCAATATTTTGTTAGCTTGACTTTCCCTAGAAGGAAACCCTATTTTATGAGGGTGTTGTATTACGACTATACATTATGATGTATTCTGAGAGTCTAATAGCGGTTGTGTTACCTTTGGATCTCTAGTTGGTGATACTCCCATGAGAAGATTTCTCTACAAGTATATTGTAATCTTTGTGATTTCTGAATAATATATTGGGTGGCTTTTAGAGTGTGGGTTTTTTTTCTCTTGAAAGGGTTTTCCCCATGTAAATCACTGTGTTGTGGTATGCATGATATTTATGTTTATTTTTGTTTAAGTTTTTGTAACTGTTAAAGATCTATACATTTTTGCATTATCCTCCTCTCAGGATTAGTGTAGGAAGTTGTTCTACTACCTTAGCTTCCTTACAAGTGGTATCAAAGCCTGATCACCTTTGGTTTTAGTTGTGGGTTGGGTTTTTTGAACTAACCTAGATTTGAGTGGGAGCTTGTGTAGAAGACACTTTGTGATCTTTTTGCAAGAATTTTTAGATGGAAAGTTCACTAGGGAGAATAGAGGTGGATAAATTTTTCATAAATAATTTTGATATATGGAAGCTGAAGATGGAGGATCTGTTGATAGATTGAGATATGTGGGATGTTGTTGATGAGAACATTTCAAGGTGTAAAAATGCCACTTTGGCTGCTCAATATGATGTTATGGACCATAAAGCCAAGGGTCTAATTAGATTGTGCTTGGTAGACTATTTTAATCAATGCCCATGACAAAAACTATGGAAGAAAATTGGTGAGATGTATCAAGCCAAATATTTAGTGAATAAGATTTTCTTGAGGAAGAAATTGTTTTCCTTGAGAATGGAAGAGGGTGGACGAATTATAGACCACCTAGAAGAATTCAATATGTTGGTGGATCAATTGGCATCAGTTGGTGTCAAAATGGATGAGGAGGAGAAATATTATATTTTTCTTTATTCTTTGCTTGATTCATGGGATTCTATTGTTATGGCTATTGGGAGTACTTCTGTTATATTGAAGACTAAAGACATGGTGAATTATTTGCTTTCTAAAGAGATGAGGAGGAAGGTATCCATCAGTGCCAAGGAGGCCCTAAATTTTGGTGAAAGACCTATGGAAAAATGAAAGAAGAATGAGAAGCATGATAAATCCAAGTCGAAGGGGAGATTCAAATCTCCTAGAAAGTCCAAAGTTATTTGTTGGAGTTGCAATAAGCCTGGACATATTCATAAGGACTGCAAAGAAGAAAAGAAGAAAAAGAAGAAATTTGATTATGATTATGAGTTCGAGAAGGAAGATGATGATGCATTCATTAAAAATTTTGAAACTTGTGCAGGTAATGATGCATGGTTAATTGACTCAGGTGCATCTTTCCATATGACCTTTAATAGAGATTGGTTTTTTGAATATGAAGAATTTGATGGAGGTAAGGTGTACTTGGGTGATGATTCTTATTTAAATATTGTTGACTATAGTAAAGTTAGAATCAAGTTTCTTGATGGTAGAATAAAAATGATTAATGGTGTGTTGCATATGTCTGGATTAGTGTGAAATTTTTTATCTGTGAGAAAACTAAAAGATGCAGGTGTGTATGTAGTATTTTTTGATGCAAGATGCAAGATAGTTAGAGGTTCTATGGTGATTGCTAGAGGTGTCAGATATGGCACATTGTATAAGATCGATGCATGCATTGTTGACTACAATAATACTTATGTGAAAAGAAAGTCTGTAGAAGAGGTGATGGTGTCATCTTCAACAAATGGTCATGGCTTATGGGTACCCAAGGGTGCTCTTTCTTTTGAATCAAAGTTACCTGCAAAGAAAACTATGTTATGGAACTAGAGACTTGGCCACATTAGAGAAAAGGGTCTAAGGACCTTGAAATATAAAAACCTTGTTGAAGGGTTGTTTGATTGTAATCTTGAATTTGATTTCTGTGAGCATTTTATTTATGGAAAACAAAATCACGTTCATTTTTACTCGAGTTCTCATAAATCTTGTGGTGTATTGGATCTTATTCATTATGATGTATTTGGTCTTGTAGATGTTCCTTCAATTAGTAAATCCACATATTATGTTTCATTTATTGATGATTATAGTAGTACATGGGTGTATTTGTTGGAAATCAAGGTATAACTTGTAGCAATATGAACTTAAATATGTGGTTGCAAATCTGAAATTATGTTTACAAAATTATCATAAAATGATTAAGTGATAATTACAACAATGAAAGGAAAATATGTAATATCAAAAGTCATCAACACAAGTAACATAAGATATACGTGGAGAAACCCTTGTGGGAAAAAAACTCCACACCCAAAGAGATCCAATGTTTGTATTAATCTTCAAGGAATTACATCAATACAACAATCCTCTCTACAATCTGATAGCACTTCGTTGTCTTGAAAACCTGCTAAGAACTCATCATAAACCACCATCCAAAGGATCCAATATATAAAAGTTTGTGGGAGAGAATACCACAAATGGTATCCCAAAACAACAAGAAAAACCACCTGGAAAAATCCATACCCCCTAGTGGACAACCCATAAACATCTAGAATAAAATATTAAATCATCGCATGGCCTTCACATGGGTGCCTAACCCACAACCAATAAGAAATAGTCAAACTCAAGTGATTCATAACTCTTTGATAGCTTTGACGACTACATGCAAGCTCATTCACCACCATGCACACCTGGGTGCCCAACCATCCAAGAGAATGCAAAAAATGAAAATAACATGCAAGGACATGAACACTCAAGTGGTCCCAACCCAAAAAGTTTGACGCCCAAGAGGAATATTCTCTTGGGATGCCTAGTAACCGCCATCATTATGGGTCCACCTCTTTGAATGCAATTACAATTTGTCATAAGAAAATAATTAATAAATATTTTGTCCCTCATGTCCCCTAGAACACTTTCCAAAAAATGTGGAGACACATAAATCAACTTAGTATAGAAATTTTAATGTCACCTATCCTAACATTCTCCCACTTGACATTATACATTGAAATTACAACCATGAGATACAAATAAAATATAATCAAGTACAGTGATCAAGGCCCATGGCCTTCTTGCACCAAGAGAACTTATCCATGGTCACTGGCTTTGTGAGAGAATCTGCAACATTATCCAAAGTTTCAACCTTCTCAATCAAAACCTTACCATTCTATACCATTTCTCACACAAAGTGATACTGAACATCAACATGCTTAGTATGAGCATGATACATAGGATTTTTAGCTTAACATATGGCACTTTGACTGTCACATCCAATCCTCACAATCCTACAATCAAAACCAATGGCATTACCAAGTCTCTATAACCAAACTGCCTCCTTAGAAGCATGTGTAGCTACCATATACTCTACTTCGGTGGTGGATAATGTAGTTGTAGGCTGCCTCTTACTCATCGAACTCACTACACCTCTAAACAAATTAAAAACATAGCCACTAGTGGACCTTTGACTATCCAAGTCACTTACCCAATCTACATCAACAAAACCCTGTATGTCCAATGACTTAGCCACATCATTAGTACCATGATAAACCAAACAATAATCTGAAGTGCCACACAAATATATAAAACACCCTTTTAACAAAATTCCAATGCTCTCTACCAAGGTTAGACATAAACCTACTCAAAACTCCCATTGCTTGGGCTATATCTGGTCTAGTGCAAACCATTGCATACATAAAACTATAGATGACACTAGCATAAGGAGCATTAGACATTTCTTCAATATCATCATCAAAATTAGGACACATGTCTAAACTCAACCTAGTACCAACCGGAAATGGAATATTTATTTGTTTACATTCATGCATATTAAACCTCTACAAAATATTATCAACATACTTACTCTGACTTAACCAAAGCTTTATGTGAACTTGATCTCTACTGATTTCCATCCCAAGAATATATTTTGCATCCCCCAAATCCTTCATATCAAATGTGCCAGAAAGCTAAGTCTTAAGCTCCTTAATCATCACCTTGTCATTACCCATAAATAACATGTTATCAACATACATGACAATGATTAGAATTTGATCATCAATAACCTTAATATAAACACAATGATCCTCCTCACTTCTAAAAAAACCCAGATTCAATGCAAAGGAAACAAACTTCCAGTACCACATCCTGGGTGACTATTTCAAACCATATAAAGATCTCCTTAACATGCAAACCAAGTGTTCTTTTCCTTTCACAACAAAACCGTCGGGTTATCACATATAAATCTCTTCCTCAAGATCCCCATGCAAGAAAGCATTTTTAACATCCATTTTCTCAATTTTCAAAATCATAAGTAGCAACAATAGATAATAGGAATCTAATAGAAGTTAACTTAGCAATAGGAGAGAAAATTTCATCGAAATCAACTTCCTCTCTTTGGGAGTAGCTCTTGGACACCAATCTAGCCTTGTACCACTCTAACTGGCCATCTGCTCCAAATTTATTTTTAATTAGCTAGTTGCACCCAATGGGATTCCTTCCTTTGGGAAAAATCACAAGATCCCAAGTATCACAACTATCCAGAGCCATCATCTCCTCTTGCATGGCCTGCATCCAAGAATCACTTTCTTTTGAAGAAAGATCCTCCCTGTGGGATCTAGGTTCATCTTTAGTACTCAACAAAGAAAATACACAACAAAAATTGGATGGGCTATACCTGAGAACTAGATTCCATTGCCTTGTGGATCTTCTCAAGGTAGGAGTAAGGGGATCTTGATGCGCTTCTTCTTCTACATGCTCATCTTGCACATGATCTGAACTCTCTGAACCCTCTTCTTCTTCTCCATCGTCAAATCCATTTGGTTGTTCTTTCACATGTGCATCTTCCTGCTTCTTAATATTTATCTTGTAGTGCACTATTTTTGTCTTAGCTTTCTCCTTTGGTTTCTCTTCACCTGAGTAAGCTCCAAACTCCTTGAAAATCACATCTCTAGAAAAAACTATTTTATGGGTTAGTGGATTCCAAAGCTTATAACCTTTTACATTCTCACCATAACCAAAAAAGATGCATTTTTGTGCCTTTGGATCCAAATTAGAACGCTTCTCTTGAGGCACATGAAAAAAAGCCTCATAACTAAAGACCCTTAAATTTGAAACAAAAGACTTTCTACCTATCCATAATTCATAAGAAGTTTTATCAACAAGAGTTGAACAAGGAGATCTATTAACCAAATAACATGCAATACTTACAAATTCCGCCCAAAAGAATCTATCAAGCTTAGCACCACTCAACATGCTCCTAGATCTTTCCATTAAGGTCTAGTTCATTCTTTTTGCTACCCCATTTTGTTGAGGTGTATAAGGTGTAGTATTTTTCTGAACAATACCCGCATGCTTACAGAACTCATCAAATTCCCTAGAACAACATTCACCCCCATTATCAAGTTTCAACACCTTTATCTTATAATCTATTTGCTTCTCAAATAGGGCTTAAAATTCCTTCAACTTAGTGAAAAATTCAGATTTTTCATGTATAAAATAAATCCAATCTTGACACATCATCAATGAAAGTAACATAATATCGAGATTTTCCAAAAGAGTCAACATCCACTGGTCCAAACACATCCAAATGAATGATCTCTAATAATATCTTAGCTTTATTAGTCCCATTAGGAAATGATGATCTATTCTATTTTCCAAACACACAATGCTCACAAAAATATTTTTTACCAACATAATAATTAGAAAGACCATCAACCAAATTTTTATTCAAAATAGTCTTAAGACCTTTTTCACTTCTGTGACCCAATCTATGGTTCCACAACATACATGCATTTTCAGTGCCAATTACATTGGTAGAATTAAAAAAAGTGGAGGCATTAAGCCTAAATAAAGTCCCTATCTGAGATCCTTTAGCAATCACCAAACTCCCTCTTCCCAACCTGCAACTAGAATTGTCAAATGTCACATGCATTCCAGAATCATTCAACTTGGATACTGAAATTAAATTTATCATGACAAGTCCTGGAATATATAAAACATGATCAAGAGTTTTGACCCTTCCATCACTGAAACACAAATTTACCTTTCCCTTACCAACAATCTTCTTCGTGTTTTTATCACCAAGGAAAAATTCTCCCACATCATAAGCTGAGTATGAAGTAAACCAATACCTATGAGGACTCATATGGTAGGAGAAACTTGAATCAATAAGCCAAGCATCATCACTAATAGTGTTAGAAAAAATAAAAAAGCATCAGAATCACCATCTTCTGAGGACTTTTCTATGGAAGAATTTGAACTCTTTTTCTTGTTTCCACACTCCTTCTTCACATGTCCTCTCTTACCACAATTCCAACACTTTACTCTACTCTTCCCAGGGGTTTTATAACGCCCTTTAGACTTGTCTCTCTTCTTTTCCCCTTTAGGCCCTCCTTTTTTGTTGGACCTTCCTCACACATGCAAGACATATTGGGAGCCTGCATTCATGGAATTTCTCCTCATCTCTTCTGAAATAAGTATAGAAATGAGACTATCCATCTTCAATTTTGTACCACCACCACTTATGGAAACAATTAGATTTTCCCAAGATTCAGGTAAAAAACAAAGAATCAAAATATATTTATCTCCCTCTTCTATCTTAACATCTACTGATTCAAACTAACTTATTATCATACTAGAAATATTTAAATCTTCTGCAATAGAATCACCATCCTTCATTTTCAAAGAATACAAACGTCTTTTGAGATACAATTTATTAGTTAAACTTTTGGTTTGGTAAATATCACCTATTCTCTTCCACAAACTATGTGTGGTATATTATTCTGAAACATTCAAGAGGACAAAATATGCAAGACACAATTGAATGGTTCCCCATTCCTTTTTGTCCATTTTCTTCCAATCTTCATCAGACGTTGATTTTGGTTTCTTTTCATTTGAAACTGGCAACCATTGATCTCTCTCTTCAAGGAGATCCTCTATCTTCAACTTCCACATCTTGTATCCAGTGTCATTGAATTTTTGGAATATCCAAATGGGAGGTAGAATCCATGGTTTACAATCTTATTCACAAATCTACAAAACCCACAATGCACAAGCTCCCACTACAACCAAAAAACCTTCAACACTCAAAAGAAAGGTGTCCCTCTCTTAACATAACCATTAGCTCTGATACCAAAGGTTGGAAATCAAGGTATAACTTGCATTTATATTAACTTAAATATGTGGTTAAAAATCTGAAATTATGTTTACAAGATTACCATAAAATTATTAAGTGATTGACAATTACAAAAATGAAAGAAAAATCTACAATAACACAAGTCATCAACACAAGTGACACAATATATACATGGAGAAACCCTTGTGGTAAAAAAATCCACACCCAAAGAGATCCAATGCTTGTATTAATCTTCAAGGAGGTACATCGATACAACAATCCTCTCTACAATCCGGCAACACTTCATCATCTTGAAAACCTGAAAAATAACTCATCATAAACCACCATCCAAAGGCTCTAATCTATAGAAGTTTGTGGGAGAGAATACCAAAAATGGTATCCCAAAAAAACAAGAAAAACCATTTAGAAAAACCCACGCCCCCTAGTGGACAACCCATAAACATGTAATAAAATATTAAATCATCACATGGCCTTCACATGGGCACCTAACCCACAACCAATAAGAAATAGTCAAACCCAAGTTCTCCATAACTCTCCAACGACTCCAATGGCTACATGCAAGCTCATGCACCACCATGCACACCTGGGCGCCCAACCATACGAGAGCATGCAAAACATGCAAATAACATGCAAGGACATGCACACTCAAGTGGTCCCAACCCATAAATTTGGATTTCCAAGAGGAATATTCTCTCGGGATGCTTAGTAATTGCCACCATGATGGGTCCAACTCTTTGAATGCAATTACAATTTGTCATAAGAAAATAATTAATAAATATTTTATCCCTCATGTCCCCTAGAACACTTTCCAAAGAATGTGGATAAACGTAAATCAACTTAGGATAGCAATTTTAATGTAATCTATCCTAGTAGTATTTTCAAAAGATTAAATCTAAATTTTTTAGTCGATTTAAAGAATTTAAAGCAATGGTTGAGTTGTAGATTGGAAAGAAAATTAAATTTTTGAGGACTAATAATGATGGCGATTTTTTCTCTAATGATTTTGATAGATTCTATAAAGATTGTGATATTCATAGACAAAAGAAAAATCTATATTCTCCACAACAAAATGGAGTTGCAGAAAAAATGAGCATGATATTGATGGAGAAGGCTAGGAGTATGTTGAGTGGTGTTGCTCTAGAACAAAGGTTTTGGGTTGAAGCTATTGCTATTGCTTGTTACCTGATTAATAGGTCTCCTAAATCAACTCTTGTTGATAAGACACCTATAGAGCCATGGTTGGGCCACAAGCCTTCATTAAGACATCTTAGAGTTTTTGGTTACGAGGCATATGCACATGTTTCAAACAAGAAGAGAACAAAGTTGGAGAGCAAGGTTGTGAAATGTATCTTCATCAGATATAGTTACGATGTGAAAGGATACAAGCTTTGGGATCCTATTGCACAAAAGGTAATATGTAGTAGAAGTGTTATTTTTAGAGAAACTAAGCCTTCTTCTGTTACATTACAGCTAGGACAGAGTAAAAAATAAGATGTGATTCAATTTACTTCTACACCTAAGAAAGTTGAATCGAGGCCCATAGATAGACAAAAATTTGAGGAGAACTCATCTAGCTCCAAATCTTTAGAAGAGGAGGAAGAACCTCCAACTCAGCTTGTTCATAGGTCTACAAGACATAGACAACCACCTGATGATTAGACATATTTTTTTTCTTTGAATACTAACATGGATGAACTCAGATCAATAGAAGAGGACTTAGGTATGAATGATGCAAAATCCTGGAAAATTGCTATGGATGAAGAAATGACAGCTTTGAAATAGAATGATACATGGGATCTTGTACCATTTCCCGAGGGAAGAAAACCTGTTGGTTGCAAATGGGTGTTCAAGAAAAAAGATTGGTTCATATGAAAGTATTGAGAAATATAAAGAAAGGTTGGTTGTGAAAGGTTACTCTCAAGTTCAGAGTGTTTATTATGGTGAGATAGTTTCTCTTGTTGCAAAAATTACATCCATTAGGTTTTTACTTTCTATTGCTGTTGCTTATAATTTAGAGGTTGAGAAAATGGATGTGAAAACTACTTTCATTCACGATGACTTGGAGGAGGATATTTATATGACATCACCATAGCACTATGTGGTGAAAGGTAAAATTAAATTGGTTTGCAAATTGAAAAAATCTTCGTATGGCCTAAAATAGAGCCCTAGGATGTGGTACCAAAAAATTGATACATATGTGTTGATTTTGGAATTTGAGCATTATAAATTAGATCATTGTGTTTATTATAAAACTGATGGTTATTGTTTCCTATTTATTGCATTATATGTTGATGTGTTGATGATATGTTATTTACTGGTAAAGGGAAAGGTATGATTTCAGAACTGGAATCTCAAATTGTTAAATTTTAAATGAAAGACCTTGGTGCAACTAGACACATTATTGGAATGAAAATTAAAAGAGATAGAGTGAAAAAAAAGCTATGGCTTGGCCAAAGTAAGTATGTCAATTCAATTTTAAAGAGGTTTGATATGTAGGATTGTAGACCATTGTGTGTTCATGTTTTAGTTGGAACAAAGTTATCTATTTTAGATTGTCCAACATCCCCATCAGAGATGGAAGACATGAGCATAGTGCCTTACCAGAGTGCAGTTGGAAGTTTGATGTATGATATGGTTTGTACTAGACCAAACATTGCCCAAGCAGTGGGATTTCTTTCTAGATATATGTATAATCCTAGTATTCATTGGGATGTAGTTAAAAGAGTCTTCAAATATTTGCACGGTACCTCTGAATACTCCTTGTGTTATCATAGTAATATGACTAAAGATGAGGTTTCCCTTGATATTCATGGTTATGTGGATTCAGACTAGGCAAGTGATGTTGATAGCATATGATCAACTAGTGCTTATGTGTTTATTTTATTTGGTGGTGCAATTAGTTGGATGAGTAAGCGATAGGTTGTGGTTTCTTTTTCCACTACTAAATCTGACTATATGGAAGCTACTCATGCTTGTAAAGAAGCTATTTGTCTTAAGAGTCTATGTTCATATATTAGAATAAAACAAGGTGCAGTTGCAATTTATTGTGACAATTAGAGTGCAATATGTCTAGCTAAGAACCTGACATTTCATGCCAGGACCAAGAATATTGATGTACAATATCATTATGTTAGAGATATGGTTGAAGACGACATGGTGAAGCTGGTTAAGGTAGAGACTTTGATGAATGTTGTTGATTCTTTAAATAAGCCTATGAGTGCAGAGCAGTTCAGATGGCATTAAGAGATTATGGTCTTTTTGGCCCCCAACAATTAAGAGATGATTTTTATACACCCTCTCATTTCTCTTGCAAGGTGTTCGACAAGTGGGAGATTTGTTGGGAAAATGTGTCTCAACCTTGCAATTACATAAGGTATTATTGATACATAAGCGATGAGAGGGAATAGAGAAATTTGGGGGGATCATCCCATTGACAGGGGGTCCAAGGGCTACATGCTCCGACGGGGACTCGAGTGCAGCGCCCCCGAAAGCTAAATTTTATTTATATTTTATTATTGTAAATCTGGACCATTCATCATTAGGTCTCAGATATGATAGTCGATATTTTGTTAGCTTGACTTGCCCTAGAAGGCAACCCTATTTTATGAGGGCATTGTATTACAATTGTGTATTGTGATGTATTTTGAAAGTTTGATAGTGGTCGAGTTACCTTTGGATCTCTGGTTGGTGATACTCCTGTGAGAAGCTTTCTTTGCAAGTATATTGTAATCTTTGTGATTTATAAATAATATATTGGGAAGCTTTTGAAGTGTGGTATTTTTCTCATGAAAGGGTTTTCTCCATGTAAAGCAATATGTTGTGGTATGCATGAAATTTATGTTTAATTTTTTGTAATTGATAAAGATCTATAAAGTTTTTCATTATCCTCCTCTCAAGATTAGTGTAGGAAGTTGTTCTGCTACCTTAGCTTCCTTACAAGCAATACCACTCTTTCTCTACCATGAGCTACCATCAAAATTTCATCCATATGTCAAAAACCTACCACCAACCCCTTAGACCCCCCACCATTGAGCTTTCTAAAAAGATATGCCAACTTCAAGAGGCATTGAAACAATTATACAAGTATTTTTCTATGATTTTTTTGTTTAGGGTTAAATTTCATTTTATTTGTAGTGGTATACTTAGTTTTTTCATATTTTCTAGAATTTGAAGTTTTCTCAGCTATTTTTGTGCAATCCTTATTTTGGAACCTTCAAAGAATATTTACCAAAAAAATCAAAATCAAGTACTATTTTTTCAAAAAGATGATATTTTTAAGCACTACATAGTGATTTAGTGTTTTTTCTTTTTATATTATTTTCAATTATAATTGATATCCTCTCTTTGCAAATATGTTTTTTCTTTTCCTAATCCATTTTGTATATAGACATTTTTTAATTACTAATAATTTTTGCATGCAAAACATTTATCCAAAAAAATAAAAATTAACTATTAATGTTGTGGTTTTGCAAGATGTTTTGTGGATGACTTGTTCTATAGACCATTTTTATTTTTTTGTTCTTTTTTTCCTTTTTTGTGTGATTTTAATTTAAATTTGGATTAAAATTTACGACACCCTTTGATTTGGACTTAAAACCTACAAGTGATTTCTAATCCCAAAGATACACTTATGTATTGCTCCCCTCTCACTATTTATGATTATTTTGAGGATTATAAATAAATTTCATCTTCCCAAATTTTTGTTTAGGGGGGATACCTTGGATTTCATCACAAGGGGGATGACCTTAACACTACTATTTTAACAAGGTATAAATAGAAGGGTGAATCAAAATACATGTTTCTTGGAAGCAAAAATTTACCATTCTTGGCTAAGCCCCTAATAAATTTATACCTTAGGGAAGTGAAAGAGAATAGTGAGTTACCCTCCCCTCCTAGATACTTGAATTATTTTCCTTTCATTTTCAAAAAATCAAGCCTCACATACTCTTCTTCTATATCGATAACATCTCCTAGAAAGTCTTATATAACCTAGATTAAGACCATCAATCATGTTTCCATGTGGTGAATTACATAGTGGTTAGGCCTGAGAAGATACTCACACCATACTTCCAATTGGTGTATATAGCTAATTTTAGGCAATTCTTTGGCCTCCAATATAAGGGTTTCATAGGTGATCCATGACCTTGCACTCCCTAACTACCCACACCCTTGGTAGATAGTATATTTATGTGCCCATAGTGATTGACACTCATTTTATTAAATAAATTATACTTGTGAATGTGTAATCTTTATTGAGTGTTGTGAATACCAAGTACATTTTTGTAGCCTAAAACCAAAATCTAAAAGTCCAAAAACTCAAAAATATGTGTCTTCTTTGTTTTCTTAGTTTTTAGGCTTATCCTCTTGCTAAGGTTAGACATTCACCATCCCACACAAATCAAGTTGACATCCAATAATTTAATAAAAACCAATCCTATTTCATAGCTATTAGTAAATCCATCTTATCCAAATCCAACATCCCAAATCAACAGAATCCTAACACCTTAAATCACATCCAACAATATCCCTTTTTAGACATTAGGAATCATCCACCAAATCCATCATGACCAAATACCAAAATCCATCCAAGATAAATCCCAAACTTTTCCAAATACCTCCAATCATATCCTAACATCCAAAACCATCTTTTCCCAACTCCAAATCCCATCACTCATCCAACCTCACCCACACTCAATCCAAAAAAATCCCAAATCTAAATCAAATCATCATCCAATCACATCTAAATAAAATAAAATAATAAATCAAGATGTCATTTCAATAATCCTTAATTATTTTATACTTAAGAACTCTACCTATATTAAGTAGCAAGTCAATTGAAATCCAATCATTCCATCAACCTCAGAAAAAATTAGCTTAAGAACTTGGTATATCTTAAGTTAAATAGTCGAAGAATCCTAATCTATTTTTCTTGAGAACTTTCCTATCTTGAGTGGGAAATATTAAATAATCCAATCCAAGTTTTAATCATAAGTTACTTTTGATTTAGGAACCTCATCTAATATCTTCCACATCATCCATTGCTTTTCCACCTTAATCCAAGCTAACTATCCCTTTTCACATAAACCTTGACAAACCCTCCAAATCATCAAATTTTCACCAAAGCACTCATTTTCCAAATTCTACATCCTCATCCTTAGAAATAAAAAATAAAAAATAAAAAAATAAAATTATATTTCCATTTTCATGTCACCCATCACTAGGTTACAAGAAAAAATGAATATGGAACAATGCAATGATAATCATTTTTTACCTAGTGATAGCCATTATACCCAAGGTGAAATCTCAAGACCCAGAATGTATCATGAGATAATAGATGAGCAAGAACACCTTGTGAGCCAACCTATGCATTCTCCCAAGTTCATATAATTTATCAACAATGATACTGCACAATCTTACCTAGACCATATCATAAACCTTAATAGAAACTATTTATTGGGATAATTAATTAAAGGATTCAAGATTCCCCTAAATTTAGCAAGTCCAAACTTAATAATCTTATGTAACAAGAACCCACATAAGCTAGTCACCCACAACACATAACATGCAACTCATGAAATGACTACATTACACTAAATAGAGTGTTTTCCACCTTTTCTCACACTCCATACAGTCCTCCCAATATGAATTCATCAAAAAATATAATGGAAATTATACCAATAAAATAATTATCATTTTCCATATAACCCACAACATAACATTTCATGTCATATTTAAACTTCATCTAGCCTCATTCACCTTAAAATATAGTACAATTTAATCAACCAAAAAAATCCTCCATCTAATCCACCCTAAACAATATTTCCATCCATATTATAATTAATACAATCATTACCTACTCTATCCATACCACAACCAACACTTTCCAATTGACCAAAATTTTATCTCATACATCTAGATCATCACTCCACCTATCAACAACCACCAAAATATCAACCACCATCACAACGATAGATTCCTCATATCAATACATTCTAATATCCATATCAACAACCATAATCCCACCAACAATAGATCTCATCAATGAATACATTTTGGTCCACTTATCAATAACAATCAACCCATCAATGATACATATCATGTATAAATACATTTTAGTCCATATATCAACAACCACCATTCCATTAACAATATATTCCACCAACAAACACTTTAATATCTAGCTACAACAACAACCATCCCACTAACAAACACACTTGGATCAACACATCAACAACCACCATCATTGACAAACCACTTTGCGGAAGCTTTAGCTGCTTACCATGGCCTTCATCTTGCTAAAGAGAAAGAAGTTAGGAAAATTTGGTTGGAAGGTGATTCTCCAAATATTTTTAACTGTTTGAAGAAGAAGCATCCTTCCTCTTGGTCTATTTTGCATATTATTGAGGATGCGTTATCCCTTTTAAGCTCCTTTGATGAGGTCCTTGTTTCACATGTGTTTTGTGAAGCTAATTCCTTAGCTGATTGATTTGTAAATTTGGGGGTTTCTTCTCATAAGTGTTGGGATTCTCATGATGCTATCCCAATTGAGATTCAGAGCATCATTAATCATGATCAAACTTTATGTTATGCTGGTGGCCACCTTGGGATGTAGAGGAAATTATTTCCTCCCTAGTTGGTTTAGATGTGTGAAGTCCTACATAAGGTCATTTAATTATTGCAATTCATTTGAAAATGTGTCGAAGGGTGTGGACTTTATTTCTGGCAGTCCTTGCGTTGTCAATTTGGCACAGATTATGGGTTTTTTTCTCTTGTATCTGGATCTTTCTTCTCCATTTTCATGTTTCTTAGTTCTAGGTGGAATTTGTGGTGACTGGTTCTTTGGCTATCATGGGGATCGATCATTTTAGACATGAACCTATTTCTTGCAACGAGGTCAAAGCTAATGGTTTGGCATGTGAGATCCTAGAGAGGGGGAAGTGTGTCCTTATGTTTTGAAGCTTCATAGTTTTGATTCTCAAGTCTCCCAGGATTTTGTCAATTGTTAGAATAATAGGGTTCTACAAGTCTTTGGTGTGGAGGTTATATTATGGAGGGTTTTATTGCTGAAGTTACGAGTTTACCTTCTAAGGGGAGAAATTTTTATAGAGATTATTCGACTTTGAAGTTTGCTCTGGCCAATTTTTTCAAGGGAAATGAAAGGGAAAATCTCAAGTATTTGGTGTGTGGTAGGTATGATCACCTCTCCATTAATTCTATCTAGAAGGATGTTGCTATGGATATCACGAGGTAATTCACCTTAGATGGCAGATTTTCTGCCATCTATAGTTTCCATTTTATGTTGTTTAACCATTTCAGACATAAAAAATTGGTTTATTTCCCCTATTATTTGTTGCTATCATTGGAAAATGGAATCTTGGAGTATAGAATGAACCCCTCTAAGCCATTTCTACATGAGGGGATTATGATTATAATCATGGAGCATGTTAAAGACAAGTTTATTCCAGAAGTTTCAAAGGTTCCTAAAGGTCGCAAGCTAAAGGGTGCGCAACCTAGTTATGACATAGGGGTTTCTGTTGATGAGGAGGCAGGGGATGATGAGGTGGGATCTTCTTAGGAGATTTTTGCCTCTATGGAAGTTTGTGTTAAGCAACCAAAGAGAAAACCTAAAATTGAGGCTCCTCAATCATGGTCGAGGGGGTCACACATAAATATGGGTATTGAGGAGTCTCCTTTTGCTTTTGTTAAGAAAGTGGCTAAGGGGAGAAAGGGAGCAAGGGTCCTAAAGATCAAGTGAAAGGTAGAATCTTGGTAGGGGATGATGATAAAGGGGTTGTGGGGAATACTATTCTTCCCAATCTGTCAAGGGTGGCTACATCTTTTGGCATGGAAAAATGGTAGGGTGGCACTGAAGGTGAGAAGGGTTAGATGGAGTTGTTAGAAGATACTATTATTCAAAAGAAGGGTTGAGATTGATTTGGTCAATGTGGATGGTTCTCTCGCTGGTGTTGATTTGATGGGAAAAGCTAAGGTGTCTAAGGATTAACCTGAGGGGTTGGATACTCTTAGGGAGGAGCCTTTCAATTGGGAGAAGCTTGATTTGGATGATATTATTAGATTGGCTAAAGATGGAATGGGAAACCTCTTTAATCTATTCAAATGAATTCTTTCAGAGGTTAAGGAAATTAACATTAAGATGAATTTGCTAGCTAAGTTCAATGTTGAAATGGTCAATACTAGCAAAAAGGAAATGACAGTGTATAACAAGGTTAAAAAAATGAATGTTGTGCTTGATAAGATGGCAGATGATGTTGCTAAATTGGGTAGGGATCATGAGTCAAGACTGGTTTCCCTTGAGGAAAAAGTCACTAAAATGTATGAGGATCTGAGTGTTGTTGTGCAAGTCAGAAACAAGTCTCTCCATACTAGTGTGCATGGGCTAGCTATTCTAAATGAGAAATCTCGTAATTGGTTTGGTAAATAACTTGTTGCTGGGAGGAATGTGTAGGAGGTAAAATAAGATGATCAGAAAGTTTTGATGGAGAAGAGCATGGACATGGGTCCTAGCATTAGAACTAGAAGTAAGACCAAGAAGGGTATTGTCATTCTTTCTTGGGAGTTGGAAGATGTGGTGGAGATGCATGAGAATGTCATCTCAACTAAATTAGAAGCAACGAGGATTTTAAAGAATTTATAGTAGTTTCTATTTTTGGCTTCCTTTTTGTTGATTATAAGCTGAAGGTTTGCTGTCGGTTGGATTTTCTAATTCTTTGACAACTTTTTTTGGTTAGTGGCTGCCTAATTTTCTTGTGTCTTTCTTATGCAACATGTTCTCGTTGTACAGGGTTTTAGGATCCCTTCAAAACCTATTTTTTGTTAATAAAAAATAATCACCATCATTTCAACATCTACACACTCTACTAGTAAACACATATCAATCCACAAATTGTCATTTAATAATCAATCTCAACCCCCATCCAACTCCTAGGCATTCATTTTCTCATGTGGAAAGAAATGAAGGACTCTCTAAAGGGGATACAAACAAGGACTTTGCATCAAAAGAGAATATATGAATTCAAAGAACTATGTCCCTAACATTTCAATAAATAAATATCAGGGGTACCTTTCCCTCAAAATTTTGAGATGGAAAAGTGTGACAAATATAAGGGAAAAGAAGCCCCTTGAGATCATGTTAAGGAATTTTTCATAGTATGCAAGGAATTTTCCTATAGCGTTTTATATCTCATGACTTTTTCCTTGTACTTTTGGAGGACAAGAACTTGAGTGGCTTTTAAACCTACCTCAAGGATCCATTACAACACTTGCTCAGTTAGTTGAGAAATTTTATTGCATTTCTCATACAATGTCAAACATGAACTTTACTATTCTTGATCTATATAATGCTAAACAATGTAATGGTGAGACATTTTCTTTCTTCCTTCAATGATAGAGGAGTCTAGCTAGTTTCTTTCCTTGGCCAAGACCAAAAAAAATATCAATTTTTTGTCACAAATATTATCGTGAAATGGAATTTTACTTATAATTTCATTTTGTATCAACTTTTAATGAAATTATTGACAAGGAATCACAATTAACAAAATAATCATTGCTAAAAGTTTTATCGAAATATAGAAAAGAAAAAGATGACAATAACCAAACCAATGATAAATTAAATATTGCTAGTGACGAGGTAATGGACTCCAAACTCATATAGACTACATAAAAAATACAGGAACAAACAAGTCCCAATGTCTAAAATGTTAAAAAAAATCATGTTTCTATACCACAAGAACAATCAAAACCCCCTAATAATCCAAATTGTAAGTCCACTTCCTTGGGGGAACCCATAGAAGTAGTATTTCAAAAAATCATTCAAGCTAATTTAATAAAATTTCCACACACCCACCTTTTTAAGAGAATACACCCAAACCTAAATTGTATCGAGAAAAATAATATTGTGAGTACCATTGCATTAAAGGCCATATCATGTCAAAATTCATGAAACTTAAGAAATACATCCAATATCTCATTGATCAAGTCAAGATCTCCTCCTCATCTAATGAGTGATTAGGCATATACCAAGATCCATTTCTAAAGTATGATCAAAATTATCCCTCTACATCAAACAAAGGCTTGTCCAAAAATAACCACACAAATAATGTCAACACCAATAAAATACCCACCTCATATAATTGAATAATTGTTCATATTGAAGAAGCTTATTTATAATTCAATACTGTCACAATAAAAATCCCAATTGTGTCATCACCACCAAGCATGGTTGAGTCACCATCCAAGGACCTCCTCATCCTCCTAGCAAGTCACCCAATATAACTTCTTATAATACATTGGGAAGACTCCAATACAAATATATATCTTGGAGTTTCTTAAAGCATCAATTGTTCATAAGGAAATATTGGACTATACTTTAAGGGAGTTTTAAGTCCCCGATGATATCGATACATATCAATTTCAAGCCATAATGGGTAAATTATGCTCTTCATACTAAGTTATATTTGTCTGAAATAATATATCTTCTATTGATCCTTCCCATACCAAAGAAATTCATATAGATCCTATAGTAAATAAGAATACAATTAAATGATTCCTTATTGATGGTGGGTTTGTTTTAAATATTTGAACATATGAACTTGTTAAACAATTTGAATATTCTAAGTATACCATGGAAACTCAAAATAAAATAACTATCTAAGCTTATGATGATGTGGAGGGAGAATCAAAATGTACTATTTGTCTTCTAGTTCAAGTGGGTCTTACCTTGCAACAAACCATCTTCCATGTTCCCAACCTTGAGCTTCCATACAACCTTCTACTTGATCACCCATGGATCCATGTCATGTAGTTCATTCCATCCACATACCACCAATGTATTAAATTTTCTCATGATGGTATATTTCCTCATGATAACATATACATCATATTTCTCATTGATCCTAACCCTTTTCAACATTGTAAAATGTTAGTGTAGCACCCCTCCCTTTTATGCTTTGTATCAGGCAGTTTCCTACTCTATTATGCTTTGTTTTTTGTTAGCACTTTGACTTTGATATACTATGATGCTTGATTATTATTTGATCGCTAACTGTAGAGCAATGTGGATTTTATATTATGATGTGATGGAACCTTATTTTGATGTTATCATTATGGTATTCTTTGGGTTAGCATAGTGGTTATTTGAAATAATATTTTTATATGCACATGAGTAGATTATTGATGTTACAATCGCTAGTTTTATGATATTATATTGGTGAAGGGGACATAATTGCACCACTCGCTTGCGAGCGCCCTGCATGATTCTCTCTTCACGGTGTATTTTATTATGATATATATATATATATATATGTCTTGTGTACAAGTTTTCAGGTACATGACATCGAATCCACCTGGTTTCACAAGTTTGAGCGTGTCCAATGCCCAAAAATATTGTTGATTGGGAGATAGTAGCTAGGTTTCTTGTGTCAAGCCACCACCCTAGTCATAGTATGTCGTCGGTTCTAGTCGGTTTTGTTTGTTAAATGTTGTTTAATTTTGCTTTGAAATTATTTATGTTGTAAAGTTTGTAAAAGGTAAATAATGGATTTAAATATTTAAGTTGATTATTAAATTAATCTGGTTTATTATATTAGAAGATTGTAATTAATTAATTAATTAATTTAATCTAATTGGTAAAATAATCTAATCTTAGGATTATATTTATTTTATTAATTAATTAAATTAGTTGAATTAAGTTATTTTAGAAATACTAAGTATTTTATAAATTATTAAATGTTTTTAAAAAAAAAAAAAATATCTTGAGGATTTGGTGCAATTTGGTTTTGAAAGATATTTTGCTTTCAACATGTGTTGGAAAATATTGATGAGGGTTGTTGGGAAAATTTGTTCACAGAGAAATTAATGGCTGTAATGGGAAGAAGTGAGAAGCTTCTTCACGGAAGAATGAGAGAGGATATTTTGTGTGGGGGAAAAGGTTTTAGAAATTAAGTTTTTGTTATTGCATGTTGTTGGGGAAATTTTGAAAAAAATACAGTCTCGAGAAAGTTCTTGTGTTCTGGAATTTTATTTGTTTCTAGAGGAAGCTCTGGTTGATCGGGAAAAAACTTGGTTATGTGGAAGAGGCTCTACGTCAATTCACATCTTCTCAGGTGTTGGATTTTAGGTTCCTCTTTTATTCTAGTTAGTTTCATATTGGAGAAGTTTCTTAGTTTAGATTACTATTTGGAAAAATATTGTCTGTGCAATTTGTAAAGCTTTTGAGTTGTAGAAATTGAAAATGTCGTGTGTGAAATTATTTGTGAAAATGAAATCCTCTATAGAAACAAAATATTTTGTGGAAACTATTGGAAATTTTAAGTTGGGATTATTGTAAACAAAGAAGAACCCAAAAGGAAAAATATTAGGGATCTAGAAATTAGGAAGAAATTTAACTCTCTATAGAAATTCGTCTGTAGAAATAAATTTCTCAGGAAATTTTGGGTATAAAGTTTTTGTAGAGAAATTTTGCTCCAATTCATTATTGGATTTGATTCCTATAGGAAATGATTGCTTCCAATTAAATGATTTTTTTGAATAAAATTTAGAAAAAAGACCTCTGTGTAAAATTGCTTCTCTCTGTTAAAAAATTTGGGTATTTTCCTGTAGATGTTTTTTTTTGAAAATTGTTGCCCGATTGAGGCATTCGTGTTGTTAAATTTATATATATATATATATAAGTATATACACATATATATATATATTGAATATATATATATATATTGAATATATATACATACACATATATATACACACACATACATATATAATATATATATATATTCATATGCCTTATATTCTTGTAAATAAAATTTCTTGTTTCTAAGAATTACGAACCAAATCTTTTGTACACGATATAATAAATCGCAGGTTTTGATTTTGAGAATCGTTTAAGTTTATTTATTGTTGGGGGAAGCCTACAGCTTACCCAACCGACCCCCATGGAAGGGGAGCCGACTGCGTAAGGGCCGACGCCCCTACCATGGGAGCCAGCTGGGAAACAATCGACGCCCCATGCATACACCGTCGAGCTGCCTCCAAAGGAAAACTCCCCATCAATTTTTTTCCGTGCCATATTAATAAACTTTATCCGCCTTAATGTAATGCGGATTTCATTTTTTTATGTTTTAATCTTTTAAAATATATATGATATATATATATATAATATATATGTTTATATATTTCTGTGTATATACATATATTATATAATTTATTTGGTTATAAAGGAAAAAGGGTATTTTGGTTTCTATAAATAAATAAATAATATTCATATGTATATATAATTATTGGGATATATATAAGATTATATATATTTGAATATATTTATTTGAAAACATTTATTTTTATTTTTAAAAGGTGCATGCAATATATGCACAAATAGAAGATTGGGTTGAAATAATCTTTAAGTAGAAATTGTTATTTATTAAGAGTAATCGAGGAATTTAACTTACATAAAAAGTTAGATTTTTCCTTCTCTGTTTGTAAAGGATTTTTTTTATTTAATTAATTTATTTGGGCAATTTCTTTACTGTAAATCACTTAAGGGGAAATTGGATTTAGTATATCCGAAGATTAGTTTTATTTCCTATTTTATTTCCCTTGTATGGAATTTCTTCTGTTCTTATTTTGGGGAAATTGGTTTAGAAGCATTATAAGACTTCTAGTTGTGTTATAGATTTGGGGGTTGTGATTATTTCATTTTCAGCCCATTTTGTTACCCTTGGTTAGTGTGTTTTTCATTATCAGTAAATCACCTGGTTTCCACGAATGGGGATGTGATACCTTTAAGTCTTTGGATGGGTATTGAATATTTGTAGTGTGCACTAGATGCCCTTGGGTAGTGGATTTTTTTCCACGAGTTGTCTTAGGGGAGCGGCTTTCAATGAGGGTTGACACACAAAGTGGTGTTAGGGTAACTCCTTGCGAGTTAGTTAATCCAATGATAATGTAAATTAATATATTAGGGGAATGGGTAGTATTTAACACTTGACAAGAGTAATGTGCCTTTCTCATGGACTCAAGGGCTTGTACAAACTTGGGATGAGACGAGAAGGCCTGGAATGGCAAGATTTTTATCTTGTCTCTACGAAAGATAACTAATTTTTCTTTGGATTACATGTGGGGCCGGGAGTTGTCAGAGGCTAACAGGGTAACCCAAGATGGGGGCCGGGGCCTAGGAATATTCTCCAGTGTAACCCATGCAACATTGTGATGAAACTCCTCCTAAGTCAATAGTTTGTTAGTTCTGTGATAAATGATTGTGTAACTCTAGAAGCAATGTAACCTATGTAATAGTGTGGTTCTTGTATTTGGTTAAGTTTAGTATGTGTTAGCCTGTGTCTAGAGGTAGTAGGTCTTATCTAGGAATCCTGGTTACTATCTCCTAGCACGGGCGGTGGGCCTTCGGGTACTACTTGGTTGGAAGGAATGTGAACCCTACTCTTTTGGGTCCCCTTTCTTCTATTTGTGATGACGAGATCTTCCAGTTGGAGAGCTTGTGGATATCAGTTGATTTATTCTTTGCATTGATTATTGTATCAGTTGAAACTTGTACTTATATTACTCCTCAAATTGTGTTTGAGGAGGTCTCATGTAATTTGTAATCACTTATGTATGATCTTCCTCATTCTAGGAATGAGTATTGTAAACTCTATTTGAAAATTAATGTAATATTTGGATCTTGATATATTTCTATCCTATGTGATGCAATTTAAATGCTTGGAATGTATGTACTTTAAATTCTTGAGTAGTTAATCATATCCTATGAATGTATTTATGTTTATGTTATGGGAATCATATGTAACCTTAGTCTCGTGCCTTAGAGGATGTTTGTGATAGTTAGTGCACCTTTCATGTTAATATTGCACTTTAAAGAAAAAAATTGTATGCTTTCGTAGTTGTTGCAACTTCCTCTAGGGTTACGTGACGGGGTATTACACATGGTATCAAAGCCCGGGTTTAAACACTGGGTGCTCTGGGATTATGATGAACCCATTAAGCTTTTAGTTGTGTAGGTTTTAAGTGTGTACCTTGTCTAATACCTTGGTGTGTCTGTGTAGGACCATTCCACCCATACGTGGACGAGGTAGAGGTCGAGGTCGTGGCCATGGAGGGAGTCAACATGATTCACCTCATCATGTTCCACATGATTTTGATCTTGAGGAGCATCAGGCGTCTCAGAATGCCCAGGGGGAAAAGATCAACATTAGGATTCTCTAGGGATCGAGGGTGAACATTTGTGTAGGATATTAGAGGAGGCACTGACTCGCCTTGGGCCGAGACAGGGTGGTGATTAGGGTAATATTGGAGAGAGAGAAGTACCAGTTTAGTTTGAGGCAGTAGTAGCTACACACAAGAGGGATTTTCTTAGAGCACGTTCAACTACCTTTGATGGATCTGGTAGTGGTCTTGAGGTAGAGACCTAGCTGATTGACCTGAATCGATGCTATGCGATGTACCCCTATGGTAGCAATACCAAAACTCAGTGTGCGATTATGCATTTGAGAGGGTTTGTTTCTACTTGGTGGAGGTTAGAGGAGCAGAAGCTCCAAATTGATATTAATTTTGTGTCATGGGACATGTTTCTTGAGAGGTTCAGAGCCCATTTTATTTCAGATCACTGGGGGCACCGCCATGGTGATGAGTTCCATGCCTTGTGCCAGATGGCGATATCAGTGGAGCAGTATGAGCATTATTTTTATGAGCTCAAGTAGTTTGGTGGCATTGGAGATGATGAGGGCATGCTCATCCAACATTTTTTTAGGGGCTTAAATGCCCAAATCAGTGGAGGTGTACAAGTTTTTGAACCTAAAACCATGGAGATTTCAATGGAGAAGGTGAGGCTTGTTGAGGAGAACTTAGCCATGGAATTGGGTGGCCACACAAGAGTATATATTGGCAATGTATCAGTTGTAGGGCCTAGTGCTCGTGGGGGTCAAGCTCAGGGAGCTGGACCACCCAGGACTCAACAAGTTCCTACTCAAAGTGGACAACAACAGAGTGCATAGGGGAAATGTAAGAGTTTCTAGTAGAGACATGGAGACAGGTTTTAGTCTGGTGGGGATAGGAACTGGAGGCGTAATAAATACCCCAACTTTGAGCAGCTAGCACAAAGAACACAATCCACCTTTAGGGGTAGCACATAGTAGTCTAGCACACCTTCTGGAGGCAAAGGTTTTGGTAGGGGAACTAGATGTTACGCTTGTGGCCAATAGGGTCACATAACTTAGATGTGTCCTAATAAGGGAACATCCGGGTACACATAGAGGCCAACGACATCCGAGTCGACAGTTGGTGATGCAGGCAAAGGGCATCAAGTTTTAGATGTGGTTAATAACTTCCAGGCAGAGCGTCAGGGCACCATTGTTGAGTCTTTTGGTATGTTGCAGGGTAATCAAGTTACCATATTGTTTGGTTCTGGAGCATTAGACTCTTTTATTTCTTCTTCCATCATGGCGTGATGTAGACTAGGGGTAGTAAAGCAGGTTGATAGGTGGTAGGTCGAGTTGGCCTCAGGTGCAAAAGTCTCATCACACTCCCTAGTACTAGATTGTAGATTGGAGATTGGACCTCTCTATACTACAATAGACCTTTGGATTATACCATTGGGGTCATATGATGTTGTCATAGGGATGGACTAGCTTGAGGCACACAAAGCTGTCATCGATTGTTGACGTAAGTCAATCTAATGTGTTGATGCATCAAGCAGAGAGGTTGCGATAGTGGGGGTTCAAAGGCCTATTTATTTGAGGATGATCTTGGCTATGCAACTGAGAAGGTGCGTACGTTAGGGATGCCAATTATTTTCTATTAGAGTGGATGACTTGGAATTAGGTGATGGTGAGGAGAAGGTCTCTCTCGATAGTCAACCTATTCTTTAGGAGTATTCAGATGTGTTTCCAGATGAGATTCCAGGGATGCCACCTCAGCGTGACATAGACTTTAAGATTGACCTTGTACCTGGATTTGAGACCATTTCATGAGCTCCTTACCGCATGACCACTCAGGAGCTAAAAGAGCTCTACTTGCAGCTTGATGAGTTGTTAGCAAAGGTCTTCATCTGCCCTAGTGTTTCTCCTTGGGGAGCACCAATGATCTTCATGAAGAAGAAGGATGGTTCACTTTGTTTGTGCATTGATTACCAACAATTGAACAAAGTAACTATCAAGAATAATTATCCCCTACCTAGGATTAATGACTTGTTCGATCAGATCAAGGGTGTTATAATCTTTTCGAAGATTGATCTTAAGTCGGGATACCATCAGCTTCGCATCTTCGATTTAGACATCCGTAAGATGATGTTTCGTACTCGATATGGTCACTACGAGTTTACTGTGGTACCATTTGGGTTAACGAATGCACCCTCTGTGTTCATGAGTCTAATGAACGAGGTCTTTCACATGTATCTAGATAGATTCATACTTGTGTTCCTAGATGATATATTGATATACTCCAGGACAGTGGCACTAACTCATTTGATTGCAAAATCCGACGAATTTTTTTGATGAAAGCTGTATAATTAGATGTATTGTTGGGTACTTGTGATATTCAATGTGAAATTTTCATTTTTTTTAAATTTTATCCCCGACATTCGTCGAAATTTCGACGAACCTTATTTTGCGTCGAAGTTTTGACGAAGATTTTTCGCAAAAATTTTGACGGACTTGCAAAGTTAAATTGTGGCCGACATAAATAAAACTGGGCTCGACTATTTATTACGACAGTGTTTTGCTTGACGATTTTCTTGGGAAAAATTAGAAAAAACTCAAGAAGATATCGCTAGGTCGAGGGTAGTCAGTCTTTTTCCAAAATTCATTTGTGAAGTCAGATTTGTACTTCCAGGTTTGAAAATCATATTTTAAATCAACATCTCATCAGATTTCATTTTTAGTCTTGTGAATTTTCAGAATTTCATTTCCAAATTTTAGACTTGACTTCACAAATTCTTTATAAGGGAATTGTTTATAATTGATGGAAAATTCTTGATGGATTTGGACAAAGATTATATTTGCAAGGTTTCAATTTTAACCCTAATGATCAATTTTCAATAGATTTGGGAGCCATAACTAGATAATATCAAAGACATAGGGATAGCAACAAAGTGAAATACCTATCAAGATTCAAGCCTAGAGGGTTGAACAAATAATTGGGAATGTTTGATAGTGGATAGTTAGAGCCATTTAGCTATGATATTTTTGAAGACTACTTCATAAAGATGTATTTTCCCCTTTGCCAAGTTTTAGAAATAGATTTTAGACCTTAGATGCCAGTGTCTTATAAAAACAGTTATGGTATATCTATTACCAAAAGTTCTTGAATTCATCTTGACTCTATACAAATGTATCTATTTTTTATTTGAACAAGAAAGAAAGAAAGCAACCAATTTCTAAATATTGTGAGATATTTAGAGCAACAAACTAAAAAATGAAGGTCAAGGCCTCTCTATTTTTCTCAGTTCACTTAAACTTTTTAAATGCTACGAAACATCTAGCAAGCTATAACTATCATACAAATTATATGATTTCTATTTTTTTTATACTTTGGAACAGTTTACAAGATGAAATTGTCTCCTCATGTAGAAGTATAAGCTGCCAAATTCCTTCAGAAGTTGATACAAGAATCAAAAGATGAACCTGTCAAATTGGAAACCAAAATTTTTGTGGTAAGAAGAGTTGATTTTGACATGAATGGCATGTTGTAACAACTTTATTAAGTAATACAATTTATTTAGTTATTTGACAATTTGGTGATTTGTGTGTAGATATGCCACCATATGAAACTGAGTGGAAAAGAGCACTCCTTACCTTATCAAGTAATATCTAGGTAAGATGTTATAAAAAATAACTTGTGCTTTTAGTGAAGCTGGTCAACCTACTCATGCTTTTCCATGCTTAATTTTTTCCTTTTGGATTGAGCTACTTATGATAAATTTTTAACTTTCCTTGCAATCTGTGTATTACACTCTTAAGTTTTTAACTGGTTAAAAGCAATCTCTTATAAAAGGATATAAAATTACTCAGTACTTTAGATTGTCCTTTATGTTAAGGGAGGCATTTGACTATTTTTTATATAATTCAACTTTATTTGAGAGTAAGCATATTTAATCTCTATGTGGTAGATTCAGACACTAAAAGAAAGTATTTGACCTTATTAGGAAAATGAAGCAAAAAATGTAAAAGTGCATCATAGGATTTTTTTTTCATGGTTTTCATTGTAAAGTATGCAACTTATTTCAATATTTTCTCATGGAAATCATATGATCTTCTTCTATGGACTATATAAACTCCTTTAGTGTAAATGTTGTCCTCTCCTTCCTATTATGCAAGATCATTCAAAACCTCTGCTACTTTTTGACAATGACATATGACTGTCATATCTCTGTAAGTCTTTAATAGACATAATGGGAGATCCTTTAGAAACGTCATCATCTATGTTGAAAGTGATCCCATATCCTTTGTGATACCTGCCCTCTAGCAACTTGACTATCCTTTGTCTTTTAGCTTATGCATGAGTTTATTCATTTGATTTCAATGGCCTTGCATAACACTTGAAGAAATTATTGGTAGCTCCTTTAGATATTGTCCATGCACTCCTTAATACACTTGTAGGTTTTCCTCTTTTGAAACTTTGTGAGATGGAAATATTTATTAGTTTACCATACTTCTATGAAGAAAATGAACCCTTGACAAGATTTATGATGTTTTAAAATCCCTCTTGACTGCTTAGTTACTTTTCTTTATGTATCTTTTAAAGTTCGTCATACTACCCTATCACTGTTATTATTAATTTCAATGCCCCCTTCATGGTTATAACATGGAATAATCATTGTTTATTTGAATAGTCATGACTGTGATCTCCTTTTGGGAATCTATAGTAAAGTGTCATGCCTTTCTTTGAAGTCCATTTCCTTAAATCTTTTCTCTTTGCTCGATGCTCCTTACCTCTATAGTATCCCTATATTGCATATACATAATAATAAAAATTATGGTGATAACTAGTGGACATGGGTATAACATCAAGAATCATACAAATGTAGTTTATATCTGCATATATAATACCCCAAGATACTAATATTGTAGCACTAGTCAAAGAATCATCATCAAACTATATTTATTGATCAAATACACTGAAAAATAAAATATATTAAAATATAAAACATTGTTCTTTTCTATCTACTCCATTGTAAATAATAAAGACTTCCAACACTCAAATTGGAAGGAAATTTCTATAGTCTTTATTATTTACAGTGGAGTAGATATAAAAGATCAATGTTTTATATTTTACTATATTTTATTTTGCAAATAGCATTGGATAGTAAACTGGCCAATACATTGTCAAACATAATGATTGGACCCTATGAATATATAGGTTATCAATCTTTAATCAATTCACATGAGAAATCATACTGACCAATAGTACCAATGAAACTTTGATACTATATAACAATGAATAGTCTCAGTTTGATGACATTTCAAGACCAATGCATGAATATCATTTGGGCCTCATGGCATTGAACATTGTTTTCATTCAGCCATGATATAATGTTCTTACAGGAAGCACAATACTAGTATGATTGAATGTATCAAAGGAAATAGGAGTTAGAGCAGATAAAAAGAGAACAAAAATATTGTAGTGTAACCTTATTATTATATAAATAAACAGAAAAATAGTAAGAGTAGGAACTCCAAATATCATGTTCATTGTCTATGTCAATATGTGTGGAATAGGGTGACCCCTTACATATTTCAATTGCTGATAAGGTTACGGTTTATTCTTAGTCTCCTTTGCATAGTATAAGCTCTAAACAATTTTTAATATTTAGCTTAAAAGGAAAGATAGTATTCCATACTGATTCTATGTCAATAAGAGGGAGGGAGTTGTATATGGATTCTGGAATAAACATTGTGACCAAAGACATGAATTACATGGATGGAAGAAAATTCAATACAAATAGAAATAGATTTGACATATAAAACCAGAGGATGGCCCTATGATATTTTGAAGCACTATTGTAATGGCGAAGTCAATTTAGATAGAGGCTTGCTTCATAAGTAGATGGAAGTGTACGAGACATTTGAAGTTGCTTGTGAGAACAAGATTTAGCTTAACCTACAAAACTAGGCAAATGAAGTGTTGTCCTTACAAAACAATTTTGTCGAGAGTGTGGAAGTGAAGGTCTATACAAAATTGTTTGTATGTATTGTATTCAACATAAATATGTTAGACCCGGTCTCAACAATCATTTTAGCCTTTCAAAATGATATCATCCTTATTCCGCCATACACTAATTTTTGTCAAATGGATGTAATGATTAAGGAAGACCCTTTCATTATTCCCTTAATGGATTGAACTTTCAAGGAGGCCATCTAATGGTGCTGCCTATTGATATCCAAAGTAGGGATGTGAATAAGACTGATGAATATGAAGGCTATATTATAGATAAAATTCATAGATATTTTAACTTTATCAAGGCATATAATAGGGTGGTCCACTTCAAATGAAACTCTTTATTATGCCATACTATTTTATTTCCAGAATTCATTTGTGAAGTCAGATTTGTACTTCCAAGTTTGAAAATCATATTTTAAAGCAACATCTCATCAGATTTCATTTTTATACTTGTGCATTTTCAGAAATTCATTTTTAGATTTTGTTGTGCAAGTTCAATATCTTGATTTTAGGAGTCAAACGGTTGGAAATCATATAAATCCAAATTTAATAATTTCTGGAATTAACATTTTAAAGTGTTTTTTGGGGCCATTAACTTCAGACTATCTTCTCTTTTGCAGGGGTGGTTGCATGCCGAATGTTTTTGGTATAAAATATCAAAATTATTAGATTTTGTTACCTGTCTATGATTAAAAATTATTGGAGTGTGAGTTTGATATTTTTTGAAGATATAAATATTCAAGCTTGGTAAAGAAAAATCATGTCAGATAATATTAGTCCATAACAAAATGAAGAGACAATTGCTAGACTGAAAAGAAAGGGTGATGGGAAATGTTATTGTCTTTGCAATAATTGCAAGGGCTTAAAGACGAGAAGACTTTTAGTCACAACAACTGAGAAACATTGTAGGCAACATGGTCACATTGAAGGGGGGAATAATTATCGTCCATTGGTAAGTTGTTAATTATATGTGTTTATATTGATTGAGTTTGTAAATGTTTACATCATTTTAACATTTTATATATATATATATATATATATATATATATATATATATATATATATATATATAAAATCACTTGATCATGATCATGGTTTATTTGTGTCTATCATTATTATAAAGGTGGGGCACCCTAGGGCACATGATATGGATTATCATGGCCCGAAGAATGTGGTTTTTCAAGTGGAGGAACATGGAGCTGTGAATATCGAAGATGAAATTAATGATCCTATGAAAGAAGATGATCATGCACCATAAAACACAGTTGAAGATGATGGTACAAATACATTGATCCATAACACATTTAGTGGCACATCTGATCATGATGATTGGGATGACTTTGATGATGTTCATGATTTACCTGTACTTGAGAAGGCATATGAGCCCCTTTATGAAAGCTCCCAAACAACTCTTCTCTTTGTTGTATTGTTGTTGGTGAACTTGAAGGTTATGAATGGTTTATCCAACATAGCAATCTCATGGATGTTAAGGTATGTCATATATGCCATCTTTTTTCATCTATTTTAATTGGTGTTAGTTCATCACTAGTAAATAAAGGATGAAATATGTACCATTAATATGCTTTATATTAACAAATTATTTTTTTGTTGTAGATTGATTGGTGAATTTTTGTTACCACCATCAAATATTTTACCTCGCTCATACCGAGATTTATCTGGCATTATGAAAGATATTGGAATGGAGTATCAAGAAATAGATGAATGTCCCAATGATCATATTATATATCATAAACAACATGAATTTGCAACAGAATGCCCGAAATGTCATATCAGTAGATATAGAACAAATCAACTAACAAAAAAGGTGCCTCGCAAGGTTCTTCGTTATATTCCCATTATTCCATGTATGCAACGATTATTTAGGTGCGAAATCTTAGTGCAATTTATGGATTACCATGCAAGGAATAGAAGTGGAGATGACATTCTTCGAATGCCTGCGGATGGTTTTGTATTTAGGGACATGGAGGAAAAATGGCCACACTTTAAAGAAGAACCTCATAATCTCAAGCTTTCATTGGCAACAGATGGTGTCAATCCATTTGGAGAGCTAAGATCTATTTACTTGGTGTGGCCTGTTTTTGTTATCAACAATAACATTCCTCCATGGATGTCAATAAAGAGGGAGCACATAATGTTGATAATGATTGTTGTAGGTATTTGTTTACATCAATTTTTTTTAACGTAGTAGCATCTCATTTGTCTTATTTATTGCATAATGACTTATATTTTTTTCATTTAATATTCATGTACATTAATTTATATATATTGCAGTAAAATGGTTATAATAATTATGTAATTTTTATGTTCATTCAACTAGGTAAGTACCAAGTTAAAGATATGAATGCATATATTGAGCCTCTTATCGACAAGTTACTAAATTTATGGAATGGCATCACTAATATGTATGACGTATCTAGACCAATAAGACAAAGACAATTTCAATTCCATGCAATGCTTGTATGGACAATTCATGATGCCCTAGGGCTAACACATTTTTGTGGTATGTTATAACGTTCAACTATAGTTTAATGTTATTTAATTATATGAAGTAGATATCATGCATTTAAAAAAAATAATCTATTCATTATATATAATTATAAAAATTGACATATTTAATCCAATTATATATGATCTTGCAGGTCTTCAAACAAAGGGAAAATTTGCATGTCCAAAGATGAAATCTCGTCATTCAACAAGTTTAGGAAAGCAGGTGTTTGATGAGTATAGGAACTTCCTCCACATAAATCATAAGTATCGAACTACTGAAAAAAATATTTTCAATGGAAAAGAAGAGACTACATCAAAACCATGAAGAATGACACCTCGCCTATGGAAGTTGGAATATAATAGAATTAATCATCAAGATTATACATCAGATCAAATTGTTTATCTATCATATATGATATGTTTGGAATTTATATTTTTATATTGTGTTGTGTTTACTCATGTTGTAATTGATAATGATTGTCATTGTTAATTTGTTTAACTTATATGCTTCATGAAGGTCGTTAAGGCATTGATGGCCAACTTCCACAAGGATTAAAAATTTATCCCAAACAATTTAGTAGGTTGCCCTACTATGAGCAGCTACAAATTGTGCATTTGTTTGATACAATGCATATCGAAAATAATATAACAAAAATGCTATGGAAAATATTGGATGGAAGGCATGACAAAGAAAAAAATGTCAAAATTTGTAGTGATTCAGGAAGCAAATCATGCAATGAAAAATGTCATTCAATTAAATAGTGATTGAGACCAAATTAATATAAGTTCCCTTCCTTGGTTATTAAGGGAGCAAAAAATCAATGCTATAAAAGAAGTCATACGAAAAATTCGATTTCCCACAGGATTTGCTGCGAACATAAACAATATCATAACAAAGAAAGGTGAATTTGGGTCAGGGATGAAAACGCATGATTGGCATACCTTCATTAAGGTAATTATTCTGGTATATTATATATATATTTATATACTACATGTACTTTTTAGTGTATTATGTTTACTACTTTTGAAAAAATAATGAAAAGATCATTTTATAATTGTTGCAGTACATTCTACCTCTATCTCTCCCAGACAACTTCAACAACAATGTCAAGCAAGTTATATATGATCTTGGAAAATACATGAGGTAAGTAGCCATATTTGTTCAATTCGTTGTATAGATCTTATAATTGTCATTTGTTTTACTTGTTATGTAATATATTGTATATTTTTGTTAAATATCGTTAATATATTTGTGCCTTGAATCAATTGTAGATGGCTGCCATCTAAAGGAATCCATAAAAAAGATATAAATTATTGAAAGATAAAAATTCTTCGTCTAATGTGTGAAATGCAAAAGTGTCTACCTTCAAAATTTTTCAATGCACAATAACACTACCTCATACACCAATTTGAGGAGATTGAATTGTGTGACCTATACATACAAGGTCAATGTGGATGGTTGAGAGGCACTTGAAATTTTTGAAGGATTTGTGGTGCAGGAGCACCCCAAAATTCATCTAGGAGAGTTAACTAGAAGGTCATCAATTGGCAATTTGTTTTAGATCAAAGTTAGCATTCTCCTTCTACTTCTTGAATTTGTGCCTTAAGAGGCATTTGAGAACTTGCATTATGTTAGTGAAGGTCATGTTGACCATTTGTTAGATTGGGGTTTGGCTACAAGGGTGATTTAAGACCTTTGCAGACCTTCCTAGGTGTTAGTTTTCTTTAACATTTTGCAAATAAGGCCTATTGAAAGCCACAAGTGGCCATGGAAGTAGTTAGGCTCAAGCTCAACTAATTTGGAAACCTTTATAAGGTGTGTCTCGACCTGTTGGAAGGTTGGAAGCTTTTGTATTGCTTAAGACTTCATGAATACCAGAGATGATAGTGATAAAATTGTGTAATTTTCTATGTTTGCTTTGAATTTGTGTGATCAGGAGTGATCATGGCTCTGCAAATTGTTATAGTTTGTAGTGTAAGCTGTGTTCTAAGCCTTGTGTGGTAGTATTTAGGTTGTGTGTTCTATTATCAGGTGTTGTTTGTTTAATTAAGTTGTTTCTTTTTAGTTACTGACTTGAAAGTCAGTCTGTAAAGGATGGAGTTCTAGTTACATTCCCACTGTACTTGTGTACAGGCCCTTGGGAACTGTGATTAGGCTCCATGTCTGTATATAGATTAGGGTTTGGAGTGGTTAGGAGTCAGGGAAGCATGGGAAAAGTCTTCTCCTAGGCGAGCTTGACAGTGCCCGGCTAGGAAAGACAGGAAGTGCAAAGCACTTAACTAGCAAGGGTGTCTATCTCCTAGAAATTCACAGTGTGCAGAGGGTAGGTGTTTGCCTTGCCAAGGCTTAACAAGAAGGAGGAAGCCCCATCAACCTATTTGGTGAGAGGAAACCTTAACAGTTTGCAAGAAGACAAGGTGAAGACCCAAAATGACCTAAGTTCTTGATCAGTTCCATTTTGAGGAACTGTACGGGTAGTTGGAGGCCAGGACCACTACAATCTTCAGGTGATAGACATGAAGAACAAGAAACCCAAGGGTAAATTTAGTGTTCTTTGGTAAACCTTGGAGTATTAGTGTGTTTTCTCGGAGATAGAGACCTAATTGGGCTCTTGGGCTAGTAGCCTAATAAACCCTAATTGAGGGTTTGGTGGAAGCGAATTGTGATTGGAGTATGGTAGATTTTCAAGAACCATAGGGAGATGATTTGAAGCCTTTGGAAACATCTCTACACCCCTGCAAAGTTAAACTTTAGTTATTGGAGGATATTAGTCTTTAGGGAAGATTAAGGGATAAGGCAGAGTAGAAGCATTGCACCAAGGGTGACTTGGTAGATTGGAATTGAGATGATAGTAGGGTTGGCCAGGAGAACCAGGGCTACCTAAACATGAGGTAGGTCCTACAGGTTAAGGTGGTTAAGACACCAAGGAGATCTTGCTAGCAAAGATCCAGAGCATGGAACAGTGATTGTTCCATCCAACCATACCCTATCAATTTGGTTAGACAAAGAGCACATCCTGAGGGTTCTATGGTGGAGGGATATATGGTATACCAGACCATGGTGTACATTACTGAATATGTTCCTAAGTTTGTAGCAAAGATACATGTAGATCGCATTTGGGATCCCAACTCCATTAACAAATTCGAAGGTGAGTACCTGATGGGGAAAGGTAGATTGAGGAAAGTGAGAGGTAATTATAAGATGGTCATGGAGGTTAATTAGAATACATTTTACATTTGGTTTTTATGTATATTGTACTTATTTAATTATTAATCTTCAATATACATCAATTATAAATTAAGGTCGTATACTGTGGTAATTAACTAATTATACGTCGTTTGTGAATTTCAAATTTTTTTTATATAGTTGGTCGAGAGTGGGATGCACTACATTTGTACGTCGCAAACAATCTTGATTAGATGACGGTATGGATTGAACGATGTCAACAATCTGGTTGTGCATTAACATGGGAAGGTGTGGCTTCAGTGGTTAAAGAAGCTCATCGTAATGGAGATTCCAATGTTACACCAAGGGAAATTGATTTAGCATATGGTTTAAGAGATAAATAGGTACACATAAATATATTAATCACCCATATTATTTAATTATTTTCAATTATATTGATGTATATATATGTTGAGATTTTTTTCTTTGCAAACATTCGGCCAACAATAAATGTTTATCAACTGACAATATTGCAATATTTTTACATGTTTGACATATTGCAGGTGAAACACCACAAGGCTATGTGGTGCAATGGTCATAAATTTCGAATCAAAAAGTTGGATGACATGAAGAAAACTTGTGATTCTGGGATAACTGTAGTATTTCAGGTGACTAATGTTTCATCTAGAAGTGACATACATCCAGAAGTCTCAGAAAATTGATACTATGGGATTTTGGATGATATACTTGAGTGTGAATTTAAGTCCTTCAAATTAGTTATGTTCGTCGTCCTATGGTACATACTATGATTGAATGAAAATGATCCTGAGAGAACTGTTATTGAACATGGTAATGGATTTACCATGGTTAATACAAGGTCGATCGAGCGAGCTGGAGATGAGCCCTATGTTCTTCCAAGTCAATGTGAGTAGGTATTTTACTCAGAGGTTCCAGGTAAATTGGGTTGGTCATTTGTTGTTAGACATGATCCAAGAGGAAGGCTGGTAAAGTATAATGTGGTGGAAGAAGAAGATACAAAAGAACTAGAAGATGATGTAGATGATGATCAGGATCAACAGTTAGTTGATGATGTGTCTGATGAAGATGTCAAAGAAGAGGAACTAGATCATGATGATGTAGGAGTTAATGTTCATGAAGATGATATACGTGTGTATGATGACATTATCAAAATTGATATCAATGATGATGATGATGATATGACCAATCCTTACAATGTCGAATCTGGATCAGATGATACAAACAAAGAGCTGGATGAAGAAGAAGATCAATGACATTGAAATGTATAAGTTATGCGATTGTATTATCTATTTGATATTAATTTCTTGATAGAATTATATTTGACTTATGTGGTTACATAATTAATTCATGATGTTTTTAAATTTTATGCCATTACATAATTAATTAATGATGTACTTTTTAATGTTTAATTTTAATTCAGGATGTTACAACTATTTTAGCTCTCCTAGAAATTTCCATATGATCATATGAATAGTGTTTTGGGAAATTTCATGAAAGATGACACATTGATCGTAGTAGTGAAATAATTGCAGTTGTTTAGATTTTTTAGACCAATCACCCTTTGCAATGTAATTTTTAGGATCATTTCCAATTTGATTACTAGGACACATAAGGTAGGATTTTATTGGATTATCTTGGATGAACATTGTGGCTTTGTGTAATGTGAGCAAATTTTGGATGGGGTAGTGGTGTAGGAGCATCTACACCTCATTTTCTATGCTTAATCATGTGATGATAATTAGGGAGGTCAATATGTTGGTTTATTCATTTAAAGAATGTTTTATTGTGAATAAGGTCACTCAAGACCATTAGTCATGTTCTAGGTGAAGTTTTGAGTTATGAGTTTGAGTCTTGCACTAAAGAGTTTTGTAGCCTTTTTAAGGAAAATTGGAGAATTTACATGTAAAAGGGTACAAGGTTAGTGTCATGTCAAAAATAAGGCTATTCTCAAGCCACTAGCATGGTCTTATAGGTGTCCTAGGAGTTTCAATACATTTGAAAGGTCAAAAAATTAAAACATTTCAATAGTGATGTTAACAACCTTGAAATTAGTGTGTTTTATGTTTCATGTGATCATAAAAGATTAAAAAGTCAGTTGTAGAGATGGTTGAGGTGTAAAGGCATTTAAAAGTAATAAAGTGATCATTGTAAAGGTTGTTGATGGTAAAATTTATGATTAAATATATCTCTTAGAATCATTTTTGTCCCAATTTGAAAATAATTCTATATTATAAAATACATTTAAAATTTTTTAAAGATGAAAATAGCAAGGAAAAATCAAACAAATATCTTTATGAAAGAAGTATATTGGCGTGAAATTAAATATGATTTGTATTCCAATGTAAAAACTACAAAGAATGTGATAACACTTCAAAGTGAGCCTTGACAAAATTATTTTCCTTAGTGAAATAATTTTGTTTGTATCCAGTTAATCTTACTCTTTGTCAGGTTTTCATAGCTTGGGGTTTTAGGGTTTTTCCATTTGCAATCCTTTTGTGCTAAACCTTACGTCGGTTCTGTTTCATCGTTACTTTTTGGGCCTTAGTGAAAATGGGTTGAGGGTTGTTATATCATTAAAGGGGGGCTGTGTTATATCCTTAGATTTTATTTTCATGTCGGGTCAGCCTTTTATCTTTTCCCTAAGCTTTTCCTAGCACTAATGTCCCTGTGGTCATGTATTTATGAATAAATTATGGGTATCATTTTCATCTAGAGGCAGGTCCCCTTTGTTGTGCCAACGATGTGTTACATGTCAAGTTTTCATAGGTCCCCACAATTTCATGAAGCCCTTTTCTAAAATATTGTATTGATCGCGATATCATGGGAAGGCACCATCTGTCACATTCAGAGAGGTCGAAAGAACATTATGAATTTTTTAATATATTAATTCGACCTTAATATATTAATTGGCGAGCTACTAAAGAGGATCTAAAATACACATGCTTAAAATCGGTGGAGATGCTTTAATCTCAATAGAAAAGGTGCTCGACTTTTAAGGTCAAAGTTTTCAACTGTGTGAATGAGCAAGTTCACTGAAGATCAAGATCCACAGTTTCCCGCTATCATGTGATCAAGAGTTTCAAGATGGTTAATGATCGTGATATCAAGGGAATGTTGACGTGTGGATTTCTTTGATGACGTAGGAGATGGTGGGGCCAAAAACATGAGTTGTAAAGGTTCCTGAGATGGAATGTTTTGATTGGAGGAATTGTGGAATATAGCTAATATATACTTAACTATATTGTAGAATATTAAAACCTAGCTAAATGGCACCATAATTTTAAATTTAATTAACATACTCTAAAACTTAATGAAACCAGGTTGTAGCTTGTCAATTTGGAGAAGTGAAAGGTCAATACCAGTGCCGAGGAAGAGTTTGGAGGAGTGAAAAAAAGGTCAATACCAGCACCAAGGAAGAGTATGGAGGAGTGAAAACAAGGTCAATACCATCGCCGAGGATGAGGTTGAGGGAAAAATCAACAACCAAGGGACAATGAGTACTGTAAGTTTGGAACCCTCATTCTCTTTAACCTACAATTTTCATGCCTAGTTTCCAAAGATCTTCTCATACATTGGCACCCCCATTCTCGTAAAATGGTATAAGATAAGACAAAAAAAAATTAGCTTAGTCTTTCACATTTTTATCGCCCAGCCTCAAGTCTTGGAGAAGCTCCCATAATCTACCCACATCTTGGTTGTTGGTGGGAACATGTTATTCTTTATTGTACGACCTACCTCAAATCTTATGTCCACAAAGTTGCTAAAAACATAAAACAATAAGAAAAAATTCAAAGGTACAACTAAAAAGGGGTTATTTTCTTTTGGCCTCCTCCTCTTATATTTCAACATAGCATGGAATTATGCTTACATAACAGAAACTCAAACAAATGGAAGTTTATAGGGGAAAAGGAGCCCAAGTATATGCTAGGCTAAGCTAGATCTAATGAATGGAAATAAAGGCATACAATTCTTCTTTAATACCTCCACCACAAACATATGAAAGGAAAGGTCTCCTCCCTTCTTGGTAGTGATAAAATCCTCCACACACAACCCTTAAAAATTATGAATAGAGGAATATAATCTTTGAAGAACTCAAATTCTTTATAATAGAAGAATTTGATCATACTTTTTTCAATGATGGCATTATGAGAAAACCTTAGGTTAAATGAATAATTCCTAGCTAAGTTCTTTAAATCATGTCCAACCATATAAGAGAAGACCGCTGCTATGTGTACTTGGATACCATGGAGAAAGGCTCTTTGGCCTCTTTCATCAATCAAGGTATTGTTAAATTTAAACACCTAAAAGTGAGAATGAAGAATCTTTCCTAGGATGGTGTCCAATTATACTTCTCAACACCTAGATTACAAAATATTTGTCAATATCATTGCCATCACAATTAAACCTATTGCTTGAGATATAGTCATATAGGTAAACAAATTGGATTTCTTGATAGTAGATACATTCTAGACAATTCAATCCTTGCATCAAAGATTTTTGAATGGGCCCGACAAACTACTCATGATGCCCTTACTATTAAGTTAAAACTTTGACAAGGCATATGATTGCATCAAATGTCCTTTAATTTATAAAAGGCTCAAATGGATTTATTTTTAACCCTAAATTATTATCACACATTCATCTCTTTGTTAATGAGTGATTGCACAATAGTGAGTCCCACTTATGGGATGAGGCAAAAAAATAATCCCAAAATTTCAAAATTATAAAATACTAGTTGAATGAAGAACCTTCATTTGAAGGTGATGTCGTCATGACCTTTGAATGAAGAGCCTTCATTCAAGAATGATGCCATTTCAAGACTTTCAAATGAAGGTATTTTTTATTTTAAATATTTCATGTCCAAAATGCTTTATAAAAGGAACCTTTGCATGAAGGACCTTCAAATTAAGACCTTAATTCAAAGGTTCTCCATTAGAAGATCCTTCATATGAAGGTCCCTTTAATGCCATCCCATTATAGCTCTTAGAATTGTTAGAGATATTTTTGTTTCGAAGTAGAGATTGGACCATCAAATAGTGTCACCATGACTCTACCAAGATATCCATCAAATTGATAAACCCTGACTTAACAACCACAAATTCACAAGAAAATTGCCCCTGTCAACCCTACGGCATCAATTAAATGCCAAGTTTCTTGCTTTAATAGACCCCTAAATGCAATGAACCTCTATCATACCATGTTTCACACCAATCCACTGAGTTACAGTTCCAAGATAGTGGGTGGATTGGTGGATGCCATTTCTATTTAGCCCTTAAACCCTTACACAGGAAAAATAGGGCAGTCCTTGTATTTGATTGTTTTCTCCCACAAAATAGTGATTTAGCACTTCAAAAAAAATGCAAATGAAAGGTAACATATATATTTATCTACACCAATGATCTTAGAGAATTTCAAGCTTGTACGGATCCATACAACATAAAAGAACTTCAAAAAAATAGTAAAAACACAAAAAATTACTTCAAGAATGTGGTATTTGATATGAAATTTTGGTATCAACTCCTCCAAAAATTGCAACAATTGCAATGGGATGGGAATACAATATGATAGAAGTTGGATAAGAAATGCATCATTTTAAGCATCAAACCAATATGCAAATATGAAAGAAAGTGCTAACCCCTTAAACTGAAAAAGTTTCTTTTAACTTTAAGTTTGTTGGGTAGCCAATTCTTTTAAGTTATCAAATCCTACCATCATACATAATCAAAATGTTGTTGTTTCAAATGACTATGAGAACTAAATTTCACTATTTGAAGATGTTGAAACCTTGTCATAGAGAACTAGAACATTGATGCAACCACTCATCCTACCTTAAAACATACCAAAAGTCTCCTAGCAATTAGACATAGGAAGATTTAAAATGACTTAAACAATTTTTATTGCCAAAGCATAAACTTATGATGAATTAACCAGGCCTAGTACACACTCCCTCCCCATTAACCACTTAGACATATGATAATTAAGTGTAAATTTGCTTCTATTTTTAGTCATGTAGGTTTCCAATAAACCACTTGGTGGTGTTTCCCTTCAATTTTATTTACTTGAATGAAGAGAAAAAGTCCTTTGATTACAATTTGAGAATACATTTGAGGCCTTGGTTGTGTAAATGGTGGACCATAGTCACATTTAACACTTGTTACAAAGTTTGGGAGTTAAAATGTTAATTAGATTTGATTTGTGATGGACACATTTGGACGGTAGTAACAATAACTTGCAATCTATCAAGAATTGATTACCTTATAACCTGTCAAATTCTAGCGATGAAAAGATAGATTAATCATAATTTCACCTTGGGATCACATCACCATGAAAGAACTTAATCCAACATCCTTATGAGTGCAGGTACCACCAAATAGGTTTTTTTTAGACCTGTCTTCCTTGAGTGAGGGAAATTTAGGAAGAGAAGAGGAAAGTGAGACATGTAGTAGGTCTAAAAGAGGGAGATCAACTAGAGGTCAAAAGATTAGAAGAAAATTCTGTAAACGCATGAAATTTTTTCTTGTTGAAGGGGGGTCATGTTCTTATGATGATGAGAGCATAGGCGACATTAAGGTGCCCTTGAGGTACAAACATCTACAGAAACAATGAGTACTCAAGGAACTTCCTCCAATAAACACTGATTTTTGTGCTAATGAGAGGATATATCGCATAGCACCATCGTCATTACATGGTTTGGACCTATTTTGCATGGACGGCATAAAGGTCTGTTATGAAAAAGTTACTGAATTGACGAAGTCTATCAATCCCTATTACAGTTACAAAGATTGGATGTAGCTGGTTTGATATACACGAAGTATGCGTAGGTATGCATTGTCAGCAAATTATATACAACTAAAAGATAAGGATCAAAATAAAGGAGTGGCTATGTACATTGATGGAAGGCCAAAAGCATCAAGGAATATTGCAGGGTTTATCAAAAGTACACAACCTGGGTCAAAAAATAAGCAACCCAATTGCATATTCGAAGCGCGCGAGGGAAACTGTGTATTCGTATGTGCAATAAAATCAATAACTTCAGGGGAAGAGTTGATAATCGATTACAATTTGAATCACTTAGATACAAATATAGTTACTATGGGGTAGTATGTACTATATACCATTTTACCCAACCTCCAATTAATGACTCCAATATACCATTTTATTATTATGTTTTTTTTCGTAAGTCTATTGGTTTCATTTCAGTAATGTTTTTTATATTTAATTTTTGTCACAGTGGGACATTGATTGTATGGGGAAGGCTCCGACCTAGAGCACAGATCGTGATGCATCTTCAGGCGCTTCTATCTAATAGGTTTACCTCATTGTAATTGTACAAATTAGATACGAGAAAAATGTTTTATTATTATGTTTTTTTCATAAGTTTATTGGGTTAATTTTGATAATTTTTTTAATATTCTTGTTGTAGTCGGCTGATCGGAGAAAGGCACCAACACTCATAGAGGAGAGAATCCATAGGGAGGTGCATTCACTATTATGTGATGATGACATTGCATATTCCACAAACCCTGTGGATATGATGAGGAAGACCAAAAAAAATGCAATGAAGAAATCCTTCAGTTGATATTCATAGTGCCTCAAACAGATGAGATAAGAGAAAGGGTTAAAATATTGAATGAGAGAGCAAAAAACTTGCAAGTAAGCTGTCATGAGATCTTTAATTATAACATAAGTTCATTCATGGTTTTATATTTTGTACTCTTTTATGTCATGAACTAAAATATATGTTGTTTTTATAGGATTATTTACGTCCTCATGATGCTGCTGGCCATGATCAGGGTATTGCAAGTGTTACCCAAGGAGTAGGGGTTGGTACAAGTGTTGATCCTGATCTTCCTACGCATACATCACCTCATCCGACCCCATCATCTGTGCCTATATTTTTGACTGATATGTTAGAAACACATACCATGCAAGCATTGGGTAGTGTACCCTCTGACAACGAACACATGCTAGAACATGCACCGGGACATGTACTTGGGGATGCAGAGGCCACTAGTACTGGTGATGTTTTAGTAGCATTTCTTGGATCTTCCCGTATTACTAGTACAAGAACATTGCCGGTCACATTTGTGGTGACCGAGGATTTCATTCCCATAAAGATAGAGAAGGTCCTAGGTACTTTAAAATGTTTTAATTATTATTATATATAATCCAATTGAAATTTACTTATTGATAACTCTTTTTAGACTAATGATCCCATGATCATTTTGTAGGAAATGATGTTTTTTTATAAACATCGAAGTGATATTACATTGGAGCTCTTCGGGCCCACCATACGTACATGGTGGAATACCCAAAATCAAGATTTAAAAGATGAGCTCATTAACCGTTTAGTTGTGCTCTTCGGTGATAAAAAATTCAACCGAACCAAGGTCCTTAAGAAGTCTGGTACCTATCTAAAGTATGTGGACCAATATAGGTCACATTTAGCGAAGAACAAAAAGTACAAGCATCCCCCCATGATTTCAGAGAGGGAGTGGAAGGATCTGGTGTTGGATGGAAAGGAGAAGTCTAAAAAGAAAAAAGGAAAGACACCACCAGGCCAAGGAAGGTATGTGATACTATCAACAATGTAATTATATACTGATTACTCTTTCTTTTTACATAATCTAACGTATTTCAAACTTTTCATAGGCTATCCGACACATCGAAGGCAAAAAAGGAAAGACTAGAAAAACATAGGTAGCACAAACTTGGCTCTGGTGGTTATATGAAATTAGCCGCACGAATTGTAAGTATCAATAAATGAAATATTGCATCCAAATAATAAATTGCAAATAATTTTGGTTTTATCACACCATATAAGCAAAATTCATGATCTTATGTAAAAATGCAGGGCTTTGAATTCAATAGAGTGCCCACAGAAGAGGACCAAAAGATTGCCTTCCAACAAGGCTATGGAGCCCTGGCTAAATGCCGAAGAGTCTTGACTGGGCAAACATAATCTTCCACTGCATCCAACACACAGGTAAAGAAACTCAATAAAGTTTATTTAAAATTGAATACTTGTGCAATCTATTCAATATTAATTTCTACCATAAAGTAATTATGTGCCTATTTGTTTTAAACAGACAAGCAATGATAATACTGTACATGGCATTGGAATGCAGCCTAGTGAGGGTGGAGCACAACCTATAGATGAAGGTCATGGTGTGCATCCCGATATTGGGTGTATTCATGTGCTATACAAAACACAATATGGATTAATACAATTAAACATCTTTAATTGCATTTGGTGTATTAATTAATGTAACCTTTCGTGTTTCAATTTTAGAGCATGTAGAGTGTGATCAACATGTTGAGCATGATTAGGCTAGACAAGATGAGGAACATGATGTGGCCCCATCAGGTAAAGATGACCACTCTAATGTTCTTTTAAACATATTTAATTGCAATTGGTGTATTAATTAATGTAACCTTTTGTGTTTCAACTCCAAATCAGGATTTAGAGGGTGTTCAACATGTTGAGCATGAGGCTATAAGACAAGATCAGGAACATGATGTGGCCCCATCAGGTAAAGAGCACCACTCTAATGTTCTTTCAATTAATGAAATACTTGTAACAATAATAATAAAACATATCAATTTAACATTTCTTTGCTATTGCAGTAGAGGCCCCCTTGCAGCAACGTCCATGTCATGAGTACACAACTAGGAATACATTAAGATCATGAGCAAAGCTCAGAACAAATGAAGGGGGGACAAATGATTTAGAAAATGATACTCCATTTCAGATTTTTTTAGCTGCAAAAAAGAAACAAAAAAAAAGTGATTGTAATCATATTATGACAACCATATTTTTGATAATATGTAAAAACTAAAAGAATGAATGTTATATGCTAATGAATTAATGTGAATATGTTAATGAATGAATGCTATATGTTAATAAATGAATGCTATATGTTATTAATGGATGAATGAGTGAATGTTATATGTTATTAATGGATGAATGAATGAATGTTATATGTTATTAATGCAGGATGAATGAATGAATGTTATATGTTATTAATGGATGAATGAATGATTAATGTTATATGATCGGGTATGGAGAATTAAGAGTGATGTGAGGGGAAGGGGGGGGAAGGGCCAAATGAGCTTCCACCTTCACGTGGTTTCCCCTGTTAAATAGAGAATATTAAACTATTCTCAAAACAAAGAGAAGCTCAATAAGGTAATGCACTTTTCAATATAAGAAATTCATCGTTTGAAGCATCAAACCAATATGAAAAGATGAAAGAAAGTGATAAATTTTCACTATGAACATTGTGTTGTATGTGGATTTGGTTTCAAAGCTCAGTTTCTTTTTTTTAGTGGTGATATAACTCTAAAATTTGACTTTTGTGCATAACAGGTTAGTGAAAAATTTGATAGCTCTGAAGGATTTAGAGGCTCGATTGAGATAGATACACAGATATTTGGATCTTGTTGTTGATGGGAGGCTTCCACTTAACCATGAAATTTTGTACCATCTACAAATATGCAAAAATTTCTCTACTTACATTCATTCAACTTATTGTAATATAATATCTGACAAAAATATCCTTTTCATTATACTTAGATGGATTTTCATGCCCTGTTCCAAAGAAAATGTTTTAGAATAGGCAAGAAGGATGCTGGCAAGGGTTAAGGAATTTGGCTTTACACTTGCCAATTGCATAGTTTACTTCATTCATCTAGCATATTGCCAATGCATTTCACAATTGTTGGAATCATATCCTATAATTACAGAACTAGTAAAATTAAAATATGTAAGTTTCAAATATGGCATTACATATCTTTCTATGAATTTTTGAAAGAAAATATCAAAATGGAGAAAAATTAACAAAAATAATCTGCATAATTTCTAAGAGATCAGGGAATTTTTTTGCAGAGTTATCTTGAATATATTTAAGACAAAAGTAACTTATATATTTAGTAGTATCTCAATTCAAGAGAACTAGGTCCACTATCCATTAGCTAGTAAAACAAATAAAATAAATTTATAAGATTATTCTATTCTAATAGGGTTGACTGGTTGCTTGTTTCTTTTTTGATTGTCAAGAAGTCATCAATATACACTTGGTTTTCTTGCCTTCTCTTGCCTCGTGGATAGAGAGTTTCTGCAGAAGGCATCAGAGTAACCTTCAAGATTGACAATGGAAATGAGTACAAGGTCAATACAACTTATGTTAATTGGGTATGATTTTATTTGTTCAAGGCCAATTTAGATTCATTTTCTGCTGACACTACTTTTATTTACATTTATGTTTTTCTAATATCCATTTTCCTTTACAGTCATATTCTTCTATACATATTGTGTTTACAATAATGTTTTCCTTAATTTAATCTAGGGGAGAGGACCCAGTACTTGAGCATTTTTCAATATTTGTGATAGTAGTGGTTTATATAGTGCCCAACCCTAATCGTGTGGCCCAAAACAAATTTCGGGCCTCAATAAGCCTTTGAAAAGGCACATGCATATTAGGTCATGAAATCAGCTCACAACCATCTGATTTAAAAGCTAATCGATGGGCTTGCCAACTTAAACCTCCAGAATCCCCCTATAACCATTAGATTTAGAAAGATCAATGGTTAAGAATTTGGAACTTGTAGATGTAAGACGTTTCATTCACTGATAGCCACCCTCTCCATCGATGGACACCTATCCTTCGTTCTATCGGTGGGATGCCAAATAATGTTTCCCCGATGCACCATAGTTTCCCCGATATACTTTATGCATTCAATAATTCATGCCCATGGTTATAATTCATGGTTACTTTTGTTGACAACTTGACTCTAACGGTATATCGGGAGAGCACCTTAGGAGTCAACTCGATAGATTATTGTTACACCGATACTAATTTGTGAGCTATTTTCATTGGGCCATCAGCGGGATTGTGATGGGGGTTCCATCGATGAAGCATTGTTAGGCCGATGGTATTGAATTTTGTTTGATCCCACAAAATATGATCCAAATTAAAATATTTAGTCTAAGGAAATCATTCCATGTGGTTTGGAGGCGAAATGTTATCGCATAGGTACTATGCAAGGGGCTTTAATCTAAGGGGGCCTAAATTGAATCACTTTTCATGCATGATAAAATTAATACACTAGAATGGTGAGAAAGGGCTATTTTGGGTTTTCTATAAATAGAAGAGGGGATTAGATAAAACCATCCTTTGATCAAATCCCTTCAGATTGAAACCTCCTTCAATCTTAGCCTTACCTTAGATCAAAATCAACTTTTTTTTCTTGTTGTAGGTGTTGCCATTGATGTCAACAAAATAGAGATTCTTGTAAGTGTTGTCATTAATGAATGGTTGCATGTGATGAAATCAGTGTGATGATCAAAAGTGTTGTGAAGTGTTGTCTGTTGGTTTGTTGTACTACAACCAGGTTGATCTTCTAATCTACCTATGGAATTGCCAATTCCAATTAAGGGTAGCTCAAAGGACCTAGACCAACTGACAAGGATTTTAAGGACCTCCTACACTTTGGGCTCTGCAAGACCCGGGAGGGTGATCCCTTAATGTGTTTATAACCTCTACACCATAATTATAGACAACATTAACAATAACATATAATCTCACTCAATAGCTCAACAAAATGACATAAAACTGAATATAATTGGTTGTTCATCAATAATTATCAACCATTTGGAGCGTGAGATAATCACAACAATACTTCAAAGTAAAAGATATTCATTAATTTTCAATTTTTAGCAAGCTCTGGGTGAACACAAACAAATACTGAACCACAAAGAACAAATGAAACTTAGATCAGTGCCTTATTTCCATTCGAGGAGTCAAATTCACAAATACCTAAGGGTTTACAATAGATTCAACCCATAGCATATAAGATCTTTGATAATATCACCTTACAATATCACCAATATGTAACCCTAACTCAATACTACTTATCAGATCCTTGTACAAAACGTATCAACCTACAATCTCATTTAAGCATTTTAATTAATTCCTTGAATCAAAGCTAAAATAAGAATTGCACACACCACAACAATGAGATGAACAAAATAACCCTTGATCACTTTATTCAAAATTCAAATACGCTTGTACAAAGGAGAGACATGAGCTTGAATTTATTAATCTAATTCAAATGCTAGTACTGTTATACAACATTATATCTCCATGAATTCAAAACCTAATTTGAATTTCCTCCGTAACTATCAAAATTTACGATTGCTCTGTAAATTAACCTAGAATCGACCAAAAATTTCTAACTTGCTAACCCGTACTTCTGGCCTTGAAATCTTTCTTATAGAAAATGAAGGAGCAAACAAGCATCGGGCCAGAAAGTACACATGTCACCAGCTAATTGGACTGCTTAGTGACATCTCAAAATTTAGATACAACTGATATTCCCTTTGGAGAATCTTCTTGTTCTTTTCCATTTGCTCATTGAGGATGATTTGATATAGACACGAATCTTCAAAAGCCCGTGCATTTAGACTGCCACTATAAAAAAAAACTTGAAATTATTATGACTGCAACAATTAGTTAATTAACTATTAGCAGTTTAATCCTGCTCTAACTCTTCTTCAGTTAAATATGTATCCACCCATCACTTGTATTCCTCATCACTTGATCAATTGAAGTTGATTACCTCCTCTACCTTGGCACTATAGGGTGTATATTTAACTACTACCTGGTTTGCCTCCTTTTCAAAAGACTTAGAAAATGAACTAGTGCTGATGATTTTGTCCATGCAGCTCTCTAATAGATCCGAATCCAAGTCATCACATATTAAATCAATTTGGGCATCAATGACCTGCTAGCCTGATCCTTCCATTGTTGAAGAGATTTGATACTACTTTTCTCATCAATTGTATTAGGCAATAGTGTATCACTCCATTCATTAAAAAATTTCACCAATTCCCTTATCTTCCTAATCAAATAATCTGTTAAGGCTTGAAAACTTTACAATGATTTAACCAATATTTGAGTAGGTCTCAATGACTGTGGCCTATTATTAACATCAAATCTTGAGGCTTTATACATTATATCCAAGTCATTGGCCCTAGGGATCCATTTCTCAATCAATGGTATTGCTACTTCCTGATCCCTGTCAAAAATCTTTATTGCACCCAATAATAAAGAGTAAGAAGAATGTATACTTGGCAATCTATTATCAAAATTTTCATTTAAATGCTGCAAAACTATGGTGACAATTTCCTTTTGCTTTAGAGCTGCCTTCTCCTCATTATTCTTCAAAGAATCTTCTAGCTCTGTGATATTTTGCATTAATTTCTTCTTTTTTGGATCAACAGAGTAGGTTAGCTCCTCCTCAATTGGTTCCAATGTGGGACTAAGGGCAGGAGTCTCAGTGGGAGACTTTGGTGTGGAGACAATGGGGGTAGTAGGAAGTGATGACCTTGATGTAGATGGTAATTATTGAACCACAGGAGCACTTGGTGCTGCCTCTATTTGCTTGTGCCTTAGCCATTCCACCTCTGTTTGCAGCTCAATATTCCTTTGCTGCACCTTATTATATTCCCCAATCATAAAATTGTATTTCTCCATATAATTCCTTTTTTCAGCTTCCTCTCTTTCTACTATTTTTTGTGCCAACTTGGCCACATCCACAGTCAAACTTGTAGCCTCCACTGCTGAAGTTTTTGAAACTCTTTTTATTATTAACCCTTCCCTCAAATTAGGGTTAATATCAATTATGTTTGGATTTCTTCCTCCCGGGGCCAAAGCCTATATTGCCAAGGTCTCATACTCCTCACTGAAGGTAGATCCTTGCAGTGCCGACCTGACTTCTTTTGAATTGTGGAGGGGATGCTTGGATTTCAAAACAACATCAAAGGCCACTGCATCAACAATGTCCCATTTAGGTAAGATCAAGACACCAGCTTGATCAATCAATTTTCTCCCTTCTTCTAGAATTATTTTCTTAAATTCACTCATCATTTTAGCCTTCACTTCACCATCATTCTCCTCATCTGACTTGTCTGGCCTCTAACCTCTTCTTTCCTTGTAGTTTTCTTGGTACTCTCCTAGTTTCATTCTCCATACCAGTTGCAAGAAGGATGGTGTTTTCACTAAAGTATCATCATTTAAGAATTCCTTACAAGCCTCCATTCTTGTATCTTGTACACACTTTCCCTTCATGTCCAGGTCTGACAAGACCAATTCAACTAGTTGTGGAGGGGATGGCATGCGTATCTGTAGGTCTTGGTTTGTAACAATAATTTCATTCCCTAGATCCTCTTGGGGCTGCTCAATTCTTTTCCTTTTGGGAGTTGGCGGTGATGGTGGTGGTGAGGGACTCCTTCTTGGTGATGACTCAAGATCAATTATCTTTATGGTTCCTGGTGGCTTGAGATGTGATCTTGGTGGCTTTTCCTGCTCCATTATTTTTTTCCTTTTCTACCCTTCTCTTCTTCTTCATCACTGTCATCCCTTACCCTCCTATAGATGGGTCTGTCTTTTTGAAGTTGGTAAGTTGGCCTTTCTTCCAATGGCCTTATAGCTTGTTCTTGTTTACCAAAATTCAACTCCAGATTGATTTTCTTAGTCATTAAATTATCCATGATTTCCTTGAAATTTTTTATCAAGAAATCAATCTTCTTGTGGAAAGGGGTGAATTTCATCAATGGATCAAAATTCATTCCTGATTAGGTCTTCAAGAAAATTGAGCTCATGAACAAATCTTGATCCTTTTATTCTTTGTTTGAACAAAGCGAAGAATCCTTCAGGGTCACACTGCCTCCTAAAATTGGAACTTAAATTGTATGAATCAAAGAATTTCCCAAAGTGTAACCATCCTCCCTTTGTAATAACAAAATCAGAAATTATTGTGTAATCTGGATAGAAAGTCCCTTTTCCTTTTCCAGTGAGATTGTCCTCATGAATGCAGCCAATCTGCCACATGACCTCAACAAATCCAATCCTTGGTGGCACATTGTAAGGTAAGATGTGTGGAGTCTCCTGAAATCCATACACTCTCAAATAGTACTGACTCGATATGGGATGATATCTCCCCAGTTGTGGGAGACCTTCAAATTAGGTCTCCTCTCCTTGGGCCTAAGAAAATCATACAACTCCATAGGAACCCTGGGTGGATTTACTGTTAGCCTTGCTCTTAATCTTGATGCAAAATAGTTATCAAACTGTATATAATTAGCACTTTTTCGGTTATATGAAAGGTCAATAGTCCAAATTTGTACTGGAAGCCTTTCTCCATAGCCAAATCTATTCAGTTTCATCTTCTCAGAGAAAAAATCCGCATTCTTGAACAAAAACATATGCATGAGCATAGAATACCAGTAGAAAGGTGTGCTTGTATCATTCTGCTATAGCTTCACCAACTCTTCATGTATTTTTTGGGCTAGGAAAGGAGAAAAATCATAAACTACAGAGAAATTTGGATGTTGTATTTGCACCCCCATGAACATGAATGCTATTGGCATCACAGTGCTAGGGATAAATCCCAATATTTGACATAGTGAGTAAAAGGTAGCCAGGAAGTGTTTGGAAAAAATATCCAGTTTGAAAGGCTCCTTATCATTAGGGTTAATATGAATTATTGAACCTCCTGCCTTGGCCAAATGAGATGGGAGCATCTTAACTCTAAAGAGAGGCTTAATTTTCTCATATTCTTGCTTCATCTTTTCAAGCTCAATAGGAACTATGAAGTCATTGGGTTCATACAAATCAAAAACTTGTTGGAATTATTCTCTATTAATACTCAGTAAAACCCTTCCATCATTATCCTTGACCACCTACGTGAGAGGATCATACATTGTAGCCATTGTCTTGAGCAAATCCACATCTAGAAACACATTGGGTACCACCAATTTTCCCATGTCGTAAACCCAACCATTTGAGAATGGGTGGGGAAAATTACTTTGTCCAAACCACTGTATGAACATCTCCAAACCCTTCATCGACACTTTAGCATCAATTATATTGAAGAAATTATATATTAACCCCTCCCCAAGGGTTTTTCCTTGCATTAGGGCCTGCCCTTTTCTTTTGTCAGTTGTTGACAATGGCGATTGCTCCAAGAAGTCATCATACAGGTTCCTTTTCAAATAATCATTTTGGCCGGAGTGGTGCTTTGATGGTGCCATTTTGGACAAACTAGGGTCTACTTGAATTACAGACTTTAGAAAAAACTAGGGCTTTTCAAGGATGTGAAATTACAAACAGGTAATTTGCAATTTTCAAACAAATTTCAACTTCACTTACAACCCTAATACAATTTCAAACAATTTCCCAACAATTACACTGCAAATTCTCCTAAATTCAGGCTAAAAATTTCTCTAGAAAATGCAAAATTTAACGTATGACCTTTTGACTTGTAGAAACCCTAATTATTCACTGCAACAACTCATGATTTATTCTTTGGCTTTAAAATTGCTCTATGAAGTTCCTTGAACATTTTTCTGATAATAAAACAACGAAATAATCCTCTTATTCCACCAAAATAGGCAAGAATATGTCCCATCTGCCATTACTGCTCGCTTGCACACCTCACCAATGGCTCCAATCACATTTGATACAAGTTTGTATCTTAACCGTTGATCTTCATCTAGGCTAGATCATCAAACGACTGTGCTTTAGTCAATCTGACATTGACTTCCATTGTAGCAAATGGCCCACAGTTCCTCCAATAAAAACATTCCAGCTCAAGAACCATTACAACTCACATTTCTGGCCCCACCATCTCCTACGTCATCAAATAAATCCATGTGTCAACATTCCATTGATATCATGATCATTAACCATCTTGCAACTCTTGATCACGTGATAATTGGCAACCATAGATCTTGATCTTCAACAAAATTGCTCGTGCGGACGGTTGACAACTTTGACTTTAAATGTCGAGCACCTTTTCTATTTAGATTAAAATATCTCCACCAATTTTAAGCATTTTCATTTTAGATCCGCTTTAGTAGCTCACCAATTAATATATTAAGGTTGACTTAATATATTAAAACATTCATAATGTTCCTTTGGCCTCTCTGAATGTGACAGATGGCACCTTCCAGTGATATTCTGATCGTTCAATACTCTATGGTGGGGTCGTCATAGGATGGCAGGTAGCAGCTGAGATTTAATGCCTTATCATCAATGACCATGATAATTCATTGAACTTTCATCAAACTTTATACAAACCTCCAAAAAGTGTTTGACGAATTTGCAATACATCTGACGAGACTTTCCTCGTAATGAATTGCCTATTTCGTCGAGAGTTTGAATAACTTCTATTGTTGATCCGACACTTTGGAAAAGGCATGCCACTTGTGTTCTGGCTACGGTTCATCGCTAGATCGACAAAATATACGTCGATATTCCGATGAACACTAGGGCCCTTTTCCGTGGTGGCAACCGACGAAGTTGTGTTGTGATTTCGACGTTTTAAAGCTAGTCGGGAAAGCGACAAAAAATATTTCAGTGGTTCATCGGTATTCTGACAATATATTGTCGATATTCCAACAAACGCTTGTCAAAAATTGGAATAAAATATAGTAGTGTGGAGGAACATGAGGAGAATTTGAGGCAGGTGTTGCATTATTTGCAGGATAACCAATTGTATTCCAACCTGTCTAAATGCAAATTCTTTAAGACTAAGGTCAAGTACCTTGTTCATGTGATCTCGGGAGAAGGTATTTCAGTGGATCCTGCAAAGATACAAGTGATCTTAGATTGGCTTGCACCCACGAATGTGGCTGAGATACGTAGTTTTATGGGGCTAGCAGGTTACTACAAGGGCTTCGTGCAGGGTTTTCCGAGGATAGGTCATCCTATCACCTCTCTTTAGAGGAAAAGGAAGAGGTTTGTTTGGTCAGACTAGTGTGAGACAATGTTTTAGACTATTAAGGAGAGATTGACCAATGCACTGATACTCACGATACCTGATCCTATTGGGGATTTTATAGTCTGTACAGATGTGTCCTTGGAGGGATTAGGGGTAGTGTTGATGCAGGATGGTCGAGTAATTGCATATGAGTCATGGAAGCTCAAGGATCATGAGCTGAACTACCCTACGCATGATCTTGAGTTGGAAGCAGTTGTTCATGCTTTGACGAGATGGAGGCATTTCCTTCTAGAGCACAGGTTTGAGCTGCACAATGATCATAGGAGTCTTCATTATATCTTCACGTAGCCTAACCTTAATGCTAGGAAAAGGTGTTGGATGGAGTTTCTCTATGAATATTACTTCGAGGTGAAGTATATCCAAGGAAAGGAGAATGTTGTTGCCAATGCACTCAAAAAATAGAGGCATGAGTTGTTTGAGTTGACTCTTGTTGTGGACTTGAGGAGTCTGATTCTTTCTACACTTCCAACAAATAGTTGGTATTAGGAGGTTAGGACAGAGATAGAGGTAGGAAGAACTCTTGAGGGCAAATACTCAGGATACTCTCTTGAGACAGATAGTTTGTTGAGGTATATGGGACATATATATGTTCCATCTTTAGGTGATCTTCACACCTTAGTCATGACAAAGGCACATCGGGCATCTTATTCAGCTCATACAAGGGTGAAGAAGATGCATGCAAATCTATGACAATTGTATTTATGGGCAGGAATGAAGCGTGATATCACTGATTATGTGTCGAGATGTCTAGAGTGTTAGTGAGTGAAGGCTGAACACTAGCATCCAGCAGGGATTTTGTAGCCACACTTAGTGCCAGAGTGAAAGTGGGATATGATCTCATTGGATTTCATTATTGGGTTACCCAACTCTTTGAGACAACACGATGCCATTATGGTGACTGTTGATAGGTTGATGAAGGTAGCACACTTCTCACCTATACATTCATCCTATAATGCATCATTTGCAGCCAAAGTGTTCTTGGAGGATATAGTTAGGTTGCACAACATTCCTGGTCAGATCATATCTGATAGGGATCCTGTGTTTACCTTAGCTCTTTGGACATCATTGCAGCATGCTATGGGGACACAATTGAACTTTAGTTCAACTTATCACCCAAAGACAGATGGATAGACTGAGAGGGTCAATCAGATTCTCGAGGACATGTTGTGCATGTATGTGATGGACCAATAGACGCAATGGGAGGATTATCTCTATTTGATAGATTTTTCTTACAACAATAGCTTTCAAAGTTCTATCAGTATGCCTCATTTTCAGACATTGTATGGGAAACCATGTCAGACTCCCTTGAGTTGGGATTGATTAGAGGATAGATTTATTTTGGGTCCTAAGATGTTACAGGATATGGAGCAGTAGATTATTTGAATCAGAGAGCATTTGGTTGCATCTTAGGATAGGCAGAAGAAGTATGCAGATGCACATTGGGTGGATCGACAGTTTTATGTAGGAGACAAAGTCTTTTTGCGAGTGCATTTGTGAAAGAGTCCAATCCATTATGGAAAGGGCTCTAAGCTTGCACCTCACTTTTTCTATCCATTCAAGATTCTTGAGAAGATTGGTCCAGTTGCTTATCAACTTTCTTTGCCGCCCAGTCTCTCGCGTATTCACGACGTGTTTCATGTTTCAGTTCTCAAACCTTATCATCTAGACATTTCTCATATCCTTGATTGGAATGATTTACAGGTAGAGGATGGGCAGCTAGATTTGGAGCTTGTGACCATCACAGAGCATAGGACACTCACCCTCAGGGGGTGAGATATTGAGCAGGTGAGGGTCCAATGGGATCCGAGGGATGATACTTCTACTACTTGGGAGGATGCAACTAGGATGAGGGAGCTTTATCCCTATTTGTTTGCAGGCTTCCAAGAGTAAGCCTGACCCTGGGGGGAGGATGTAACACCCCTTCATTTTGTGCTTTGTATCAGACAGTGTCCTACTCTATTATGCTTTGTTTTCTATTAGCACTTTGACTTTGATATACTATGATGTTTGATTATTATTTGATCGCTAACTGTAGAGCGATGTGGATTTTATATTATGATGTGATGGAACATTATTTTGATGTTATCATTATGGTATGCTTTGGATTAGCATAGTGGTTATTTGAAATAATATTGTTATATGCACATGAGTAGATTATTGATATTAGAATCGTTAGTTTTGTGATATTGTATTGGTGAAGAGGATGAAATTGCACCACTCGCTTGTGAGCGCACTGTGATTCTATGACTCTCTCTTCATAGTGTGTTTTATTATGATATATATTTATGCATGTTCTATATATGTCTTGTGTGTAGGTTTGCAGGTACAGGACATCGACTCCACTTGGTTTCATAGGTTTGAGCATGTCTGGTGCCCAACGATATTGTTGATTGGGAGATAGTAGCTAGGTTTCTTGTGTCAAGCCACCACCCTGGGCATAGTATGTTGTCGGTTCTAACCGATTTTGTTTGTTAAATGTTGTTTAATTTTTTTTTGAAATTATTTATGTTGCAAAGTTTGTAAAAGGTAAATAATGGATTTAAATATTTAAGTTGACTATTAAATTAATCTGGTTTATTATATTAGAAGATGGTAATTAATTAATTTAATCTAATTGGTAAAATAATCTAATCTTAGGATTATATTTATTTTATTAATTAATTAAATTAGTTGAATTAAGTTAAATTAGAAATGCTAAGTATTTTAGAAATGTATACACCTAAAATTGGTCTGGAGAATTCGATTAATTAAATATGAATTATTTGATTAATTATCCTATTTCTTCTACTGTTTGAATAAATAGAAATATTTATTTATATAGTTCACGTTCACATAAACGTTTAAATTCTTCTTATCTCAATTAAATAAAAAAAATTAAATACTTTGTTCGATTTAATTATCATTTCCCTATTTTATTCTATCACATCAATCTTAAATTAATTAAATAAAGATTAAACACTTTATTGATTAATTACCATATTCTTCTGTTTAATTTTATAAACAACTTCTATAGTTTATTTTATTAAATTATTTATCCTTCTTTTGCTAATTTAAATAAATAAAAAATATTTAAATAAAGGCATAAGGAATATTCCTCTATATTTCCTCAAATTAAATTAGATATCCTATGTCTAATTTATGTCAAAATCATGTCAAAATTAATTGATTGAAACTTCACGGGAATAATTGGAGACAAATTGCAAATTTATCTCTCAATCCTCCTCCATCAATCTTTCCTCTTCTCTTGCCTGGTGTTTTCATGGGTAGAGACAACCTCCAAAATATTCTCAATCTCCTCCATCTCTCACCATTCAATCCTCCAGATTGAATCCAAGCCTCTCTTTGCCATCCCTGTGCATTTTTACAACCAGGAAATCTATAAATAAAGCTTCATTCAAACAAGAAAAGGATCTCAGGTTATCAAGTTTACTCTGCAAAAATTCATCAAGCATCAAGCATCAAGCATTCAACATCCAAGAATCCAGCATCCAGCATTCGAGCTTTCACAATCATGGTTGCTTCCTATAGTTACATTTATCAATTTTCTTGTCAATCAATGCTATACTAGTTTCTTTTATCATCTAGATTTTATCAGATTAGCTTCATATCATTGCATCAATATCATTCCATTCTTTAGATTGTCATTTTAAGAGTTATAATGTTATTTAAATATGAGAGCACATAGCTTAATAAATCTTTGAAGATAAGAGACAATGAGACGCTTTCAATTGATTAATTAGCTTAATATTTGATGCAATGTTTCATTAAGAAGTGTTTTATTGTTTTACACCTTATCCACACTTACAATTTGGCACCGACCATGGGGCCTTAACCCCATATTTTTATCAAATTTTTTGAAAAATGTCACGCAGGTTTCAGGCGTGTTCTGTTTCAGTGCTTTCGTAAAAAACTATAGCACATCTGTGGAAAACTATGGCGCTTCCATGTTCTGTTTCGACGCTTCCGTGATACTATAGTGCATCCGTCACAAATTTTAGCGCTTCCATGACCTGTTTCGGCGCATCGGTTACCTATTTCCAAAAAAGCTGATTTAGCACTTCCGTGGCAAACTCTGGCGCTTCGGTGTTCTATTTCAGTGCTTTCGATTTTAGTGCATCAGGTAAAAACTATAGTGCTTTAGTGGACTATTTTAGCACTTTTGTAAATTCGAACTGGATCCGATGCGACCGCGACCATAATTTAATTTTTATACAGTTAGTCTAAAATGAACCAATCCTAGGATAGTCATCTAGTTTAAAAATTTATCAATCCTAGGATAGCCACATCTAGTTTAAAAATTTATCAATCCTAGGGTAGCCATCGCACTTTTGCAGTATCAGTTAAAAAGAACATCATGATTTTTGTGAAGCAAAATCTTCACATAGATTAATAAATTTGTCTTTTTGGGCTTAAAATAGAACAATTTATCTACTGTGCTTGTGTGGTGATTAGGCTTATGTTCTCCCCTTAACTGGGTGATCAAAGCGTCAGATTCATCCTTATTTCCATGCAATTTACGCTTTTATTAAAACCTTTAGAAGGTCTGCTGTAGTGGGAAAAAGTACTCACCCTACGGGAACGACCTAAGTGGGAACGCCTAAAGCCAATGATTCCAACCCACTCTAATCAAAATGCAAGTTGTTGATGAAAGTCCAACGTGATGGTAGTGAGCAAGATAACCATCCCCAAAATCTTTGTTTTAAATATTGGGAGGTCTCTTGAGGGAGTTTATCAATTGCCGCACCGCACGAAAGCCCTATCTACAAACCATAGAGTAGTATCCCGCAGAGTCAGTAACCAAACATTGTCATACTCACAGTGCAAGGGGAGGGAAGAATCTTCCCCCAAGACACTCACCATATAATTTCCAAGGACCGTTTGCTCAGAGGACGAGAAATCCAACTCTGAGTACGCACCTGGAAATGACAAAAACACGGGCGCCCTCTAGGGGGTGACACAGTTGTGTGCGTCAATGCAATTTCAAGATGTGGGCTATTGAGTATAACGATGACCTATTTGACCTTAAGTGTGAGTCTGTCTGATTTGTGTACATTTTTCAAAGCAACCCATGAAAATCAATAAGGACCATTCATGGTTTTTGAATATACACGATCTGTTCAGTTTAAAATAATTATTCCACAACTTGCTTGCTGTGTTTTCACAAAATCATTAAAATCAAATAAAAGATCATCCGAAAAAAAACAAGTCAAATCAGGTCAAGAAATTCATGATTCGAAAGTGGAAGTCAACCACATTTGTCAAGAGAGCAATCAAAATCACCAAACCCAAGAGACCACTCAGTTATCGAGATAATTTAAGAAGAAGGCGTTTTCTATATCAGAATTGAAAGATCTTTTTACAAAATAGAACCTTCATTCATAGATATCACGACTTTGCTAGAGGTCATACTCTTGATTACGCAGTAGAACCACTTTATTCACGAGCTTTCTTCCAAAGGAGAGCTCTCACACAATATCACAACTGTAGTCAATGCATACATTAGTCCTATTTTCCACAACCCATGATAGAGTATGCCACAAGGCCTAGTCAAGTTTTACAATGAGGAGTCTTAAAAGTCCTTTTTTTAGCGCTCTAGAAACCTGTTTCAATGCTTCGGGTCACTGTTTTAGCACTTTCATAAAATAGCGCTTCTGGGCACTATTTCAGTGCTTACAATCTTTATTCTAGCGCTTCCATTAAATAATGCTTCCATCACCTTTTTCAGCGCTTTCGAGCACTGTATTAGCACATCTGTAAAGATAGTGCTTCCATCACCGTTTCAGCGCTTTTGAACTCTATTCTAGCGCTTCTATGAAATAGCGCTTCCATCACCTGTTTTAGCGCCCCTAAACTCTATTTTAGCACTTTCAAAACAGAGAGTTCCAAATCATACTAGTCAGTTTGTCTGTCATTTATCCATGAATTTTTATCAGAACAAAAGTAGCTTTTTATCAGAATCACTATCTAGAAACCAAAATCAAATAGGTTCGTACAAGTTTCCACTCTTACCAACTGAAATGTAGATCTTGCAAATCAAAAGTGTCAATTCAAACACAATCGATTATTACGCTGAAGTTTCATCATCAGGATATTATCATCCTTTATCATGAAACAAGGTATAGTAATCAAATTTTTCACCTAGTCTTATCAATAAGATCTATCATCTTATTAGACTTTGTTAAAAATTCACTTGACATTTCCAACATAGAAGATCAAATTTTGGAAGAAAGAACAAAAACTTGTATGCCAATCTTCACTAGGTCACAAAAACAAAGACTCTTAGAACAAGAACTTGAAACATCACATACAATGGCATAAGAAAATCCTTGGAATAGTTTGCATCAAAATGATAAGAATGAAATAAATCTAGAGGACTTTCAAACAGCCCAACAAGATCCCAAATTCCATTAATTTATGGAAAATATCTTAGAACAAGATATGGAGAAATATCTCTTAATGTTGGATGAATCAAGTGCTAAACTTCCTAAGGAATTTGACGTAAATCGTCTAAAAGAAGCACCTGGAACAAGTGAGACTGAAATACCACAACCCACACAAGCAATAGATCCGGTTTTGCTTTAACATCCCAAATGAAAATCTTACAACAGATACATGATATGACAAAAGGGAGTACCAAAAGGTATGCAGTACAAGACATTTGTCCTTATCCTTTCGACTCAACAGTCGATATGATACGTTTTCCTAAACATTGTGAATTCCCCAAGTATGACAAATACAATGGATGGATAGATCTGATCAATCATATCTGGGTATTTAAAACCATGATCCTAGAGCTTTCCCAAGAGGAAACTTACCTAATGAGATTATTCCCAAGAAGCTTGGGAGGTGCATGTATGTAATGGTTTTCAAAATTACAACTAGGTATTAGGAATTTTGAGGAACTTGTCAACAGGTTCATCTCCCAGTATTCTTTTAACATCCAACATGATGTTACGATAAAGGATCTGTATAACCTGAAACAAAACAAAGGGGAGACATTATTTTCCTTTCTACAAAGATGGCGATGATTGTTTGCTAGATATCCTCGATCCATTCCTGAAGAAGAGAAAATGGAGTTGTTCATTGATAAATTGACGAAGGAGATGAGTTATAGACTTGAATTGAAATATCCTCCTACGTTCGAAAAGGTGATAGAAAATGAAATTAATATTGAAGAAGCGCTAGTAAAAAGGGGGGTTATTAAACATTTCAATGACAAACCAAATAACACAAACTCCTCAAATCAGTACCCCAGCAGCGATAAACCAAAATTTTGGCAAAAGAACCGAAATATGACTACAAATGAAATGACAAGTGATTTATAAAATGCCAAACCAGTTTTCAACTTGACAGCATCTACTTCGAAAACAAATCAAAACAACGATCAAATCATCAAGTCAAATGTCATTCAGAACAACAAAATCACAAAATCGCAATCATACCAAAAACCATCAAACCGGCATAGGTTCACACCTTTAGGCCAAACATTGGAATTAGCGAAGAAGGATCTAGTCACCAGTGGTATTATCACTGCACGAGAAGCAAGATTCTAGGATCCAAAGGTCAAACCACCATGGTGGAATGACTCAGATTACTAAAAATTCCACAACAATAAAAGCCATAAACTAATGACTGCATGGAGTTAAAACACGCAGTTCAAGATCTGATCAAAAATAACAAGGTGTATATAGAAGGACCCCAAAAAAATAATGATCATTCAGCCTTCAAGGACCCTTTACCAAACTATGACAAAGGAGCATCATCTTCTACAAACAACAAAGGTAAAAATATCAATCATATCTATGATAAAACAATCCTTTGTCTTATCAAAGTAGAGAGTGATCATACCATTGGTCATAACATAAACAAACACGATACCAATGACACTACCCCTTTGGATTCTCTCCCAAGCCAACAAGTCCCTGAAAACTAAATAAACGTTATAAAAATCAGAGAATGACAAGACTATAAACCAGCAAATGTAATGACAAGGGGGAAATCCAAGGTAGTGTTAAAGGGAGTTGGGTCTAAGAATGCATATCCACCTCCATCTCATTACAACATTTTCAATCAAGTCCAAAACATTCCAGTGCAAATATCAATACTAGAACTCCTCAAACTATCTCCATCACATAAGGAGGTTCTAGAACAAGCACTAGTTTCCACTACAGTACTGAAAAATCTAGATGTTTGTCAATTCTAAGCTATGGTGGGGCATTTGACTACCCCACATTGTCTATCATTCTCTGAACATGATGATGTATCACTCAACCATCCCCATAACACCGCACTTCATATCGAGGTCTTGATCCATAATCATCGTGTCAAAAGAGTCTTAATAGATGGGGGAGTTGGTTTGAACATTTGTACTCTAAAGTTAATCCATGCACTAGGGTATTCTGATGATGCTATTGATGCCCAAAGGAAAATAACCATAAAAGCATATGATGAGGAAGAAAGATCTTCAAAGGGACTAATTGCATTACCAATTCAAGTGGGACCAATGATGAAACACATAGCATGTCAAGTACTAGAAAAAAAGTTGACTTACAACATAATCTTAGGATGTCCCTGGATCCAAAAAATGCAGGCAATACCTTCCACATATCACCAATGCTTAAAGTTCCTAGGACTTCCCTGGATCCAAAAAATGCAGGCAATACCTTCTACATATCACCAATGCTTAAAGTTCCTAGGACGTCCCTGGATCCAAAAAATGCAGGCAATACCTTCTACATATCACCAATGCTTAAAGTTCCTAGTAAATGGATAGGAGGTTACTGTATCTGCCGATTATAATCATCCTTAGCATTGTGAACACTTAGAAACTCTCAAGATACCTTTGTGCCTCACAATCGGGAAGCATCTAGTTCAAATTCATCAAATGAAGAAAAACGTCGGAATATCATCACCAAATGGGTAGAGAAGAAGGATAAAGCAAAAGATACAAATCTTGTTGACACTCAAGTAACAGATAATTTAGATCCCCAAACTTCTTTATCACAGAAATCTCAAGAGTAGGTCTAGTTGAAAGACAAGGGAATGGGGCAATATTCTATGGAGCAATCACTTAATCTTTCATAGTTAATGCCATATCCAAAGACATATAGCCAACCATCAATGAACAAACATCAAAAATCACTACTTGTCATAGTTCTAGAAGAAAGGTTTGTAAGAGTCGGTACCATAGAGGATGAATCAGACAACAAAGCAATCCTTGATTGGTTATACAAAGATGAAGAACCATCAACATCAAATAGCAGTATCAAGAACATCAATATCAATACAGACAAATATGGCAAAGGGAAAGCTATCCTAGAAAAAATGGGTTACGAGGGACAAGGACTTGTTGGTTTAAGAAAGGAAGGAATAATTGAGCTTATTCAGCCCCTCACTCTCCAATCAAAAGAGAAGATGGGACTGGGATACTCTGAAGAAGAAAAACAGGAGATGACAAGGAAGGCTTTAGAAAGAATCCTTCAGCTTAGAGATAGCTTTGAAATAGATTCAAATGAATATGAGTGGGATCTGTGTTCTGATTTATCTTGCACCGATATTCAAATTGATGTAATACAACAATATGCACCTACGTGTGAGGAGGGACAAAGCTCTGGGTCTAGACCATTTGTATCAGCATCACTAAATATCGATGACTCAAGTGGGGAGGAACAAACATCAAGTGAACTAGATGATCTTGAAGAAGGTACCATCATTGACCTCGATATTCCAAATAACAAATATGAAGAAATGGCTATCCAAACCCTTACATCCATCAACCTAAATGAATTCGATGACCTCATGCCATTAATCCATCCAGAACTTTTGATTGGGAACTTGTCGAACCTCTGACTGTATCAATATTTGCAAATGATGATGCCATCATGAATTTCCTATGTCATGATGAACCTGGTATGAGTTCTATCTGTAATAATCATAACAATGTGACTCAGCAGGAGGGTGTCAAATCTTCTAGTTGCAAAAGTAAAAATAGAGATAATAGATCTAATGGTGAAAACCATTCTATGGCAGCATTAGATTTGGAAAAAGATAAAATAAAGAACGTATCTAATGGTGAAAACCTTTCTGAGGCACCGAAAGATGGGAGATTTGACACTCTTCTAGAAAATTATCATGAGCAGTCATCAGTTCTGGTAGAACCAACACAGTTTGTTAACATCGGCATTGAAGAAAAAGCAAAAATCCTATATTTGGCAGAATCCATGATAGATCAAGAGAGACCAAAATTCATCAAGTTCTTTAAGGAAAGAAGCATCAACTTTGCTTGGTCATATTCCGATATTCTAGGCTTGGATACAAATCTGCTCATGCATCATTTGTCTTTGCCTACAAGAATCAAGCCTGTGACACAAAAATTGAGAAAAATGCATCCTCATATCGCATTAATGGTAAAGATTGAGTTAAAGAAATTGCTAGATGTTGGATTCATAAGGTCTATTGACTACGCCGAGTGGATATCAAACATTGTACCCATCTCAAAGCCAAACAATAGCATTAGGATATGTACAGAATTAGAGACCTAAATAAAGCATGCCCAAAGGATGATTTTCCATTACCAAATATAGACATCATTGTGGACTTGACGACAGGGCATGCCATGTTGTCAATCATGGATGGTTTTTTTGGATATAATCAAATTGAAATAGCTCCAAAAGATTAGGAAAAGAAGGCATTTACATTTCCATGGGGAACCTTCTGCTAGAATGTCATGCCATTTGGTTTGAAAAACGTAGGAGCCACCTATCAAAGAGTAATGACAACAATATTTCATGATATGATGCACACTTTCATGGAGGATTACGTGGATGATATTATGGAAAAATATTGTACAAGGGAAGGAAATCTACATATCATGAGCAAAATCTTCACAGGGCTAGAGAAATTCAATGTCAGGCTAAACCCCAAGAAGTATGTCTTTGGGGTCACATCAACAAAACTATTGGGGTACATTGTCTCAGAAAAGGGCATTGAAGTGGATCCAGTGAAAGTCAAGGCAATACTGGAAATGCCACCTCCCAGAAATATCAGTCAACTCAAATCACTACAGGGAAGGCTCCAATCGATCAGGACATTTATCTCCCAACTGACGGACAAAAGTCATCCTTTTAATCATTTGTTACATAAAAATGTTGTTTTCAAATGGTATGAGGGGTGTGAGACAACATTCGATCAAATAAAACAATATCTAATGTCACCACCTATTCTCATGCCACCAACCAAAAGAAGACCTCTGATATTGTACATTGCAACAACAAATATATCTTTAGGAGCATTATTAGCACATGAGGATTATGAAGGAAAGGAACACACCATCTAATATATTAGTAGGACATTAAATGGCTATGAAATAAACTACACTTCCATAGAGAAATCATGCTTAGCACTGGTGTTTGCTACTCAATAGTTGAGACATTATATGCTGACCCATACAATCAAGTTAATAGCAAAGATCGACCCCTTAAAATATTTACTCAGTAAAGCTACCTTAACAAGTAGACTAGCCAAATGGGTCATGCTATTAAGTGAATTTGATATTCAATATGTGGATAGAAAAGCCATCAAGGGTAAAGCAATCGCTGAAAAATTGGTTGAGGCTCCTTTACCTGATAAACGACCCATGACCATGGAGTTTCCAGATGCGGACATTCTAACAGTGATGCCACAACAATGGATATTATATTTTGATGGATCATACACACAACAAGGCTCTAGAGCAGGGATTTTGTTCATCACTCCCCAGGGACACACCATCCCAAGATCATATAGACTGATGTTTCAATGTACAAATAATGTGGCAGAATATGAAGCATTGATCATTGGGGTCAAGATAGCAATTGAATGGAGGATCATAGACCTACAAGTATATGGAGACTCTCAACTAGTCATTTATCAAGTAAATGACGAGTATCAGACCAAGGATGAAAAGTTGATGCCTTACAAGCAAAAAATAGATGATCTAAAGTAGTTTTTTATCAACATCAAATTTGATCAAATTCCAAGGTCAGAGAACAAAGCTGTGGATGCCATGGCCACAATCGCTTCACTATTACAATTACCAAATAAACGAGATTGTTATGAGTTTATGGTAGAAAAAGTACCATGTACTTCTTAAAATAATTTGGAATCCAATACCATATGACATCTAGAGACCATTGAAACCTCCATCTATGAAAAAACCTATGCGTACTTGAAAGATAATATCCTTCCTCCCGATCTTTCCAAGAACCAAAAACATAATTTTATCCGCCAATCCTCCCGACATACTTTAATCGCTGACATCCTTTATCGTCAAGGTCTTGATGGTACCTTAATTCGATGTTTGGAACATGAAGAATCTGAGATGGCCTTACGTGAATTTCATGAGGGTATTTGTGGCACTCATTCGAGTGGAATAACTCTAGCGAAGAAACTCCTCCGTTTAGTATATTATTGGCCATGCATGGAGAAAGAATCTTATTGGTTTGTAAAGAAATGTCAAAAGTGTCAGATTCATAGTAATCTGATTCATGCACCAACACAAGAACTGCATCCCTTCACATCCACATGGCCCTTTTGTCAATGAGGCCTAGATCTGGTAGGAAAAATAAATCCCTCTTCATCCAATGGACAAAAGTTCATTATAACAGCTACAAAATATTTCACAAAATGGATAGAAGCAGTGCCTCTTATAACAATCATGGGGAAGCAGATCTTGTCTTTCATCTTGAATTAAATAATATGTCAGTATGGCATTCCTTAATCTATTATCACTAATAATGGACAACCTTTCAAAAATCAAGATGTTCAAGAATTGTGTGAAAAGTTTCATATCCAACATCGTTTCTCAACGCCGTAATATCCTCAAGGAAATGGCCAAGCAGAGGCCTCTAATAAAACAATTCTAAAAATCCTCAAGAATATGGTAAACGATGCTAGACATGATTGGCATGTTCAACTCAATCCTGCACGGTGGGCCTACAAAACCAATATCAAAACACCAACATGAGCAACACCATATGCCTTGGTATATGGATCGGAGGCCATACTACCTATTGAAGTAGAGATTCCATCACTCCGTGTATCACTCAGAGGAATCATTTCTGATGAAGACTATAGGGTATCCAAACTGCAAGAACTAGAATTGTTGGATGAGCATCGTCAACAAGTTGTTAATAATCTCACAGCATATCAACAATGAATATCAAGGAGTTACAATCATATGGTAAAACCTAGGATTTTTCAAGTTGGTGATTTGGTTCTAAAAGAAAACCCGAGAAATCAACAGGACAAGGAAAAGAAAGGGAAATTTGAGCCTAACTAGTTAGGTCCTTTTGTCATCATATCAGTGTACGGATCAGGGGCTTATCAACTGTCAACATCAAAAGGGGATTTGTTTGATGAACCCATCAATAGTATCCATCTCATAAAGTTCTATACATGAATCTCCTAGTGCATGGGTCAAACTTTTGAAAATGGTTTCCTTGACGAAAACCTAGCAAACAGGCATCTTGGCAACAAAAAGTACAAAATAAATAAATACAGAAAATAGAAAAAGAAAAATGAGAAAAAGAGAAATATACAAAACAAGGAGTGTAATCAAAACATATGGTGAAAACCTGGAAATAGGCATCGTATGTGATTCTCAATCAGCTTTCCCATCTATTTTGATACATATCAGGATCATTAGTCTAGCAATCGTTACCATTTCATATCATATCATTAGTCTTGCCATCATTACATCCAATATCAAATCAGGTCACATGGTCACATCTCACTCTAGCTTGGGGGAAACATCGGGATATCACTAGGGGAAACAAAAACATCAGTCTCGCCAAAATGGGAAAACAATAGTACGAGAAGAAAACAAAAACAATGATCAAAGCACAACATCAATCACCATCAGAAAGGCATCAAACATCCGTATCATATCAGAAAATCCAAAAACAAGTCAAAAAGTCAGTCTAGAAAAGCAAAACCAAAATCGTGAGTTTGTGTCAGTCAAACTACGTGGTCTCTACGTGTGTAACGTAGGCAAGGCTAATCTTTGATTAGCCCCCGAGACCCCTAGGATAGGTTAGTAAGTTAGGTCTTTGGTCAAAATCTTGAAAAATCGCAAAATATCACAAAATCAGGATGGATGATCTAATCTGAATAATGATTTGAAACACTCTAAGTAAAAGGTGGATAAATTGTATTTTTGATTAATTGATTATCATTTCTTTGGGTATCTCAATGATGTATTGAACTAGAGAAACAAGGAAGAAGAATGATATTTTATTGTCTGCTGTCTGTAAGTTAATCATATAAATGTATGAATTGTCGGGGGATGTGCTATGCAAATGTATCACCGATGACATTCAAAATGCACACATTGAAATGATTAATCACTGCCTATTTATGCAATGAATGCTTAGGTCATCTCGGTTTAATTATATCTAGATGCTTGTGTTCACTTGCAATATAAAAAATCATGAAAGTAGTACTTAGGTCATCATTGGTCTAACATATACCATTTACGCTTGTACTCACTTTCAACATCCAATAAAAGCTCTATGATGATACCAAGAACAAAGTACTATTAAAATGACAATGTTTTGCATATAGATGCATGTTAAAATTAGATTGCATTCATAATAAATTCATTCTCTGTAGAGTATTTATTGCATAAAGGAAATCCAATTAATGATTATCTTTTCTACAAATATGATTGAATATACTTGACATAAATAAAAAATCATCAAAAACATATAGAAGTCATCATCTCATCATTAAGTTTACATCATGTTCATCATTCATTGCATTTATTGTCCATCAACATCATATCATGTTTCATTACATCATATCATTCATTACATCATTATCATATGCATTTGATCAATTTTTTAAACCATACATCACATATCCATACATTCATTTTCATGCATTACAAAATCATCATTTTATTATCATTATCACATTTAAAATAAAAAAGCATTTACTAGCCATCCACACACTTCATCACATTGAAATAAATCAACATTATTACCATCCATCCATACATTTCATCACATTGAAATAAATACATGTCATGTCATTATTATCCACTTCCATACATCATAAATCATCATTTAGAACATCATTATTGTTTATAACATCCATACATGATATATTCTGCATATGCATTTCATCTAGAATCATCACATGAAATAAAAGCATTCATCACATGATACATCATCACACAAATTAAAAGCATACATCATAGAATAATAAGCCATCATAAATAGAAATTATTGCATATTATATATATCTCATCAATGTCAAGTATACAATCAAGTCTGAAATAAGAAAAGATACACCGTAAAAAATGAGCTGACTTAGAATATACATCATATCTCAAAAAGGAATGTCTCGGAATCACACATACAACATCTAGGATCTGCTGCTACCAGAATGAGTAGGCCCAATGGGACCAGTACCACCACCACCCCTAGAAGGACCAGGATCTCTAGGATCTCTCCATGGAGGCTGTCACACCCTCGCTAATTGTCCAGGTACGCGTCCGACCAGATCTTGATGGGGCATAACTGACTTTGCGATCGACAAGCACTGCATCATGATACCTACCCCGATAAAACTCTGCCTCGCAGCCAGCCCGTAGAACCTCCCTCATGTAATCTGCAACAAAGGTACCATCAGCTACTCTCTACAGTGTCTTGACCATCTCTCGTGCCCTCTCGGCAATCTGTCTAGCACTGTCTCGCTCAGCTGTCAAGCTATCAACCTGAGTCTAAACAGCTGCTAGTTGTCCCTATACTTGTGCCAATGCCTAGGCATGAGCTTGTGCCTGACTCTGCATCTATGTATGTACCAGCAAACCCTGTTCCTGTACTAACTGCCCCTACAAAGTGTGTACCTATGTCTGTAGATTGGCAATCTACCTCTGATGATCGATCGATGGTACTACCACTGCTTGTCTCTTGCAAGGCCTACTCGATGATGGTCCAACACTGACTGGACCTGCCTCTCTACCACCTCCACCATCACTGTCATCACTGCTGCTGGCATCACTACCACTCTTAGTACTGTTTCCTGACGCAGTATCATCCCCACTACTCTCCTTGAAACCTTGCAACATCCTCCTCCATGGGTAATGGTGCTGGATCATCAGGAATAGTAATATGAGGATGTGGAGTTAATGCCAAAAATGTTGCATACTCCTATCATAGGTGCCTCGGTAATATCCCTGCACATATCCCAGGCAGATGGCTGCAGAGCCTTGTACCCCTCTACTAGTGTATCATATGATAGGCATGGCCCCCAATCAGCTACATCACTCCGTCGTCAAGCATAATGAGCTACCCCCTAAGGCATACACTGAACAATGTCATACTACTTATACACTTGCCGTAACAAAAATCTCTCCAAAACAAACGGGGTCCTGCCAATCAGGTACATAGAATCACAAAGATATCCAAGAACTACGTCATCCTCATCCCACTGCTCACAGTCCAAATACGTCTGCCTAACAACACTCTCTATGTCATCCAATACTCATCTCCAATGCTCTAACTTACCCATCCAAGCCTAGGTAAGTCTACCTCTATACCTGAAAACATACGGTCTGCCGACAGGTCTGTGTAGAACTGGAAATGGTTGAGCAATGGAAACATGCTCTCATGCCCACACCTGTAACATGGTCATCCCCGCTGATAAGCTATGTGCTCCCAAGTATACCACTGAATGTAAATTGTGGTAGAGATGTGCTAGCATACACATCCCCTATGCATATCTCATCTCGTGTACCACCATTCTCTCCAAAATCCGGCCCCAACCCATAGAGAATCCCTTTGACCTGCGATCAGGACAAAGGAAACCTCTGATGAATCCAACTAATACTGTTGGTAGTGAAGCATATGCATCAACTATCATCCGCCATCAGACACTTAGACCTGCAATATGCTAATCTTGAAAGACTCTACGGAGATCATCTCTCCCACCAGCCTCATGTGAGTCGTATACAACAATCTCTCCCATGAATGGAATTTGTAGTATCCGCCACACATCCTTGGGTGTGACCATCATCTCACCGGTGGGTAAATGAAAGGTGTTATGGTCACAATGCCACCTCTTGGCCAGAGCAGTAAGGAGACCCCGATTAATCCTAATCTGGGGCATATCAAGTAGACTCATAAGGCCACATCGACCTATGATCTGAATCTCATCCGGAGTCAGATGGGGAATCAAATCGATGGTCCAAGGAAACCGCTCTCACATCTGGAGAGTACCCAGATCCTCCTATCATCATAAAAAGTTTAAAATCAGTGCACTATGTAAAGAATCAAAAGTCATTCTATGTCCAATCAAACTTTGGTACGAATTTTCGATCAAAATTCATCAACAAACCTCACCTATCATGAGGTTTATCACAAACATTATCTAACCTCACCTATCATGAGGTTTATCAGTTATGAATCATTCCTTGCCTATCATGAGGATCATCAAAAATAGGATTATTTCTCGCCTATCTTGAGAGTAAGTCTTATTAAATCATCACAATCAGTCATTAAAGGAATTTGGATAATCAAATCATACCAAACCGAAGAATGGACATGATCGAAATTGGCAAAAATCAAAGTTATCTATGTCAAAGTTTGAAAATATGACATGGATGCACTTAAATAGGCATCCAAAGCACTAAAAATCAAAAGCGCTACTTTATCATCCAGATGCGCTAAAACAGGTATCCAAAGCGCTATTTTATCAGAAGCGCTATTTCAACACATGAATGCGTTAAAACAGGCAACTGAAGCGCCACTTTACCCAAAGTGTTGTTTTGCCGCATCGATGTGCTAAAATAGTCCATCAAAGCGCTACTTTACCAGAAGCGCTATAACAGAACATAGATGCGCTAATTAACCACATCAAAGCACTAGAACATTCTAGGCGCTAAGATCCGACATCAAAGCACTAAACTTAACTATCCAAGCACTAAATCATGAAAGCGCTAAATTATCCTATGGAAGCGTTAGAGAAAATAACACAAGCGCTAAATCTCAAAGCGCTAAAACAGTTTATCAAAGCACTAGACCAGAGTGCAAAGTGCTACAACACGACTTGGATGCGCTAAACTAAGCAAAAAATGCGAAAACGTAAAAAATACATAAAAAATAGAAAATGCACGAAAAACGAGGTGGATTATGGGTACATACCGAAGGTCCGTAGGTGGCCGGCCGGTGGTGACGTTGCACGTGCTCAAAATGATGAGTGTGGTAGGGGATAGGCATCTTGCTCCAGCTGGCTCAAAAGTTTCTATCACTAGATGTTGAAAGTCAAAGAGTGCAAATGACTTTGAAAATGACCTTTTGGACTTTATATATATTTTTGAAAAGGGATTTTGGTGGCTTTTCTTTTATTTTAATTAATTTTATTCATGGAATTAATTTAAATTCAACTGTGGGCTATATTTTCTTCATTAATGTCGGGAGATAAATTATGGTTTTCATCAAATCATCATGAAAATTCAAAAATTCTAAAAAATCATCAAATCTTTAATTTATCTCCCAAGTGGGCATATTATTGGCAATAATCTGGTCAATATCTGGGGCATGTCTGGGGCACACTGAATTTTTTTCATCGATACTGGCAGTAGCAACAAAATTTTCTTCGAAGCAATGCATAAACACATCACTTCAAAGAGGGGCAAAATGTATACACCTAAAATTGGTCTAGAGAATCCGATTAATTAAATATGAATTATTTGATTAATTATCCTATTTCCTCTACTATTTGAATAAATAGAAATATTTATTTATATAGTTCACGTTCACATTCACATTTAAATTCTTCTAATCTCAATTAAATAAACAAAATTAAATACTTTGTTTGATTTAATTATCATTTCCCTATTTTATTCTATCACATCAATTTTAAATTAATTAAATAAAGATTACACTTTATTGATTAATTACCATATTCTTCTATTTAATTTAATAAACAACTTCTATAGTTTGTTTTATTGAATTATTTATCCTTCTTTTGCTAATTTAAATAAATAAAAAATATTTAAATAAAGGCATAAGGAATATTCCTCTATATTTCCTAAAATCAAATTAGATATCCTATGTCTTATTTATGTCAAAATCATGTCAAAATTAATTGATTGAAACTTCACGGGAAGAATTGGAGACAAATTGCAAATTTATCTCTCAATCCTCCTCCATCAATCTTTCCTCTTCTCTTGCCTGGTGTTTTCATGGGTAGAGACAACCTCCAAAATATTCTCAATCTCCTCCATCTCTCACCATTCAATCCTCCAGATTGAATCCAAGCCTCTCTTTGCCATCCCTGTGTATTTTTACAGCTAGGAAATCTATAAATAAAGCTTCATTCAAACAAGAAAAGGATCCCAGGTTATCAAGTTTACTCTACAGAAATTCATCAAGCATCAAGCATCAAGCATTCAACATCCAAGCATCCAACATCTAGCATTCGAGCTTTCACAATCATGGTTGCCTCCTGTAGCTACATTTATCAGTTTTCATGTCGATCCATGCTATACTAGTTTCTTTTATCATCTAGATTTTATCATATTAGCTTCATATCATTGCATCAACATCATTCCATTCTTTAGATTGTAATTTTAAGAGTTATAATGTTATTTAAATCTGAGAGCACATAGCTTAATAAATCTTTGAAGATATGAGACAATGAGACGCTTTCAATTGATTAATTAGCTTAATCTTTGATGCAATGTTTCATTAAGAAGTATTTTATTGTTTTACACCTTATTCATACTTACAAGAAATTATTAAATGTTTTAATTTTTTTTAAAAATATCTTGAGGATTTGGTGCAATTTGGTTTTGAAAAATATTTTGCTTTCAACATGTGTTGGAAAATATTGATGAGGGTTGTTGGGAAAATTTATTCACAGAGAAATTAATGGCTGTAATGGGAAGAAGTGAGAAGCTTCTTCACAAATGAATGAGAGAGGATATTTTGTGTGGGGGAAAAGGTTTTAGAAATTAAGTTTTTGCTATTGCATGTTGTTGGGGAAATTTAGAAAAAAAAAAGTCTCTGGAAAGTTCTTGTGTTCTGGATTTTTATTTGTTTCTAGAGGAAGCTCTGGTTGATCGGGAAAAAGTTTGGTTATGTGGAAGAGGCGCTACGTCGATTTACATCTTCTGAGGCGTTGGATTTTAGGTTCCTCTTTTATTCTAGTTAGTTTCATATTGGAAAATTTTCTTAGTTTAGATTATTGTTTGGAAAAAGATTGTTTGTGCAATTTGTAAAGCTTTTGAGTTGTAGAAATTGAAAATGTCGTGTGAAATTCTCCGTGAAAATGAAATCCTTTGTAGAAACAAAATATTTTGTGGAAACTATTGGAAATTTTAAGTTGGGATTATTGTAAACAAAGAAGAACCCAGAAGGAAAGATATTAGGGATCTGGAAATTAGGAAGAAATTTAACTCTTTGTAGAAATTCTTCTATAGAAACAAATTTCTCGGGAAATTTTGGGTAGAAGTTTTTGTAGAGAAATTTTTCTCCAATTCATTATTAGATTTGATTCTTGCAGGAAATGATTGCTTCTGATTAAATGATTTGTTTGAATAAAATTTAGAAAAAAAAAGTTTGTGTAAAATTGCTTCTCTCTGTTAAAATTTTTGGGTATTTTCCTGTAGATTATTTTTTTTGAAAATTGTTGCCTGATCGAGGCATTCGTGTTATTAAATTTATATATATGTATAAGTATATACGTATATATGTATTGAATATATATACATACACACATATATATATATAATATATATATATACATACACATATATATAATATATATATATTCATATGCCTTATATTCCTATAAATGAAATTTCTTGTTTCTAAGAATTTCGGAAAAAATCGTTCGTACCCGATATAATAAATCACAGGTTTTGAGTTTGAGAATTGTTTAAGCTTATTTATTGTTGGGGGAAGCCTAAGGCTTACCCAACCGACCCCCATGGAAGGGGATTCGGTTGTGTAAGGGTCGACGCCCCTACCATGGGAGCCGGCTAGGAAACAGTCGGTGCCCCATGCATACACCGCCATGCTGCCTCCAAAGGTAGACTCCCCAACAATGTTTTTTGCCGTGCCATATTAATAAACTTTGTCCACCTTAATGTAATGCGGATTTCATTTTGTTATGTTTTAATCTCTTAAAATATATATGATATATATATATATATTATATATACATATATATATATATATAAAATATATGTTTATATATTTCTATGCATATATATATATTATATAATTTGTTTGGTTATAAAGGAAAAAGGGTATTTTGGTTTATGTAAATAAAAAAATATTCATATGTATATATAATTATTGGGATATATATATATATATATAAGTAATTATGTATATATTTGAATATATTTATTTAAATACATTTATTTTTATTTTTAAAAAGGTGCATGCAATATATGCACAAATCGAAGACTGGGTTGAAATAATCTTTAAGTAGAAATTATTATTTATTAAAAGTAATCGAGGAATTGAAGTTATAGAAAAAGTTAGATTTTTCCTTCTCTGTTTGTAAAGGGTTTTATTTATTTATTTAATTTTTTTGGACAATTTCTTCACTGTAAATCACTGAAGGGGAAATTAGATTTAGTATATTTGAAGATTAGTTTTATTTCCTATTTTATTGCCCTTGTATGAAATTTCTTCTGTTCTTACTTTGGGGAAATTGGCTTAGAATCATTATAAGACTTCCAATTGTGTTATAGATTTGGGGGTTGTGATTATTTCATTGTCAGCCCATTTTGTTACCCTTGGTTAGTGTGTTTGTCGTTATCAATAAATCGCCCGGTTTCCACGAATGAGGATGTGATACCTTTAAGTCTTTGGATGCGTATTGAATATTTGTAGTGTGCACTAGATGCCCTTGGGTAGTGTATTTTGTTCCACGAGTTGTCTTAGGGGAGTGCCTTTCAATGAGGGCCAACACACAAAGTGGTGCTAGGGTAACTCATTGTGAGTTAGTTAATCCAGTGATAATGTAAATTAATATATTAGGGGAATGGGTAGTATTTAACACTTAACAAGAGTAATGTGCCTCACTCATGGACTCAAGGGCTTGTACAAACTTGAGATGAGACGAGAAGGCCCGGAATGGCAGGGTCGTTATCTTGTCTCTATGAAAGATAACTAATTCCGCTTTGGATTGCATGTGGGGTTAGGAGTCATGAAAGGCTACCAGGGTAACTGAAGATGGGGGTTGGGGCCTAAGAAGATGCGCTAGGGTAGCCCATGCAACATTGTGATGACACTCCTCCTAAGTCAATAGTTTGTTAGTTCTATGATAAATGATTTTGTAACTCTAGAAGCAATGTAACCTATGTAATAGTGTGGTTCTTGTATTTGGTTAGGTTCAGTATGTGTTAGCCTATGTCTAGAGGTAGTAGGTCTTATCTAGGAATCCTGGTTACTATCTCCTAGCATGGGGGGTGGGCCTTTGGGCACCACTTGGTTGGGAGGAATGTGCACCCTACTCCGTTGGGTCCCCTTTCTTCTGTTCATGATGACGAGAACTTCCAGTTGGAGAGCTTGTGGATATCAGTTGATTTATTCCTTGCATTGATTATTGTATCAGTTGACACTTGTACTTATATTACTCCTCAAATTGTGTTCGAGGAGGTCTCATGTAATTTATAATCACTTATGTATGATCTTCCTCATTCTGGGAATGAGTATTGTAAACTCTATTTGAAAATTAATGTAATCTTTAGATCTTGATGTATTTCTATCCTATGTGATGCAATTTAAATGCTTGGAATGTATGTATTTTAAATTCTTGAGTAGTTAATCATATGCTATGAATGTATTTATGTTTATGTTATGGGAATCAGATGTAACCTTAGTCTCATTCCTTAGAGGATGTTTGCGATAGTTAGTGCACCTTCGATGTTAATATTGCACTTTAAAAGGAAAAAAATTGTACTCTTTCGTAGTTGTTGCAACTTCCTCTAAGGTTATGTGACGGGGCGTTACAATTAGAATTCTCTTATAGTAGATCACATCATTTTCATAGCACAAACATGATCATCATCAACACATTAGTACCATCATTTTCCTATGTTGATCGAACCACTTTTACATCAACATCATCCACTAATAATACTTTCCCACTCAAGATCAATATCATCAATTAGGGATGTGGGGAGTATTTTAGAAAAATTCTATTTGGTTTAGTGCCCTCTTTCTCCACGGTCCCATGGGAAACCTCAAAACCATACGAATTAAGATCCTAATGTCATCAAATGTAGTATACCAGAAAAAATCAGAATGGTCTCTTGGATGATGAAATTATTGATGGTGGCATTAATTACTAGTTATACAAAGATGAACAATATGAACCACATTTTACTAAAGGTGCCTATCCAAGAGCATTCAAAATATGTAAAATCATATGATACAAAGGAAAAGGCTTAGGTCAATATGAAAAAATAATTCTAGAACCTATCACAATCAAAGTTAAAAGCAATAGATTTGGTTTAGGATATACACCATAAGATGAATAATCATATGCTACCAATGTGACCTTTGACAATGTGATAGGATTATTTCCCATTGTTAAATGTGTCAAAGGATATGATTTTGAAGACTCCACTAATTTTTCTACCCTTTTTTTATGACATTACCATTTGAACCATTACACCATTATTAAACCTTACATCGACATCCCACCCATCCATACAGAGCTTGTTGCTTGGGACCAACAAGATATTGTCTCTTGATATGTACAAACATAAAGAACCTATAACTAAATTCATGGGGCTCTATAACATGAAGAACCTATAACTAAATTCATGTGGCACATTTGGAAAACAAAAAATGATGATAAATTCAAAGGTTGTAGGAGGACCCTTGCTGAGTCATCCAAAAGACTCACCTTTCTCTTTGTTCATGTCTTTTCCCAAGTTTATGAATCTAATCAGGGATGGGTCAGTGAGGATCAGCAAAAATGAGATCAGATGTGGTCATGCCTACAAGCTAAATGATGCAGGCCTTTTTAAGGGCATTGAATGGGGACTTTAATGTAATAGTGGGGACACAACCAAGAGACAAGGGTCCATGTCCTAACAGGAAGCAGTTCAGTGATTGGGGAAGGCAATCCCAATAGTCTGCAAGATGATGGAGGCAATAACAGGGATGAAGAGGAGACCGCTAGCAGGGCTACTGAGCAGTGCCCCTTCTTTTTGTCATAACATGTTTTGTATAAACTGAAACCACAACGCATATAACTGTAATAGTTCGAGGAATGAAGACAAACTATAAATTTTGTAAAGACTAAAATCAACAATAGTAGCAATGGGATAATCGGTCGATGCATTAAATCATAATGTTAAAGCATGTTGTAATTTTTGGTATTAGCTGAGATCAGCAGGAACATACCAAACAATGGCATAATGTAATAGATTAATAATATTATTAATATGAAATTCTAATTAGAAACCACCAAAAATGATTTAGGATTAACCTTAATGAAATTACCTATGTTGAGACACATGTTGAGTTCATTATTCAAAATAATTCAAAAATAGAAAAATAAAACTCAAAATCTCTTAGTGAAAAGATACCTGAGGTGTTTTTGGACAAAAAAAAAAGAAAAAAGAAAAATTATGTCTATTATTGCAAACCTCCCTGAAGTTTCAATAGACAAAAGCCTCATATTTCTTCCAACAAAGATGAAAGTATCCAAAAAAAATAACAATGGAGTAGATTCCATAATGGTCCTCATGTCTAATATCCTTAAATTCGAGTTCATTTAAAAACTTGTTGGTCTTGAAAAATCCTACTATCATGATATGTATAGTTCCCTCCATATTCATATCTTTATCACCCACCATATCTCATATTCAACATCAAACCTTCATCTATTATTCACCCAATTTCATCATCCTTTGTGGAACACTATATCAAAGGAGTCTTCTTAGTACCCTACTTAGATGTTTGAAATTACAAAATATTTATTTAACATTGACAAACTTGTATTTTGGTATATATGGTGCACACAATAAAAACATGTGGTCCTATCCAAAATACTCTTGAGCACAAGTTATTGCTGGTTGACCATGGAAAAAGTTCATATATTAATCACTAACATTGATTACTTTAGCTAGCTAATCGGAGGGTGAGCCCATCAACATTATGTACCTAAAGAACTTTCATATCTAATCTAAATAATCTTCCAATAAAAGACAAAAAAATATTAAAGATAAAAATCATCCTACAATGAAAAAGACCTCTTGTGGGACTTGGAAAAGTACCTTAGTGAAAACCTTTTTGTAGGTGCCATGTGTAATAATCTTTAACATTACATGAGTCTATTTTATTCACCTATCCATCCCCATAACATAATTATATTTCCTTCACCTGTCCATTTCTATCACATTAGTTTACTCCTCCATCTACAACATTACATGCCTTATTTTACACTTAGGGCGTGTGATTACTCCCTTCTTTGGAAGAAATCTTAATCCATACCTTCTAGCTTTCATTTCATGATCTACATTCCTTTTATAACAAATAATTTTCAAGAGTTTTCTAGTTTCCAATTAATAAAATTTCAAAGATTAATCCATGCTTCAAAACCTCAAAATACATTCTTGACACAACATTTTCAATGCCAACTCAAGAACTCTAAATCAACCTCAATAACATACAATTATCGAATCATTTTCTATTATCAATTTCCCTATTTCATCCATCACTTTCCTTTTAGGGATGCATTGTTCCCCAAATCAATCACAATCCTCATCCATTATCTTATTAGTACCTTAGAAATAGGTAACCATAATGCATTGAAGTTAACAGTTGATCTTTTGTTTCTTTAATTTATCTTGTTTTATCTTTTCTTTGTTCTTTTGACCCATACTACATGCCTAGGATTCTACGATCATTAAATATCATGTGTGATTTTATTGGTATACATCGGGGCATGTTCTATTGTTTCAATGTACCATTTTTGTTGGTTGTTCCCTCACAAGACCTACCAAGGTGCAACACCTTGTGATGCATATGGGCTTCATCTTTCTATATGTTGTTTATTCTATCATAGGACCCACCAAGGTCAAAAACCTTGATATATGATAGGAACTCCTTTTTTATTTGTTGGTTGTCCCATCACAAACCCACTAAGAGCACCAAATGCCTTGTGAGTGTTGGGGAATCCTCTTGTTCATTATATTATTGTGAGTCAATCCATGTATTCGATACATTTTCACCTTGGTCTTCTATTTCATAGTGCATAACATACATATCTATATTAAAATAAAGTACCTCTCCACATGTAAACATAATAAATTATTTAAAAATAATCATGCATCCATCTATTCATCTCAAATTTTTCACCTCACTTCAATTTTCTTATATCAATTTCTCCATTCCTCTATTTTTTTCCATCTGAATTATTCCTCATATTTATTCTTCCAAGATCTCACTCACCCTAATTTTGCACATATAATCTCTCAATGAGGCATCATCTCATTTTTATAAATGAAGTTGAACAACTATATAATAGAAATCATATTTTAACTATAAATTTGATTTTAACTAGTGCATAACCAAATGGAGGTATCAAGCGAATAAATTAGAAACTCAAAGAAATATGAAACACAATAAATAAACACAACATATTTATGTGGAGAAAAAATTAAGGAAAAAACTCCACCAAGAAGAGAGGCCCAAGTCTATATTATCTTTAAAATTAGATACTACATACAATCCTCCCTTTCTCTTCTTCTATTTTAATCCTTTGGCACCTATGTGAACATAAGTTTCTTACTTTCTAAGAAAATTACATTTCTAGGTTCTCAAGCCCTACTTATATATAATTTTTACCCTCTAAGTGGGGCATCCAAGTTGGTTATCACATCCCAATGCCCCTCCTTGAAAAAACCAAGCATCAATGACATAGGATAATGTAGGTTGCAACCAAATTACTAACCTACCAAATTTGAGTGCCTAGTTTATTTATAGTTCCTAGTTGATTATCATTTTCAATCACAAGATTTTTGTAGCTTAATAATAGTCATTCAAGATTTCATAACAACCTCATGGGAATTTGGGTGCCCAAAACCAAGATGAACTCCAAGATGCTTATTTAGTAAATAGTAACTTCGTGTTGATAAAAAAATTAATTACTGACCCTTAGTAAAAATTAATTACCATACCAGTAAAACCCTAATGGTAAAAATAAGTACTATTGATGGTGAATTCTTTATCCCTTATGAATGATTTTTAAAAACTATTAAGATTAATTAAATACAAAGGATTTATAAATTTGATGGCACCTTAATCCTAATATTCTCCCACTTGACATCATGCATTATAAATACATAGGAATACATAAGTCAACTAATAACTAGGAAAATTGCCCACGACATCCCTACACCATGTAAAATTTTTTTGTGCTCAAAGTTTTAGTAAGTGAATAGATATTATCTCGAGTGCCGATATTCTTCAGTTCTAGTTATTTATTAATAATTATTTCATAAACAAAAGTATTGAACATCCACATGCTTATTTTGTGCATGATATAATTATTAGTCAAACAAATTACACTCTATCTATCACAACCAATTTGAATAGTCTTGCAATAAAAACCAATACATATACACAACCTTTGTAACCAAATCACCTCCTTAGAGGTCTAGGTAGCATCTATATACTTTTCTTTGATGGTGGATAAATCAAGTGCGGGCTACCTCTTATTCATCCAACTCATTGCTCCTCCAAAACAAGTAAACACATACCCACTAGTGGACCTTCAACTATCCAAGTCACCTACCTACTATGCATCAACAAAACCTTATATTTACAATGTATTATAAATTAGTACTAAAATAAACCAAACAATAATATAAAGCACCACATCAATATCTTAACACCCTTTTCACATAATTTCAATTTTCTCTACTAGGGTTAGACATAAACTTTCTCAATACTCCCACTACTTAGGCAATATATGGCCTAGTAAAAGCCATTGCATGCATTAAAATTCTTACTACACTAGCATATGACACATTAGACATATCCTCTAAATCATCTTCACTGTTGGGACACATATATAATGAAATATTAGTGTCAACTACTAAAAGGAATTCTAAATGGTTTAAAATACTATGTATAATAGATCTGTTCAAAATAGTATTAACACACTTATTCTATGATAACCAAAGTTTTATGCTTTCCCAATTTCTTTTTATTTTAATTCTCAATATGTACCTTTTTACCTCTAGATCTTTCATCTTAAATGCACTTGAATTTTTATTTTTTAGCTCACTAATCATATCCTTGGTATTAAATAAAATAATATATTATTCACATATAAGGAAACAATTACTATATGATCATAAATACATCTAATATAAACACAATTATCTTCTTCACTTATTACAAAACTCAACTTCAAAACAAATGAACCAAACTTTTGATAGGACATCTAGGGTGATTATTTTAAACCACAAAGAGACCATTTTAACTTACAAACCAAGTTTTCTTCCCCTTTTACCTCAAAAACCATTACATTGTTGCATACATATTTCTTCCAAATATTCATACAAAAATAAAATTTTAACATTCATTTGCTCAATTTAAAAATTATTAGTAGAAAGTATGGATAAAATAAATATTAATCAAATATAATTTATCAACAAAAGAGAATATTCCACCAAAATCAACAAACTCTTTCTAGGACTAGCCCTTGACCACCGTATGGCCTTGTAATTATCTAATGAACCATTTACTCCAAAAAAATATTGTAGACCCACTTACATCCAATGACCTTCCTTCATTTGGTAAAATAAACATCCCAAGTATCACAAGATTCTAATATCATCATCTCCTCCAACATGACTTGTTGCCAAAACTCACTATCATCTACAAGGATACCTTCCCTATAACATCTAAGTTCATTGATCGTACTCAATAAAGAAAATATACAATGGAAATCTAATGGATTATACCTGACAACTAGTTTTTTTTTTTTTTAAATTGCGGGTCTCCTAAGAACATGATTAGGGAGCTCTTCTTATTTTTTATTTCTTACCTTATTTTCGGTTATCTTCCCTAAATTCTTCACCTTTCTTAGAATATTCATCTAAACCTTCTTATTCTTCTTCCTTCTCATCCCCAAGTCCATCTCTTTTTTCTTCCCAAGGTTCATCTTCTTGCTTGGTCGCAAAGTGCACTCTCCTTTCCTTATCTTTATCTTTTAGCTATTCAAGGTCAAGGTAGTTCTAAGTTCCCTAAAAATCACATCTCTTTGTCTTGGTAAGTGGATTCCAAATATTATAACCTTTAACATTCTCACCATATCAAATGAAAATACACTTTTCATCTTTTAGATCCAACTTAGATCACTTATCTTTTTGTATATGAATATAAGCCTCAAAGCCAAAAACCCTTAAATGTGTAATAGTTACTTGTCCACACTTCATAAGGTGTTGGGTTGAAAACCTTACAAGGACATCTATTTGTTAATTAACAAGCAATACTCACAACTTCTACCCAAAAATATTTATCCAAATGTGAACCAATTAACATACTTATGGCTCTTTCCATAATTGTTCAATTCATCCTTTATCCCTACCCATTTTGTTCAGGAATGTACAAATCATTCTTCTTCCTAACAATATCTACATGTATACAAAACTCAAAAAATTGCTTAGAACAATATTCTCCTCCATTGTTGAATCTCAAAACCTTTATCTTACAATCTAATTATTTTCCAACTAAGGCTTTAAATTCCTTAAACTTAATAAAAAAAAAAAGATTTGTGTCTCATAAAATAAATCTAGGTAAATCATGAAATATCATCAATGACAAACTAAAAATACATATATTTTCTAATAGATTCCATATACACAGGACCAAAAACATTTGAATGAATCATCTCTAATTTAATCTTAGCTTTATTAGTGCACAAAGGAAATGATGCTCTATTGCTTTACCAAACACACAATTTTCACAAAAATAAAAATTCTTTAGAATATGAAAAATTATGTAACTTCTTATTTAAGATAGTTTTTAAACTAGACTCACTTATGTGACCCAATCTATAGTGCCACAACATACATATATTTCAATTTTATCAATTACCTTAGTATAGTTAAAAATAGTGTTGGCATCTAGTCTAAAAAAAGTTTCCATCCTTTTCACCCTCTCTATCACCAAACTTCCTCTCACCAATTTTCAACCATGCTTATCAAATATTGCATGTCTTAGAAATCGAAACTAAATTTATAACTAATGCAAGAATATGCAAAACACCAAGGAGGGTTTTCAACCTGTCATCATTGAAACACATTTGTACATGTCCTTGGCTAACAATGGTATATGAAATTTTGTCTCCAAGGTATACTTATCCTCCATTATATTCTTCATATGTATTAAACTATTCCTTATGAGGATTCATATGAGAGGAGCATCATCAATTAATCAACCAATTTTCATTAGATATAATATTACATGAAGAAAAAAAAGTTTCATTACCTAAATCAAAGGAATTCTATGTGGGAGAATCTCATTATTTCTTTTTTGTTTCTGCATTCCTTCTTCACATGCCCCCTTTTTCTATAGTTCCAACATTTCACTCTATTTTTTCACATAGAGTCTTGGATATTTTGTTGGACTTATCCTTAGGTCCCTTTTGATCTCCTTCAAATCAACTTATTTCCTTGGACCTTACCCTAAATGAAGATCATATGATGAGATATCCATAGATTTCTTTCATTTCCTATGACAATATTGTTGCAACAAGAGCATCCATCTTGGGTTATTTGATATTAGCACTAATATCAAGGATAAAATCTCTCATGACTTAGGAAAAGAATAAATTAACATAATACACTTAGCTTCTTCTCAATCTTAACATCAACAAAAGCTAACTCAAAATCAAATTGAATGTATTCAAATGCTCTCCTATTGAATCATCCTCCATAATTTTAAGAGAAAATATTTTTCTTTTTAAATACAACTTATTTACTATGATCTTGCTCTGGTAAATCTAACCAAAATGTTTCCTTAGATCATATGTGTTTTTTTCTTTAGAAACATTTAGTAGGACATAGTCTACAAGACAAATCCATATAGTTCGCTATGCTTTATTATCCATATTATCCCACTCATCCTAATTTATCTTGTCTATTTTTTCCTTTTTTGTTACAAAAAATTGATCCATCCCTTCAAGTAGATCCTCCATTTTTAGCTTCCATAAATCGTAGTTGGTTCCATTGAAAATGTTGAATATCCAACTAAGATAAGGATGTATGTATGGCTTATACACAAATCTACAAAACAAATTCAACCAAAACTCCCATTACAACTCAAAAAAACTTCACACTTCCACCTAAGAAGAAAATATGATTAGGCTTTGATACCAAATGTTAGAAATGAAGGTGATAAACTATAAATATATATAAAATTTTAGCTGTATATTTTATTTTAACTTGTACATAACCAAATGGATATTGCAATAAAATAAATCGTCAACTCAAGGAAATTCGGAATAAAATAAATAAACACATAACTTAGTGTTTATGTGGAGAAACCATTTCAAGAAAAAAATCCACCAAGAAGAGAGACCCAAGTTTGTATTATATTTTGAAATAAAGATTAGTTACAATCCTTCCTTTCTCCTCTTTTATCTTCAATACTTTAGCACTTGTGTAGATAGAAGTTTCTTGTACTTGTTAAGTAAATTACATTACTACCACCTTAAGCCCTTCTTATATATAATTTTTACCTCCTAAATGGGACCTTTGGTTTGGTTATCATATCCCAATGCTCCTCCTTGAAAAAGCAAAGCATTAATGACATAAGACAATGTAGGTTGCAACCAATTACTAACCTACCATATTGGGGGTTGGTTTGTTGTTAGTTCCTACGTGTTTTTTTTTTTTACCACAAGATGTTTTTAGCTTCATAATAGCCATTTAAGGTGTCATAACAACCTCATGGAAAGTTGGGTGCCCTAAACCAGCATAACCTTCAAGATGTTTATTCGATAAATAGTAACTTCTTGCTAGTAAAAAAATAATTACTAACCCCTAATAAAAAATTATTATCATACAATAAAACCATAATGGTAAAATTAATTACTATTATTGGTGAATCCCTCATCCCTTATGAATGATTCACAAACAATATTAGGAGTAATTAAATACATAGAATTTACAAGGTTGATGACACCTTTATTCCAACACCCACCATTCAATATTTCATTACTTCTTCCACTTGATTGGATCATACCATCATTTTATTCATCTCATCTAATTCATTCTTCCTATCTAATTTTCTTAAATTATTTTAAACAATTTTAATTTGAACATCATCTCAGAGGGGAAAAATATGGACACTAAAATAATTTTTTCTCCACTATTATCATTAGCATCCATTTTACTCATTATATTTAGTTCATAATCATATAATTAAAGAATTCAAATTATTTAATTAAAATGAAGTAATATCCACCTTGTCCATCAAGGAAATAAAATTACCAGATTTCACCTAATATTCATCAATTATCTATTAAATGTATAATTGAATACTCAAATTCCACTTTATCTAATTGTATGAGCATGAATTTTCACCCCTAACACAAATTCCCCTTTCACCCCTTAAACACTTTAGAAAACCAAAGGCAGAGGCTTAATTCCACTTAAGCCCGTTGCTCACATTCCACTTGGTGCCTTGTTTGTGTGTTGGTGGGCGAATTTATTTTGGGGATGCCCGTATGGCGCACATACATCTGTGCGGTGCGCTTACATCCCTGGTAGATTCCTGCGGCTAGAGACTGCAGAGGCGTTACATTTTCGATTGGAAGTCGAAGAGTAATGTCCCTCTTCGGCTGGTCGACTCGAATATGACCATTTTTCACCTTCTCCTTCATATTCTTGACCATTCCATCCATTCTAAAGTTTTGAGAGATCTTGAGTTCATCACTTCACATTTTCTCCACTTTTTCAACACCCATTCAAGCTTTGTAGCAACATTCTTCCACTCCATCGCAGCAACCCACTACTCCATCACTCTAACAGGGTGAGCACAAGACATACACCATGACAAAAGAGGCTTGAGTCCCTCTCGTTCTATCCTCCACAAGCCTTGAGCACTTTGGATAGAGGTGGTATGTTCCTCTAATCTCTCCTATTGTTTTTGATTGAGTAAGCATGTACTGCTTGTAGTATTTTATGTTTATGTAGCTTGTAGTTCTTTTCTTTTTAATCATCTCTACTATTCCAAACTTGGCTGTCCATGGAGGTGGAAACACCAAGATGGGGGTCTAACTAAGGCAGGCCCCTATATAGCCCCAATAATTTCTCCCTTTATTCTGTGCAAGTGGAGAGAGTTCGAAGCAAGATGGTGAGGAGGATATTCTATGAGATCATCTTTGTCACCCTCTCGGTAATATACTTCCTTTATCACATTAATCTATATTTTTTGTACTTCTTAATACTACTCTGTCATTCTAGAAACTTGTAGACTAGGTTGTTAGTCCTTCCTTAGAGAAAAACCTTGTCTCTCTATTTTTTGGTCATATGGATGCCAGTGCTCCCATGAGATGCCAGTGCATTGCGTTGTCATCCTAGAACCACGCTTTTGTCCTCAGACAAAGAGCTACCTGAGACGCAGAGTTGACTTTGGAAAGCGACTCTTCTAGTCTCCCTTCAATTCTTGGGATTACAGAGTGATTGAAGGATTTATAATCCTCATCATTCTCATCCCTCTTAATCTAACCTTCCTTTAAGCCAAGGTAAGTTAGGGCCCCCTTTCCTCTCTTGGCCTTTTGTGACCTAGGGCCTTGCAGTGGGTGGTCCCCCTATCTTACGTTTTGGTGAACTTGATGTGAACCATTTTGGTTTCGTTTTACGATACTGAAAGTTCCTTTCCTCATATCCTAGGAGTGTTGTAGGTGTAAGTATTATGAGGCTCTCACCTTGCAACCCAACCTGCGACCCCTAGTCGGCGTAGTTGGAAGGTTCCAAAGTATTGCGTAACAAAACCTTAATTGGGTCACTACTTTATCTAGTAAACCTTAGGAGGTTCTGTAGAAGTGCCATTTGGTGTGCGTGATGACCTATTTCCTTAATAAACCTATTCCCTCTGCACAAACTATGAATAGTGGTACTAGCATAACCTTCACTTCACAGGACCTGCCGATGGGCCTCAATAGAGATCCATCTCCTCTTTACATTCCTACAAGGATAAATGGGAACACTGTAGTAGGCATTCTCACTGATTCAACATCGCAAGTGAATATCATAACTGAGGAGATCATGCTGATTAACTTCTTGCATAAGGATGGGTATGATGCACCTGAGAGAACCTTTTGCACACACGATGGAATTTTTGTACCTCCTATAGGGAGTATCATCCTATCAATCCTCATTGGACCTAAGTCTATAAGCCTTAAGTTTGACATCATCCCAGGGTCTGAAGTCTTTAGAGTGAAGCTAGGTATCCCCTGGCTAGTGGCTATGAATGCAGTTCCCTTGGTTATACATAAATGTCCGAAGTTTGTTCATGGAGGTTCGGTACACATTGTCCATGACATCGGTTGCCCGTGGCAGCTATACCTTAGACTAATTTTGGCCCGCATCCCTTGGTCCTCTCTCGACGAGGAAGGACCTCCTACACCGCACATATCAAAACTATAAGAGAGGGCGTGCTAGGTTGAAAGTAAGATTCCCTCCTTTGCCTTATGTTGTTTCACATAGAGCTTGTTTGAAAGATGATAGTGATGTCGCCAAGGCGCATAAAAGAGAAGAAGAGAAGCGGTCTTGAGATCCTCCTTCTTCCCCTTCCACTGTTCAGCCTGATGCTTCCTCTTGTCCTATCCCGGTACCAACTACTTTTGTCTCATGTTTGCGAGAGAATCCCATGGTGCTCACTTGGCGAAAGGCCAAGCATCCTGCATTTGAGCTTCCTATCTTACCCATGAAGCCTAGGCCCATTTGGTATGGAAGACAAAAAACCCCCTGTGGAGAGTCCTCTCTGTCTCGGCCTCCGTGGCCTCCTACTGTTCCTGTTCCTAAAATAGTGAACAAGAAGAGGCCTATCACTGAGGCATTAGAGTCAACTCCTCCTGCCATTTATTAGCCTATCCATCCTTCTCCCATTCTGGAGTTATCCCTTCTACAGGAGATAGTCGTGGAGGACACTCCCATGGCTGAGTAGGATCCTTTTGTCCCTTTGTAAGTTTCGGCTTTTGGTTCGAAGAGCCATAGAAACTGCCTTGTGCATGAGCATAAGCGCCAGTGAAAGGCTCTCCTAGCCAAGCGAGCCTCCTTATAGAAGAAGGAGGAGGAGAAGACCACATCTCTTGTTGTGCCCTCCTCTTTCCCTCCTTCTGTCTCTAAATCTCTCCCAACTCCTGCTATGAGCGCACATGTACCTGAAAGGGTGCAAGTGTTCATCACTCCTTCAGCAGAGCTGCCCTTGTTGACATCCATCCTATATGTCTTGCCTTTCTCAAAGCCTGTGGACATGGTGAACACTTCGGTTGTGCCCACTATGGTTCTTTCCCCTTCTCCCTCGACCTTCCTTGTTTCATCTGTGGGGAGTTCACCTCCTCCGATGAAGAAGAAGGTAGAGTGTGGCCCCTCCAGTAATGGAGGACGTAAGAAGAGCCCACCTTATCTGAAAAGTGGCCCCAAATTTACTTGTTTTGTCCTAGCGATAGAACTAGCTCCAACCTCCCCCGAGTTTGTCACTGCTCCCGAGTCCCTCGGTGAGCCTAGCAGTGAACCTCGGGTGCGAACTCCTCCATCCACCGAGGTGAAACATGGCACTCCTATTAAGTGCATGTTTAACTCAGTGGATGAAGTTCCAACCTTGTCAAAAATATTTTTGAGGTTGTTGACCCTAGACCCACAAGAGCTAAGAAATGGAGACCTCACTGGTCCCTCTACCTTAGCCCTTGTTGCAGGAGGATCAAAAGCTCCTCCCCTTAACATTACACCGTTACAGTCTCATTATCCTTCCCCCTTCGATGATCTAGAGTGGGAAGCTGACGACCTCTTGGTTGACCAGTGTTAGGGGGAGACCCCCTCCTTGATATTTAGATTAGATGTGTGTGTGTCGTGAAATGTGTTCGCCCATGATCATGCTACATGTGCTTGGATGAACCTCGTCACCCTTGTTGGCGCATGGATATAGGCGTGGTTTTTGTGTTGTAAACCTTCCTCTATATGTGTCATCATTCTTCCATGTTTGTGATTGACTTTAGGTAAATTGGGGACAATGCAAAGCGTCAGGAGAATTTAGGCCTCCTTCCATGTTGACCCAATTTTTATTTTACTTCATCTTTCATGCATTCTTCCTGATCTGGTTGGGGATTGATGATATTTCTCCTCTTACTGCGGTTACCTACTATTTATAAATAAAGGAATATTTGACCCCGTGAAACCAGATCCCCCTGTGCCATTTGTGTGTGATCTATTTTCTTTATCTTTCTCTTATCTTTGCTTGAGTTGTCCCTTTCATGTGTGATAACACCTCTTCTACATTACTTGGTCTTTAGAAAATGCATTCCTTGCCAAATGAATCTTTTCTCGAAGACCCTTCACATACTTCCTTGATAGAATTGCATTCTCAACTTGAAACCCTAGTGGAACATGTTTCCTTCATCATGGGTTCGCAAAGAAAGGGCCTAGAAACCCTCCTCCGAAGCAGGAATGGTCTTAGCCTTCCCCTTGCATGAGCATGTCTCCTTCCTTTCAAATTACTTGATGAGGTGAACATCTTTTAAAAGTATTCCTTGATGATGAATCGATTCAAGAAGGAAGAAATTAAGCTTTTGAACAGTGTGTCCCTTGAGTGGACCCCTTCTTCACACACCGGGATCCCGAGGGACCCCTTTGAAAGTTTTTCAGCAAAGTTCTATGGCGTCTAGCCCAAGGGCAGCCCGACTAGATCAATTGCACACCTTTGTGTCTAGTCCGGGGGGAGACCGACTAGGCCTAATTCCCCATCTTCACGTCTATCTTGGGGGAAGCTCGACTAGACTTCACCTTTCAAACAACGCATCCCTTGAGTGGACCCTCCTTCCTTTTGAAGGGTTCCTGAGGGACCCCTTTGAAAGCCTTACAAATTAGTGATGGTCTGCGTGACTATCCATTCGCTAGCCTGCATAGATGCTCCCTGATGTTTTCTACTTGCAGGTAAACATGTCGCCATCTCTGACTCTATGGAGTCCCCTTTACTTGGTTTCCCTCATGTGAGAATTCTTGGGGGATACCCTCCTTGCAAGTTTGTGGGTTTGTAAGGTGCTTTACTCAGTCTCCCTCGTGTGAGAGTTCTTAGGGGATACCCTCTTTGCAGATTTGTGGGTCTGTAAGGTGCTTTACTCGGTCTTCCTCATGTGAGAGTTCTTGGGGGATACCACCCTTGTAGGACCGTGAGCCTGTAAGGTACTTCCGTACTTCAGCTTTGTAGTTCTGTGGAGCTATGAAGTCCTCTCCTGCAATTCTGAGTTCGCCAGACTGTGCTCTGCTTCCTCATTAGTTTAGGTATAGACCTCTTACTCTATTAATCTTGTACTACTCTACTTTACCGAAGCACTCATCAGTACTCATTCTCGCTAAAGTGGGGGAAAAATGTATGAGCGTGAATTTTCACCCCTAATGTAAATTCCCCTTTCACCCCTTAAACACTTTAGAAAACCAAAGGAAGAGGCTTAATTCTACTTAAGCCCATTATTCACATTCTACTTGGCACCTTGTTTGTGTGTCGATGGGGGCCGTTCTATCGGGGACGCCCGCATGACGTGCATACGTCCTTGCGATGCACTTACGTCCTTGGCAGATTCTTGCGGCTGGAGACTGCAAAGGCCTTACATTTTCGATTGGAAGTCGAAGAGTAACATCCCTCTTTGGCTAGTCAACCTGAATATGGTCATTTTTCACCTTCTCCTTCATATTCTTGACCATTCCATCCATTCTAAAGTTTTGAGAGATCTTGAGTTCATCACTTCCTATTTTATTCACTCTTTCAACACCCATTCAAGCTTTGTAGCAACATTCTTCCACTCCATCGCAACAACCCACTACTGCACCACTCCAGCAGGGCGAGCACATGACATACACCATGACAAAAGAGGCTTGAGTCCCTCTCGTTCTCTCCTCCACAAGCCTTGAGTGCTTTGGATGAAGGTGGTAATATCCTCTAATCTCTCCTATTGTTTTTGATTGAGTAAGCATGTACTGCTTGTAGTGTTTTGTGTTTACGTAGCTTGTAGTTCTTTTCTTTATCATCATCTCTACTATTCCAAACTTGGTTGTTCGTGGAGGTGGAAACACCAAGATGGGGGTCTGACTGAGGTAGGCCCCTATATATCCCCAAACATTTCTCCCTTTATTATGTGTAGGTGGAGAGAGTTTGAAGCAAGCTGATAAGGAGGATATTCTATGAGATCATCTTCATCACCCTCTTGGTAATATACTTCCTTTATCACGTTAATATGTATTTTTCGTACTTCTTAATACTACTCTGTCATTCTAGAAACTTGTAGACTAGGTTGTTAGTCCTTAGAGAAAAACCTTGTCTCTCTGGTTTTTTGGCCGTACGAACGCCAACGCACTTGTGAGATGCCAGCATGCCGCGCTTCTGTCCTCGGACAAAGAGCTACCTGAGACATAGATTTGACTCTGGAAAGTGACTCTTCTAGTCTCCCTTCAATTCTTAGGATTGTAGAGTGATTGAAGGATGCATAATCCTCATCATTCTCATCCCTCCTATTCAAACCTTTCTTTAAGCTGAGGTAAGTTAGGGCAGCCTTTTTGCTCTTGGCCTTTTGTGAATTGGGGCCTTACAGTGGGTGGTCTATGTATCTTACACTAATTACCCAATCTATTTCATCCACTTAGTCAAGCACTTAGTCTAATGATCAATTTATTCACTTCACTCATCTATGCAATCAATTGAATCACCCACACACTTATTTAACTATTTTATAACTCTTAACTTTATCCATCCATTCACTTAATTGCTTCATGTAAATAATTAACTCACTAATCAATCTCACTAAAAAATCATTCAATTTGAGTTGAAAAATAATCATTATTGTAATTAAAAATTATAATAATTTGTATCCCACCTAAGCTTTCTATCTCTCCTCATCGGCTCCACCAATGTTGGATCATTCTCATGACCCCAAATTTAATATCATCCATCCATTTTTATTCTTGAAGTTCTAGAAATTCAACCTAGTATTCATCATTTCATATCTAATCTTTAATACAACATTGTTCTATCAATTTTATAATTGAGGGAATGACAAGGTTATGTTGATGAAACACACACCCACATATCAATGCATCTTGAGCACATCTCTACATGACATTGACTCAAAGTTTTTCTTGGATATAGTAATTGTGTTTTGAAATATTTTTTAATGCATTTATTTGTTTCATCTATTTATTATGCAAGAGCATCCAAGGTGTAAGGGAAATCTTGCATCACCCAAAAAATATTTTCTTTTGATTTCTATTTGGTTTGGCAAATATTCATGAGGCTTATTTCCCTTAAAATCCTGGAGAACATTTTAGAACTTTCAATTTTCAAAGATGGCCAAAAATAGGATGGTTTCCATTTTTTAAAAGTTTGTATTTGAGCACATATGGACCTAAATACCTAGAGCTTCAAAATTGTAAAAATAGCCTATGATTAAAATATTAACCAAAGATCAATGGCAAATAGTGAGATATTAAAGTTTTAAGGTTTGAAAATCTTATAAAATATATTCAACTTGTATTTTGGACCCTTAAATAAAGGATTTGGGGGGTCAAAAATGATCAATTCTCAATCTAGAACAACTATGTCATAGAGCACTTTGAGCTCTACATTTTTTAAAAAATAGGCTTGATGAGGTACCCAAATCAAAAGTTATGGCTCTTGAAAGTTGGGCTATTTGTGGGCAGGAGTTATAAGTTTCAAAAAAAATCTTGTGAGTGCCAAAGGTCTATTTATGACCATTAATCAAGAATTTTTTACTAGTGGTGTAATTATGGTAAGGTGGTAAGTCATGAGGAAGGAAGGATAATAGGTTTTGAAGGTGGATTTTAAGAAATAGAAGGCAGAAGGCTCAAAAACAAAGGAAAAGAAGTTGTAATATGTTGCAACCTGTGAGGATTTCACCCTCTATTTTATTTTTTCATTCATATGATTTAATAAGGGTCTAGCTCAATAAAAGAGTTCATATCTTTTTATGATAAATTTGTGTGATTGTTTGTTATGTGGTTCACCCCTTCATCAATTTTGTGTGCATTCAAATCATAGTTTTATTCAATTTGATAAGAAAATTTACCATTTTTTCAAGTTGAATAAATAATTTTAAGAAAAATCATAATCTTCATATATATATTGATAAGAAAACATACATAGTTGAATCCAAAAGCTTACTCTAACAAATAGTATTATTTTAAAACCATTTTTTTCTTCAAACATTGAGCTTTATCTATAGCTTTTAAAGAGACTTATATCAAATGGGTAATTCAAGTCACATTATATTTGACTTGGTTGAAAATATTCTCTTGACTAGACATTTAAAATCATTCAATAATCATTCATTCAATCATTCAAGCAAGGATTTGGGATAAGTGTGAATCCAATAGGGATTTAATATAATAAAAAATATTTTATTTCTTACATCAATTGAATGATATTAATAGGTTGCTTGTAATACTTAAACTATTGATACATAAAACTCTAGTATACATCACCTTGTTATATACTCATGGGTAATTAATGATATGAAATAGCATTCCAATGATAGTAGTTCTATACAATATTTCATAAAAAACACGTACAAGGTTGTTGGATTGATCAGATCCAATTATTAAATGCAATAAAACAAAGATGATACAAAGAATCTTATAAGGCATCTTAAGTAGCAAAAAATTAAGACACTATTACCACCCATAGAGTATTTCACAGAGAAACACTAGGTCTAATATTTATTTCTTTTAAGTAATTGGGTTCAGTGAGTTTTCAATTTGATTCAAGAATGGATATTGGTTATGATAGTCAAATCATTTTTTTTAAATATCATTGAATTCATGCATAATAGAATTATACTATATTTAATTCTTGTTAAAATTTCATATCACATAAATTTTATAATCCAAAAATCATTTTAATTTTCAAATATCATCTTTTCCCTTGTAAAATTTGACATGTTTATGTCTAAACTTAAGAGAACCTACTCAATTATAGACCCACGATGTAACTTATATGCCTACAAACTTTTATCATGCATTGAGGCATACTAAATTTTAACACACATTTTTAGCTATTGACTAGACATTTAAAATCATTCAATAATCTCCTTAGTTAAGATTAAATATTTTTCCAATTATACTATGCTATAACACAAGTAAGAGAATACTCAATATAATATATTGAAATCTATTGCTAATTATTTAGCAAACAAAGCTATAGATGAGCAACTTCCTTTTAAAGTTTTTAGTAAGGAGGACTCCCCCCTTATTAAATGAGATCCTACAGTGGGCTCTTTGATGTTTCTATTACAATTAAGGTGTCTTATTGGTTTCTTTGTGGCATCTTTGTGTTTATTTTTGGTGAGTGCATATGTTTTAGTATTGTTGCACCTATTACTATTTTTTGGCACTATTGTTGGCTCGGCCTGACTGCTACTTCGTGGGTTCTTGCTTCAAATAATTTTTATGTCTATTTCATATGGGAAATTATCATCTGCACTAATGGTGTTATACTCATCTCTCTCGATGGAAACAAAGCATTCTTGATTTATTTGCTCTGTATGGCTCATGTAGACTAAGTTTTGAATCATAATACATATGATATGCCATTTTTGTTTTGATTGCTCATTTTTGGTTCAGTTGGCTTCTCCATTTTTTACTACAATTTCTATATATATACAACATGGATTCCTTGGCATTTTTTGTCTCTGAATCTATACAGGTCTTATTTCTTCATGGCAACATTGGTGATTTGGTACAAGGTTAAGGTAAATCTGAAATGTAAAGATTATAAGGATCACTATCCTTTCGACAATGAAAAACTTGGTCATATTTTTGTCTTCTATGATGAGGATAGTGTTTTAGCTATCTACAAGGTGGTTGGTATCTCATGGATTCAAGAAAATTCTAACACATCCTTTTCTGAGATTTTTTCCCGCTTTTTACGGATATCATGGATGTGTTTTTGTTACTAATGGTTGCTTTGGAGAACTTTTGATGATAATTAGGTTTGGAATTGTTAGCGATAATTTTGAGGAAGCTATCTCGGGGTGCAAACATCTCAGTGACAAGCTCTCTCCGGAAGTCTTGGTTGCAGGGCTGTGAAGTTAAAGAAGAGCTTTACTTTGGATCTATGTTGTCCCTCTTCCTTTTTTCTGTTGGGTAGTAGTTTTTTGGTTGGGAATATTTTGTATTTGGGACCTCTTATTGGTCTGGTCCTTGGATTGATTTTGTAATTACAATTTGTGACTTTATTTCTTCTACATGGAGCTATAACTGGAGGTTTTCTTCTCTTGGTTCTTTCCCGCCAGTATGATCCCCTGAACCAGGATTTTGTAAGAACTCTTTTACAAAATAATAAAAAAAATTAGTGGCTTAGCCACTTTTATTTTAATAAAAAATATGTTTTTTAAGTAAATATAATAAATAAAATAAAATAAACCATTTTAGACAAATATATATTATGATATCTTCACTACATAAAATAATATATTATTAATCATATTTATTTACATTTTATAATTATAACATTATTATACATATATATAATAAATTTAATTCATGTTACATGAGATATATGTTTATATTGTGCATATATTTATTAAAAAATTGTCTATATATAAATTTTATTCTAAAATATTTAGATAAAATATATATTCATTTATAATATATACATAAATAAAGAGAAATAGCTGATAATACCATCTAAATTAAATTAATGTTGGATAAACATACGGTAGGTAAAAAGAAAAATAAATTTTAATTCATAATTTTCACTTCATCAATAAGTCTATTTTCACAACCCACATAACAATAGATATAAATTTTTAATTATAATATATCCAACACATTATCCATTATACTTAATTATTATTACATTATTAACAATGTGATCATATTACTTGTATTTATTGTGTTTAAATCCTCCTATATTTTACTTTTAATTTTCTATTGATAGAAACTAAATATTTATAGCTCAATAATGAATTTATTTCAATTTATGAATTATCTTATACTTTTATCCTTTTATTCAATATTGAGAGCACCTAAAATCTTAATAAAATAATTCTTGTTAAATAAATAAATAACATATTTTATAACTATTATCATTAAATAAGTACCATTCATATTGAAGTGTTAACATCAAAATTATATTAAAGTTCATAATTTACCTAAAAGTGTAGGTTATATCCTAAAAAGCCTAGGAGAAAATGGATGAGATGGAAGATCTGGATGTGGGAATTGATATCCCAGAGGTCAAGGGCCTTTACCTTAGTCCTTCTAATTTGCAAACTAATGCTTCATGTCCTTCTTCAACTTTTGAAGTTGTGAACTCTATTGTTAACTGTAATGATCTAAATATTCTAATGCAAGATGTAGATCTAGGGTTAGAACATGCATGCAATAATAATATCAATCAATCAATAAAATGCAAAGGGGTAATAAAGAGAAAAGGAATGAGACTAGAACATTCTCACCCATTTCTCTCCTCCATGGCTCACTTCTATTGAACCTCCTCTACTTGTTGCAATATGATGGATGCCCTCAGCCTTTGTGTGAGCAAAATAAGTTTATGACATGACCTAGCAAGTGTTGAAGGATTTAATCTAAAATGCAAGAGAATATAAATCTACATGCAATGTAAATGATCTGCAAAAGACAATGTTAGATGATAAAATATGAAATGCAAGATATTCTAAAAATGTAAGAGATGAGAGATGCAAGATGTGACCAAAATTGCTCTTTTATAGAAGATGCAATTTTGTGTGAATGGCCAAGATTGAAAGTTAGCAAGTGCCCTAGAATCAATGGACGAGATTCCATATAGCAACCCACAATTAGGGTTAGGGCAACATTAGGTCAGATTCAAAATAAAGGGTCAAGATTGATTTTTAGAAAATCAAATCAATGGTTGACAATGCATGTGACAAGAGATTCTGGGCACGGAAAATGGAGTTGTTGGGGGAATCAAATAATAATTTAAAATTATTTAATTCAAGAGGGGATGTTGACTTTTTGAATTAAAAATTATTTTAATTCAAAAGAGGTGGGGTCATGTGAAATTAAATTATTTACTAAAAGAGGGAATTTAAATGGGGACTTATTTTAAATAAATAATATTTATTTAAAATGAGCACAATAAAAGAGGAGAAATTAAATAATAAAATTATTTAATTTAGGTGCTGGGACTTATTTTAAATAAATAAGATTTAGAAGAAATTAAATAATAAAAGTTATTTAATTTAGGTGGAATATTAAATAATAAAGATATTATTTAATTATTAGAGGAATGTGACAAATGGAACCTTTTAAATTAAATATAAAGATTTAATTCAAAGTTTAGGAGAGTGGACCAAATTAAATAAATTTAATTTATTTAATTTATGAGAGAAGAGGCTAATGAATAATTAGATAATTAAATATAATTATTTAATTATAGTGGAAGGTGGATTAAATAAATAAGAATTTATTTAATTTTAGGAAGAAGAGGACTTAATTAGTGAAATAATTAAATAAATAAATAAAATTATTTATTTAATAAATAGGAAGACATAAAGGGGGAAATAAATTAAGAAATTTATTTAATTATAGGAGGATATTTAAACAACTAGTGACGCATTAAATAAATAATTACAATATTATTTATTTAATAATCATGAGGAATAAACAAATATGAATTAATTAAATAATTATGAATTATCTAATTAATAGTTGAGAGTGAGTAAGGGACATAATTAAACTGTCTTAATTAGGGTTAGAAGAAGAGCTTGCGGGCCTAGGTCATTTTTATGTGTCTACATTTGCCCCTCTTTGTCATAATGCAGCTTGTCGCATTGTGGCAAAGAAAATAAGTCAAACATATACCCCAGTGCAAGATAAGATGAGGAAGAATGACGAGGATGGTTGCGGTATGCCCCCTCAGGAGGATAGATGGGTTCCAAGAACACGGGTGTGCTCTCGAAATGGAATGAGAAGAATAGAATACAGAGAGAAAGAAATGTTAGTGAAAAATATATGGATGATGATATGAATGCAGTGCCTATATGAGATGCATGTTAGTTCCTAGACCAAATCCTTCAACATTTACCATAGGACTTTAATAGTTGTTGCTCTTTAATCATCATTGGGCAGATTATTGTAATGGCCAACAAACATCATGATATGACATAAATCAAGATGTGCAAGGTCACACCATCGCATAAGACAAGCAGTCACAGACAAGGATGATCATGACTCATACTAAAAGCGCAATTGCCCCAGCCTTTTTGTCATAACCAACCACAAGCAGAAAAAGACAAGAAGGACAAACCATGAAACATCGTTGCTTCTCTAAATCTTGTTTCCAGGACATCCTCGAGAAACTAGCAACATGATTCCCAAAAGAATAAAAATAAAGGCATTATCATGATACGTCGTCGTTTTTCTAAATCGCGTAGTCAGGACATTGTTGAGAAACTAGTAACATGAGAGTCAAAAGACAAGACAAACATCATGAGACATTGTTGTTTCTCTAAATCCTATTGTCAGGATCTCATTGAAAAACTAGTAACATGATGAAAAGGCCAAAGACAAGTGCCAAGTATTTTCCAAGTGTTTTAAGATCAAGGTTGCCAACTGTCGAGCGATATCAAATTCAGGAAGGACACATCCTGAATGACGTTGATATCCAGGAGATCAATTCTCAGAGTTAGGAGAATCCATCAAAATTGCCAGATTATGAGGACAATGCTTAGGAAGGACACATCCAAAAGCATAAAGAAATGATGAGAGTTGCTCTTCAGAAGGACACATCTGAAGAAGAACCCAAAGCTTTACCAAGTTAAAATGTCTTGATAGAATTTGATTACATGCCACTACTGATATGTTGAATTGACCGAGATTGTTGATGAAATAGATTGTTGATAAATTGCTTGCTCTGGATTGATGGAAGATTTGCGTGATTTGAAGGTAGTTGGATGTGTGTGAAAATGTTGTGCCATGAACCCTAATGGACTGACCTACTGTGGCCTTGGGGGATCATCGATTGATGTCCTTGCCTACGTCGTGCACTCAGAGACCTCGTAGTTCGACACGACCAAAAGAATTTGTCCAAAGGACATAAGTTTGAATCATGATTTTATTTTGACGAACCTAAAGACTGACCTAATGTCTTAGGGATTCAAAGATGAATCTTGCCTACGTAGCAAATATGCAGAGACAACGTAGTTCGGACATGGACAAAAGATTGATTGATGTGATTGACTGGATTGATAAGACAGACATTGATTTGGATGTTTTTGTATTTTCTTCAGGACATTTTTCAATTTTTAGGTCTTTTTTCAGGACTTTTTCAGATTTTTAGGATTTTTTTAGGACTTTTTCAAATTTTTAGGATTTTTTGAGGTTTTGCGAAAATTGCGACAAATGCATGTGAATGATGTCGACGCACATGAATCCAAGGACAACCATGATTTTGCTGCGAGTCAAGCTGAATACCGATTGTTAGGTGACGATGACAACGACAACGTTGTTTGACATGGGAAGGACACATCCCAAAACAACGTGAGGATGACAATGATATGACAAGAGGATAAAAGTTTGCAGCAGGGCCAGGGACAAAGCCAAGGAATGTTTTGGATGATGGGTCAGGTTTTCCATATTGGTGCATGTGGAATGACTTAAGTAGGACTAGATGGGATGACAAGGGATCTTTAGACCATTGACAAGGGAAACCAAGGTGGGTGATAGGTATAAAAGGACAATGAATGGCTTCTATAAAAGATAGGAGACATGAGGACTATTATCATATAGTTATCAAGGATGATGTTGCATAGCAAAAATGAGGCTATGAAAGTAATGCCATGATATTCAATGACTAAGGTATGACCAGAAGATAGACATGTCAAAAAAATTTCCAAAGCATGATTTGTGTTTTTGCCTCAGTCTTTGTCAAGATCAAAATAGGTGGGACAATGGACAAAAATGACAGAGCTTGGATGGATAGATGGAAATTTCATAAGAAATGTCATGTGAAGGGCATGGGAGATGAGACGACTTGCCCCCAAGTGCAATGGTCCACATAGACAATTTATTCTACACATGATGCCTATTTGCCAGGTTTTTATCATGGTACTTATCCAGAGCACTATAAGAATGGTTTTCACTATTGGATGAAATTTTTCTCTTTACTATTTTTGTCTTTTTCAATTTTTTTGTATTTTTTATTTTTTGCTGAATAGCCTTGATTCTTTAGATGACCACTGACTGTGTTCAAGCCTTTGATGGTGCCAATGTAGAGACTGGTGCCATGACATGCCAATAATGACCTTTATGAAGTAGTTGCCTTGTTAGGATGATAGCGCTTGCATACAGTTGATTGATGTCATTTTGATCCTTGTTGATACTAGAGTTGGCCTTATCAAAATACGCACATCGTGATAGAGTGTCATGAGAGTCCTTATGATAAAGTGTTGCTGCCAAGATGCGATGGATTTGTGACATGGTATTTTTGGACTTTAGGCGAGATGTAGGATTATGACGAATGATGGTAGACGTGGATGGGTTGGTTGGATGTTTGGATGTATTGGTTTTTATTTTCCAAACTTTGGGTGTCGGATTAGGATAGTGTTTAGAACCAACACTTTTATATGTCTTTCTTGATGACCATTTTGACAGAGGTGGACATGTATTATATGTGGGAGTCCTCTTGTGCTGTGGCTCCACATTATGATTGACTTTTGGATTTGACATATTTTCTTTGCCCAATTCATTCTTTTCTTGACTTGATCCATTTTGTTTTGGGATCCACTTTCGCTTCGTTTGTCCACTTGTATTGTTGATTGATTCCATGGCCTTTGACATGTGATTTTGAACTTTGGATTTGTAATACTTTTGTTTTTGTTGGTTCCAAATGGAAGGCTTATTCATGTTGGAATGATGGTTTGGGGTGTGGAGGGAAGGGGTGTTGGCAACAATCTTATGACAAGGAATACGCATGACACCCATTTTGATGTTTGTACCAAATAAAGTTGCCCCCAATATCGAGGAGGGAACACTAACATCATTAGATTTTCTGACTGATGAATAGCCAAGACCTTGATGTCTGTAATTTGCTTGAACTTGTACTGGTTCAATAATTCCTTGCTCATGTAGGCCTAGTCCTTTTCCTTGATAGTGCATGTTCTGACAGATTTTGTTGGCGATGGGATACTTGTTACTCTAGAAGCAAGATGCTAACCCATCCTTATTGTGGAAATTAATGCTCAAAATCTTCTCATCTTTAAGAAAGCCTGCTCTGAAAAAGATAGATGATCCTAATTGATAGGATGTTGTAGCTTTACTGACATGTTGGACAGATTTTTGATGAATATCTTCAGTCTGATTTTCTGACATATCAGATTCTGATGATTCTGTTGGTGCTTCAAAGTTGATGTCGAAACCGTCTTCATGGTAGTTGTCATAGAGCCCACTGAATTTAGTTATAGCTTGATCATTTGCAAATATGTCTATGCTAGGAGAGTCTTGTTCTAGTGGTAGATCATCTATGTGTCCCATGGAGGCAAGTGTCTCATTTTTGGAAGTGTCAATACTTGAAGTTTGGAGAGGGTCATCTTCAAGTGTTTCATTATGAAGGGCATAAAGGTTAAGGAGTGGATCATTTTGGACTTCTTCAAAAGTAGTGTCTTGATCAAAGATGGGCTTAGTTGGAATGACATGATCAAAAATAGGGTCTTGACCAAGGATAGGGTCATCTTGAATGACATGGTTTTGGATGGACTCTTGACCAAGGATAGGTGTATTTGGTATGCCATGATGCTCTAGGAGGACTTCTTGAATGGATGTAAAGATGGGGTCAAATAGACTACTTTGATTTGGACAAGACAGTGATGTTCTGAAATTGTGCTTTGGACTTGCCTCTTGACATGTATCTTCAAGTGTAGATAAGAAGATGGGACTTTGGAGACCATGACTAGATATGTTTTCATGACCAAATGGAGTGTCTTGGAATGGATTGGTGTATGATGGACTAGGATATGTTATGGAGGTTTGGAAATGATTAGTGGATGAAGGACTAGGATGAGATGAAGGATTAGAATAGGACATGGATGGAGGATTAGAATATGACGTGGATGGAGGATTAGGATATGATGTAAATGAAGGACTAGGATATGACATGGATAGTTGGTTTGGATTGATGGATGGATGATTTCCCCTGTCAAAGTTAGGGTGGGTATGACCAATGGAAGTTTGTTGTGACTTAGTGCCATGGATGGTGTTAGGGGACTCTTGATAGTAGATGGATAGAGGACTAGGACTCATGGATTGTTGGTAAGATGGATAGATGGATGGAGGGCTAGGGGTTGTAAATTTGGACTTAGATTGGAGGTATTGTGTTTTGAATTCCCTAGCAAGTTGTGCTTGACCATTACCAATGAATTGGCATTCAATTCGACTAGCAAGCATGTCATAGTGACTTGAAGACATGATGGTGGATGGCATGAGGCTAAGGTTGTCCAAAGTGATAATGCAAAGTGATAAAAGGGGATGCCTTATGTCAAATGATTTTTAGGAAAGGTTTTTTTAACCATACAAAGTTTGGCCAATGTGTCAATTTGGATTGTCAAAGGACTGATTTGAAGGACAAAATGACAAAATGACAAGGTGATATTTCCACGCTAGACTTATGAGTTGGAAGTAGCTCACCAAAGGACAATGACTAAGGATTGATTTGTTTGACTTGGTCCAATGACAATTTATTTTTTGAGACAATGGTTTGACAAAGAAAGGAAATTTTTCCTATCCCAAAGTGTGCAAAATTGAGGACTTGATTTGACAAATGTGGTTCATGATGGCAAATGTGTTGCAGGAAGTGATTTGACAAAATTTTAGGCCGTTTGCAAAGATTTGTTTCAGTTGGCAAAGTTGTTTCAGATTTTGGCAAGTTTGATATTTATTTGTTTGAAAACAGTTGGAAAACACATGGTGTTGTAAAAAATGAAAATCAACCATATAGAAGTCATTTTACAAAAATCTTATGGTTGCAAGGACAATATTCTTTTGGATCGCACTAACCGCATATCCTTAGCAAATGAATTCAAAAGCTTGGCCCCACAGGCTCCCCCTTACAGTACACATAAAAATGACCTAGGCCCGCAAGCTCTTCTTCTAACCCTAATTAGGACATTTTAATTATGTCCTTGACTCACTCTCAACTATTAATTAGATAATTCATAATTATTTAATTAATTCATATCTATTTATTCCTCATGATTATTAAATAAATAATATTGTAATTATTTATTTAATGCGTCACTAATTGTCTAAATATCCTCCTATAATTAAATAAATTTCTTAATTTATTTCCCCCTTTATGTCATCCTAATTATTAAATAAATAATTTTATTTATTTATTTAATTATGTCACTAATTAAGTCCTCTTCTTCCTAAAATTAAATAAACTATTATTTATTTAATCCACCTTCCACTATAATTAAATAATTATATTTAATTATCTAATTATTCATTAGCCTCTTCTCTTATAAATTAAATAAATTTTATTTATTTAATTTGGTCCACTCTCCTAAACTTTGAATTAAATCTTTATATTTAATTTAAAAGGTTCTATTTGTCACATTCCTCTAATAATTAAATAATATCTTTATTATTTAATATTCCACCTAAATTAAATAACTTTTATTATTTAATTTCTTCTAAATCATATTTATTTAAAATAAGTCCCAGCACCTAAATTAAATAATTTTATTATTTAATTTCTCCTCTTTTATTGTGCTCATTTTAAATAAATATTATTTATTTAAAATAAGTCCCCATTTAAATTCCCTCTTTTAGTAAATAATTTAAATTCACATGACCCCACCCCTTTTGAATTAAAATAATTTTTAATTCAAAAAGTCAACATCCCCTCTTGAATTAAATGATTTTAAATTATTATTTGATTCCCCCAACAACTCTGTTTTCCGTGCCCAGAATCTCTTGTCACATGCATTGTCAGCCATTGATTTGATTTTCTAAAAATCAATCTTGACCCTTCATTTCGAATCTGACCTAATGTTGCCCTAACCCTAATTGTGGGTTGCCTTATTGAATCTCGTCCATTGATTCTAGGGCATTTGCTAACTTTCAATCTTGGCCATTCACACAAAATTGCCTTTTCTATAAAAGAGCAATTTTGGTCTCATTTTGGACAACTTACATTCTCATATTTTAGGATCTTACATTTTTAGGTTTTTATCATCTTGCATCATTGATATCTCTTGCATTCTTAGATTATTTAGCATTGTTATATTTCATTTATCATAGCATGTTTAAATTTCATTTGACATAGCTTAGACATTGTAGATGCATACTAGTTGTAGTAGGACATAGTATTGCATTTAGGTCATTTCAAATCCTTCAATATTTGCTTAGGGCTTGTCATCTTCATTGGCTTGCTCTTCTCAAATCTGAGGGAAAACTAAATCATATTCAACAAATTAAGAAGGTGGAATGGAGGTTAGTCATGGAGGATGAAGACAATCTATAAGATTGTTCATTTATTCCTTTGCACTCCATTACCTACTTTGGGTTTTATGTTTTGCATGTAATATTGCTAACCATAGAAATTTCCCTTTGTTACATTGGTGAACCTGATATATTTTGACAAAGTTTGAGGAATTTTGGAGTTGAATCTTTTTGTTGCAGGTGTTGTTGGTTTTTTATTGCAGGTTTTGCACCATTTTGGAGATAAAACCCTAGTTTTCAAAGATTCAACCATATCTTTCAAACGGCTATATATTTTCAGACAAATTTTTTTTTGTAAGTTGAAGACACTATCAAGAGCTTCCCGTCCAAAAACCAAATTTTTTGGAGCTGTTTTCAATTTTTTATAATTTGTTTGGTTATTTTCATGAAAAATCAATTGTGAGAGAACATTAGTGAATTTTTTGGATTTATTTACAGTTTTGGAAAGCTCTCTTAATTTCAATAGGGGTCTTATTTTTATGTTTTTAATTTTCTTGCAGAATAGTTTGACAAAAATCAGATCTTTAAAAATTAGGGTTTTACAAAGATTGACTTATATCTCACACAATTTTGTAGACATGTTCACAAAATTATTTTTGCAGGTTTAGAATGATGTCAAGCACCTGCAGTAAAAAGAAAAAGTTTTTGGAAGCTGTTTTCAAATTTTTAATAATTTTTTTATGATTTTTCATAAAAAAATAATCTTGGATGCAAAAAAGTGAAGTTTTCGGATTTTTTTACATTTTTGGAAAACTCTTTAAATTTTAGGAAGAGTTTATTTTTTGTGTTTTTACTTTTGATGCAAAACTAGTTCCAAAAATAAGATTTATGTTGACTAGCTAACCCTCTAATATTAATGATCAATAATAGAAGTATCATCTCCCCTTGCGCACTTGTGCGATCCTGGGTTTAAGAGAAACTGTTATTGACTCTAGGAATTGGGCTTGCACTAGTTCAATTAGGGTTAGAGAAAACACTTTTTTTTTGCATGGTAGTTTAAAGATTTTGGGGTTACTGATTTTTTGTTTGCAACTTGTGGCGAGGAGTCTAACATTTTTTTTCTTATTTGTTTATTTTCACAAATTTTGGACAAATCTGCATTTTACATTCATGGGTTAAAATTAACATGCATGCATACTTATTGGGATAAAAAGAACACAATCTTGCATTACAACTCATTGGTTTAAAATAAATCTGCATTTTCATAGCATTGGGTTAAAATGAATCTTTAGTTAGCTCACACTACAAACGGTTAAAATGAACCCCATGTTTTGACAAATACTACAAACAGTTAAAATGAACTCCATGTCTTTTTTTATGTTTGTCAACACATTTTGATTTGGGCTTAAAATGAATACCATGCAAGTGTGAGTTAGGATATTCATGTTTTCACTCTTTATTTTTAAACATGGATCGATTGAACTATGACTATTCTAATTTGTTTTTGTTGAACCTTACAAAATTGGGCCTGCTTTGGTGGGAAAAAGTACTCACCCTAAAGTGACTCAAACCGGGAATGCGCTAAAGCCAAGTGATGCCCAACCGGTATATAAATTTTAATGTTAAGGAAAGCTTAGCATTATAGAACTTCATGCGGACCAGCAATTGACTCCCCAGTACCCTTGTGGTGCGTCAAAACCTGCAGACCATAACCTTTGCAAACTGGGATGATAATGCCTCTCGCGTGGCCATTTGAATGGGTGCCCGAAATAAATCCTTTGTTTTAGTAAGCCAAAAACCTTATATTCTTTGGTACAACAACGGTCGTTGTGATGACACCCGCACCTGCGCAGTTCTTAGTAGAGATGATCAATCTGCCATGGTAGTTTCATGGAGGTTGGAAGCTTGGTTGCCCTGAGAAGTGAGTGCATTGTAAGGGGGAGCCTATGGGGCCAAGCTTCTGAATTCATCCGCTAAGGATATGCGGTTAGTGGGATCCAAAAGAATACTGTCCTTGCAGCCATAAGATTTTGTAAAATGACTTCTATGTGGTTGATTTTCATCTTTTTTACCACACCATGTATTTGCCAACTGTTTTGAGACAAATAAAACATCAAACTTGCAACAATCTGAACCAACTTTTCCAACTGAAACAAATCTTTGCAGATTTCATCAATGTAATGATCTAAATATTCTAATGCAAGATGTAGATCTAGGGTTAGAACATGCATGCAATAATAATATCAATCAATCAATAAAATGCAAAGGAGGAATAAAGAGAAAAGGAATGAGACTAGAACAGTCTCACCCATTTCTCTCCTCCATGGCTCACTTCTATTGAACCTCCTCTGCTTGCTGCAATATGATGGATGCCCTCAGCCTTTGTGTGAGCAAAATAAGTTTATGACATGACCTAGCAAGTGTTGAAGGATTTAATCTAAAATGCAAGAGAATATAAATCTACATGCAATGTAAATGATCTGCAAAAGACAATGTTAGATGATAAAATATGAAATGCAAGATATTCTAAAAATGTAAGAGATGAGAGATGCAAGATGTGACCAAAAATACTCTTTTATAGAAGATGCAATTTTGTGTGAATGGCCAAGATTGAAAGTTAGCAAGTGCCCTAGAATCAATGGACGAGATTCCATATAGCAACCCACAATTAGGGTTAGGGCAACATTAGGTCAGATTCGAAATAAAGGGTCAAGATTGATTTTTAGAAAATCAAATCAATGGTTGACAATGCATGTGACAAGAGATTCTGGGCACGAAAAATAGAGTTGTTGGGGGAATCAAATAATAATTTAAAATTATTTAATTCAAGAGGGGATGTTGAATTTTTGAATTAAAAATTATTTTAATTCAAAAGGGGTGGGGTCATGTGAATTTAAATTATTTACTAAAAGAGGGAATTTAAATGGGGACTTATTTTAAATAAATAATATTTATTTAAAATGAGCACAATAAAAGAGGAGAAATTAAATAATAAAATTATTTAATTTAGGTGTTGGGACTTATTTTAAATAAATAAGATTTAGAAGAAATTAAATAATAAAAGTTATTTAATTTAGGTGGAATATTAAATAATAAAGATATTATTTAATTATTAGAGGAATGTGACAAATGAAACCTTTTTAATCAAATATAAAGATTTAATTCAAAGTTTAGGAGAGTGGACCAAATTAAATAAATAAAATTTATTTAATTTATGAGAGAAGAGGCTAATGAATAATTAGATAATCAAATATAATTATTTAATTATAGTGGAAGGTGGATTAAATAAATAAGAATTTATTTAAGTTTAGGAAGAAGAGAACTTAATTAGTGACATAATTAAATAAATAAATAAAATTATTTATTTAATAATTAGGAAGACATAAAAGGGGAAATAAATTAAGAAATTTATTTAATTATAGGAGGATATTTAGACAATTAGTGACGCATTAAATAAATAATTACAATATTATTTATTTAATAATCATGAGGAATAAATAGATATGAATTAATTAAATAATTATGAATTATCTAATTAATAGTTGAGAGTGAGTCAGGGACATAATTAAAATGTCCTAATTAGGGTTAGAAGAAGAGCTTGCCGGCCTAGGTCATTTTTATGTGAACTCTATTGTTAACAAATACAATAAATTAAGTAAATAGGTCAACATACACCGCATGATTTTAAAATGGTTCTTTATTGAGATCAATAAATTAAAGTTGAAGACATCATTAATGAGAAAATGGGTGGTGTCGAGGATATTAGAAATCTAAAAGGGGAAATTTCTAAATGAGATGAAAGAATTAAAAACCTTGAGAAGGACCTTAGGGGAAACAAAATTAATTTAAGGAAGGTGGTGGATTTCAACAAAGTCACCATCAAATTTTTTTTCAAAAGTATTCAAGTGCTAAGAGAAAATTTGAAACTCCACACAAGTCTAGGCATGACCCAACATGAGAACTAAGGTGTTGCATAAGGATGACAAAGTTAAAACTACTATAATGGATGAGTGCATTGAGTGGTCCAAGAGAAGCAGGATGCTACTATTGCTCTCAATAATCTCTAATTACCTTGAATTTTGTGTTGTGTGTTCTTGTTTTAGTTGTCTCTATTTCCTTTGGTCTTTGTGACCTTGTTGTTGTATAATTATAGCTAGGTGTGATGATGTAGTTTTCTTTGTTTTGTCTTGTTCAAGGGTTGACGTCCAAGTTTCAAAGACCTTCCTTTTACCCTTTATCAAAATATGTATAGATTATAACTATAGAATTATAAATCTTATATAATAATACTAATATAAATATATTTTAAGAGTTATTTATTTATTAACATGCATACATGAACACACATTTTTATTTGTATTTAAGCATTATTTTTTTTATTTTGAAAAGCTATATTTTGGTGATACAATTGTTTTATTTTTTGTATGTAATTTTAATTTTACATTTCAGCATGATGATAATATTAAAAACTTTATAGAAAAATTACACTAGTTTTTGATTAATTAAACAAGGGAAGGGCCCTGATCTCATGGTTACACAACCAAAAATGTAAAAAAGGAAACCAGCTAGAGAGAACAACACCGACCATCATGGCAGGAGATTGGCAAAAAATAACAAAAAAAGGCATATTGTTGTGGACTCAGAGGAGGAGTAGACAAAAAGTAAAGAGTATAAGGGGGAGGAGATGTCCGAGGAGGAAAATGTGGAAGGTCCCCACACCATCCCTGATAGCAACAATGTGCCAAAAGAGAACTCAAGCTCTCAATCTTCACACCAATTGGACACTAAGCATGGTGAGGACATGAAGGACGCTGATGAGGGGGAGGAGCTCCATGCACTAAAAGAAAAAATGGACAAGCTGGACAAGAGATTCAGAGGTTTGAACCACTTCACTGTGAAGTTGGTTCATTTCATCACCAACACTCTGTCCATGGTGATTAAGGATGAGTTGGATATTAAGAATGTTGAGAATCAAGAGTGGGTCGGGGACGATGTCGTGGACCTCCTATCTAAAAACTAGGACAATGCCAGTTAGCTATTGTTTTTGGTCTGTGTTTTAGTGTTTTTGTTGTTAGTCCGTGGTTGATGTACTATTTTTTTGTTGTTTCTATTCTTTTTCGCTAGTTTTTTGGTAAAACTTGGACTTAATCCTTTTTGGCCCATGAGGCTTGTCGTGTAAAGGGTACAACACCCTATAAATGTTGCTTTCTTTATCAAAAACACCAACTAGAAATGAGAAACAACAAATCCAGGGTGGCATCAGGCCAATAATCAAAACAATAACCATAGAATCAATATACTTAATCAAAAATTGAATACTACTACTAAATCAATTAATACTACGAAGGCCATTAATTATGTCTACCAGAGTCTAGCAAGTTCTCAACCATATCAAAGCTATATTAAAATAGTAGTCTAAAGTATTAAAACAAAACACCAAAAATGCACAGCAATCATAACCAGAAGAAAGAAATAAAGCCATTACTTGGCTTTAGCAATCAGGTCCCAGTATTCTCTGACATGAGAGACATACTCCCTCTAGTTAGGTCCCTCATCCTCATCCTCATCCTCATCCTCATCCTCATCCTAAACTATCATTTCATCAGTCTTTCCCATCTTCTTAAGCTTTCTTCCAATCTTGGTTTGGCCCAAGACAGTACCAACCATATCCTTGCGCATGATGCCATTCGTCACCCTCATCAAAGTAGTAATGGCTTTCTCCATGCCATTCATTTGAACTTGCATGTAGGTCAAATTTCTTTTCAAATAGTCAATATTAGAATCATCAACAAAATTAGTGTCTTTAGTAATGTTCACAGTTTCAAAAGCATTCAAAATTTCATTCCTTGGTTCTTCTTCAATTTCAACTTCTTCCTCCTCAGTCTCTTATTTCTGCTCAGTTTCCTCCTCACCCATATCATAGGTTGTCTCCTCAAATTCCATATCCTCACTCTCTTCGTCAACCTATGCCTCAAACTCTTCCACCTCCAATTCTTCCTCCTCTTGAAATATGGCTTTTTGTTTCCCCTTTTTGCCCTAAGTGTTGGTATCTGGCGACTGATCATGCTATACTGTACACTCTTCTTATATCCCCGTCAGGGATCAGGGCTGGGCTATGCCTCGAGCGAGGGTTTGGGGGGTGGTAGCCCTCGAAAAGTGAGGTTCCAAGGGTGGAAACCCCTGAGAAATATTTTTCTCCTATTTTTCCACTTCGAAAAAATAAAAAATGACTTTTTAAAACCCTAATTTTGGATGCTTCTAAAAATCTTGTTATAAGCGGTCAGAATGAGAGTTGTAGTATGGCATTATTCGCAAGATTGTAATATGTTTTTGTACTAAAAAATAAAATCATTAGATGGTTGCAATTTTGTGGATGTAGCCTATATTGGGTGAACCACGTTAAATTCTCTATGTTGTCTTGTTGCTGCTATAAAAAAATTTGGTGTGTTTTATTTCTCTATTTTATTGATCAAGTCTACATTTAACTATTAGATATCTACCTTCTAACCCTAACAAGTGGTATCAGAGCAAGGTTGTGTTCAGTTATCCTTTGTAGGAAGGTCTCATAGTTGAGTGGGAGTAGTGGAAGATGAGGGTAAGTTGAAGGTTGAGAAGTTCAATGGGCAAAACTATCAGTTATGGAAGATGCAGATGGAGGAATACCTATATCAAAAGGATTTATGGCGGCCATTGGAAGGAAAAACCAAGAAATCCTCAGCAATGTCTAATGAGGACTAGGATATTTTGGATTAAAAGGCTCTTGGAAGTATTTGTTTATGGCTAGCACAATCGACGACGTTCAATATTACAACAACAAAGACAACTCAAGATTTGATGCAAACCCTGGTGAAGTTATATAAAAAGCCTTCCGCTTAGAATAAGGTATTTATTATGAAGCATTTATTTAATATGAAAATGGTAGAAGGTGGGCCAGTTGTTGATCATTTAAATGAGTTTAATATGGTCACCAGTCAATTAACTCTATAAATGTAAAATTTTATGAAGTTAGGGCTCTTTTGATTTTGTGTTCTTTGCCTGAAAGCTAGAATAGCTTTGTAATGGTTGTTAGCAATTTTGTTTCTAGTTCGAATACATTGAAATTTGATGATGTTGTTGGTGTTATTTTGAGTGAGGAAATTCATAGGAAAAGCTCAGGTGGAACATCCACATCAAGCAGTGTTTTGAATGCAGAAAGCAGGGGTAGAACAAAGGAGAGAGGAAATAATTTTGGAAGTCGTGGGAAGTCACAAGGAAAATCAAAGGACAAAAGGTCCCAATCTAGAGACAAGAGGGATTGTTGGTACTATGGTAAGTTGGGTCATTTAAAGAAATATTGTTGGTCTCAAAAAATTAAAGAGACAAAAAGGAAGGAAGTAAAGAGGAAAATGTGGTAATTAATAAATCTGATGAAGATGCTTTGATTATTTCCCTTGATAATGCTAATGATTCTTGGGTGTTAGATTCAGGGGCTTCATTTCATGCTACCCCCCATAGAAGTCTTGACTATGTCTAAGGGGATTTTGGGTTGTCCTATTTGGGTGATAACAAACCTTGTCAGATTGTTGGAAAGGGAAGAATCAAGATTAACTTGAAAAATGGGAATAATTGGCTACTACATGAGGTAAGGCATGTTCCAAGGTTAGGAAAAAATTTAATTTCTACAGGGCATCTAGATGATGAAGGTTGTGATGTTACATTTAGTGATAAAAATTGGAAGGTTACAAAAGGTGCCTTAGTGGTAGCAAAGGTGTGAAAGTAGGCACCTTATATCTTTGTACAGGTCATACTATTCCTTCTACTTTAATTGTTATAGAGAAAAGTCAATGTTCAAGAACAATTATTGCAGCTTAGCAGGTAGAAGATCAAACAATGGTTGTGGGTTCCAAAACAACACTATGACACAATAGACTTGGGCACATGAGTGAAAAAGGTATGAAATTACTTCATTCAAAGAAAGTCTTACCAGGTCTAAAATGTGTTAGTATGGATTTATATGAAAGTTTTGTGTATGGAAAACAAAAGAGAGATAGTTTTCTCAAGGATGGGAAGCAAAAGAAAAATGAGAAATTGGAGCTTGTGCATATGGATGTATGGGGACTAGCTCAGGTATCTTCTCTTGGTAGCTCTTAGTATTATGTCACATTCATTTATGATGCAACTAGGAAGTTATGGATTTATTTCCTTAGGTATAAATATGATGTATTTGAAAATTTTAAAAAATGGAGAAGCTTGGTTGAGAATGGGTCAGGTAAAAGATTAAAATGTCACAGATTTGATAATGGTGGTGAGTATTGCAAAAAAGTGTTTGAAGATTATTGTTCCTCTAATAGTACTCATAGGAAAAAAATGGTTCCAAGGACTCCAGAAGAAAAAATAGAGTGGCTGAATGCATGAATAGGACAATAATGGAGCATGCAAGGAGTATTAGGTTGCATTCTAGGCTTCCCTTAAACATGTGTACATAGGTTGTAAACACTATTGTTTATTTAATTAATAGAGGTCCTTCTACTCCTTTTGGTTGTGGTATTTCAGAGGAAGCATGGATAGGTAAGAAGGTGAGTTATTCTTTTCTCCGATTCGTACATGTAGATTCTGAAAATAGAACCAAGTTGGAAAGCTAAATCAAAGAAATGTATATTTTTTGGATATGGAATTGATGAATTTGGTTATAGTCTTTGGGATTTTAAAAATTAAAAAAAAATCGAGAAGCAGGGATGTCATATTCAGTGAGAAAGTGTTGTAAAAAGATCAGTTGCAACAACATGAGAATAAAGAAAATGATTATGCAGTATTGGATGATACTCCAAACAATGATGTTCCAGTGGTTCCTCATGCTCCACAACAACAAAAACAACAAATACCACAAAGTCCAGTGAATGTTAGGTGATCTTCAAAGATAAGTAGACCTCTAGAAAAATATTCTCCCTCTTTGTAATCTATTTTATTAACTGATGTTGGTGAGCCAGAATGTTATGATGAAGCTATACAGGTGGATACCAAGGTTTAGTGGGAGCATGGAATGGAAGAAGAAATGGACTCCTTACTGAAAAATCAAACTTGGGAATTACGCAAGTTGCCTGCAAGTAAAAATACTTTACCAAACAAATGGGTTTATAGGCTGAAAGAGGAGGATGGAGGTAAGAAAATATTTAAAGCCAAGTTAGTTGAAAAGGGATTTTCATAGAAAAATGGTATTGATTTTGATGAGATTTTTTCTTCAATTGTTAAAATGACTTCTATACACACTGTTTTAAGTATTGTGGCTACTGAAGATTTGCATTTGGAACAACTAGATGTTAAAACAACCTTTCTCCATGGTGATTTGGAAGAGGAAATATATATGGAACAACCACAAGGATTTGAGGTCAAAGGTCGGGAGAAATTGGTGTGCATATTGACGAAAAGTTTATATGGCTTGAAGCAAGCACCTCAGCAATGGTATATTAAATTTGATAGCTTTATGGCTGAGCATGGCTACAGTCGGTGTAATTCAAACCGTTGTGTTTATTTTAAGAGGTTAGATGATGATAGCTACATTATTTTTTTTTATATGTTGATGATATGCTTGTAACGGGGTCTAACATGGTACACATTAAGGAGTTAAAACATCAGTTAGCGAATTCTTTTGCTATGAAGAATTTGGAGCATTGAAATAAATATTTGGTGTGAAGATTATAAGAGATAGGAAAAACAGAAAAAGATTTTTGTCTCAAGTTGATTATATTGATAAGGTGTTGCAGAGATTTCATATGGAGAATGCCAAAGTTGTCTACACACCTTTTCCTAGTCATGTTAAATTGACAAAGGATATGTGTCCAAAGACGTAAGAGGAGGAAGACAAAATGTCCAAGGTACCATATGCTTTATTTGTAGGTAGTTTAATGTACGTCATGGTATGCACAAGACCAGATATTACACATGTTGTAGTATTTGTTAGTAGGTATCTATATCCCCTGCCAAATCACTTTCTTACAAACAACCAAAGTGTTATTCATCTTGCAAATAATTTTTCCTTGCACTCTAAAACCAAACACATACATTTGAGATATCATTGCATTTAGTCAGTGTTGGAGGATGGACATGTAAAGCTAGAAAAGATACATACAGATGTAAATCCAGCGGATATATTTACAAAGTTAGTGACAAGGGAGAATTTGATCTCCTCTTCAGCTTTGATTGGTCTTCATGGTTAAAATTATAACAGAGTAGTAGGGTCCAAGGTGCTTATTTCCAATGGGAGTTGTAAGTGCAATGGTGTTTTCCAGGATTAGTCTCCAAGTGGGAGATTGTTGGTATGTGGCAACTGATCATGCTATACTATACACTCTTCCAGTATCCTCACCAGGGTTTTGGGCCAGGCCAAACCCCAGGTGGGTTTTGGGGGGCGATAACCCTCAAAAGTGGGGGTTCGAGGGCGGCAGCCCTCGAGAAATATTTTTCTCCTATTTTTTTGCTTCGTCATCGACAACATAAAATTGACTATAAAACCCTAATTTTGGAAGCTTCTAAAAAGCTTGTTATAATCAATTGGGATGGGAGTTGCAGTATGTCATTATTTGTGATATTGTAATATTTTTTTGCACTAGAAAATAAATTCATTGGATGGTTGTTGTTTTCTGGATGTAGCCCAGATTGGGTGAACCATGTTAAATTCTCTGTGTTATCTTGTTTCTCCTATAAAAAATTTGTGTGTTTTATTTCTTTGTTTTACTGATCAAATTTGCATTAACTATTAGATATCTACCTTCTAACCCTAACAATGAGAAGCAGCCTTTTTAAGGCGAGCAGATCTTCGGCCTCCACTTCCCTAACTCACCTTCTTATCCTCCAAATCCTCTTTGAATGCCCTCTTTTTCTTCACTTATAGTGATGACCTCATTCAAGATTTTTGACTCTTTTTTCAATTTATTGGACTTAGGAGGTTCAAGAATAAGTGGGGAATGTTTTTGTTTCTTAGGAGTAGCTTTTACCAACTCAAGCTCAAGGCAATTCTTAGTAGGAGTTTTCTTACCCACGGGGGTAGAAGGGTTGGAAATTTTAACAACAAAGGAAGAGATATTAGTAGGGATATTCACATTTCTTTCAACAATTAGGGGTGGGGACCTAGGGTTAGGCTCCTGAATAGGGATAACCTCCGCTAAAGGTTCAACATTTTCCCCAGCATTTTGATTCTCATAAACATTACACCAGTTAGATGTTAGATCATATTACATTTCTAATTTCTAGATGCAAGCTTTAATTTTTCTAAGATACTCTATTTTGTAAGAGAATTCCTAGTGAGTTATTAATATATATTCAACTATAAACTTATTGCACTATATCAAACCTCCTCCCTCTATAGATATTTTGTAATTATATTGAATTATAAGTAATCCTTTCTGAGGGAAAAAAAAGTTTTATGATATTTTTATTAAAATAGAACTTAATAGAGATAAATGTAAAAGGGATTATATCATGCAAATAGATATGTATACAAAAAAGAGAATAAGGTATTTATAGATGATTCCAAAAATATTTACAAAGCAACAAATGTTACATGAATTTGGCTTTGATACCAAATGCAATAGGTCAATAATTTATTTTATTTTTATATAATAAAACTTGGTTTAGAGATTCATTTTTATACTTCACAATCTTAATAAAATTACAATAAATATTAAATTATAGAAACCATTGAATCAAATAATAATTTTATAATATATTTATATTTTGAGTTTATTCAAACAACAATAGAACCAATATTTATCCAAGCAATTCTCTAGAATGAAAAATCACCCCTAGAAGAATCTAATGAATAGACCCCTTAAATTATGCTAACAATATAGGAGGAATTAGTTTTAATAAACACAACATATGCCTATGCAAAACAAAGAAAACAAGCAACACAAATCCTTGGCTAGGACAATCCTAGGTGTACTTTGTACCCCAAGTTGCACACTCTTTGTGGGTTGCTTCTTTAATGCCCATGCCCTACCTATCACTATCTCCCATGGGTAACCTGTGTTCTCTTCTGCCCTCTTCCAAGACTCATAAATCTATATAATATTCTTAGTGGTTTTTAAACCATCACTGTCTCTCATAAAAAAAAATTGACATTATTTTGTCATTTTTTTCTCAAGATTAAAGTTGGTTTTTACCCAATAATAAATTATTTGAATATATTTTCTAAAGAGAATTACATAATAATTATTTTTATCTTTGTTTTAATTCCAGGGTATTACACATAACTTTTATTTTATCTAGATTGTGTTTATAATATTTCCAACATTGAAAATACAATCTAGCCCATGAGCATTGTGTTAAGGTTGTCATCGCTTATGCTTTTGTAGCCACTAATCTCTCCCTACCATTGAACCTATGGCTCCTCCCTCATTCAAATACAAGATTTTGCAACCTTTGTGGATCATTTTGTGGTCCTTAAAAAAATGGTTAGCAAAGTTATGTCCAATAGTAAGCCACTAAGAGAGAGATACCTTGTTAGTGTAATTAATATTTAATTACACTTGCATAACTTTACTTAGGTTTTGCTTAGGTAATAATTAGTTTACTTAATTAATAAGTAAGCTTTATTTAGGTGAGTTGTTTTTAGGTCAACATTAGAGTTGCATACATTTCTTTTATAAAGCAATTCTCTTATTGTAATTTTTTAATTCTGAATATTATCAATTTGCACATTTCATGCAAAGCTCTGCTTTTCATTATTTTTCTCTTATGTGGAAGGTGTTTAGGTTTGCATGTCTAATCTTGGTTTCTAACATGGTATCAGAGCCGTGACATGCAGCCCCTTCTCAAATTCTGGAGAAAATCATTGCAGAGTTCGTTCGGGTTCCTCGAGGGTATCATGCCTTGAGTTCATTTATGCAGTGTCTTGGATCAGATTGTGCTTCACCATTGGATTCAGAGTGCTGGAAAAAATCAGGATTGGCTTTTATTTTGCAGATTTTGGTCATCATTTGCCAGATCTATGAGGGTTTCAAGTTTCATAATTTTTTGGAGCATCTTGGACCAAAACAAACATCGCCATCGCGTTCGCAATGCCCCAAAACCCTAAGATCACCCTTCGTTTCGTCGATTTTGGCGAAGTTGGTCTGGAAGGCAAAAAAAAATTGCCATGAAGGTTGTACGGCCTCCCTAGCATGCTCCCCTAGGCATGATTTTCGAAAAAAATACAAATAAAAAACAAAAATGCATGTTTTTTGAAAAAAAATTGTGCTGGCGATGAAAATTTTGGGCGCCACTCGACGGCGGCTCCCGGGCAGCGCCTCCTCCCAGCCGCCTCTAGCTCCGCCGGTCAGCCCAACCCCTGGCTGACCCCCTCAGCCCTAGCCCTAGTCATATCAGTGACCAAGGGCTCCACCACAGCCCTTGGTCGTCCACAGGACCAGGGGCCGAATTTTTTTTTAGCCCCCTAGGCTACCTACAGGCCTTATTGGCCATTCTTGAGCACTTTCACGAAATCAGGCATAACTTCTGCGTACGGAGTCGGTTTTTTGCAAACAAGATATCGTTGGAAAGCTGGATCTAAGCCTGTTCTGTTAGTGTAGGTTATTTTTCCTGATTATGTTCTAGTTTTATATTGCAGGTATTTGAACTCATAACTTTTGTATTTCACTCCAGAGGGCATATCTTTTGATTCAGTGATCCTTTTTTCATCATTCTTGCAGCATTGGAAAGCTGGTTCAGTCCTCTACACAGATTGAGGTCTATTTTCATTTTATTTTTATGCATGTTTAAGCATTCTCTCCTTTTTCAATCATTGGGTATTGTAATAAATGAACTGATATAAAGTTCCATCAGGTGGGTTTCTTGCATAATAATCTGATTAGAGTGTGCATGCACTTTGATCTTCATTGTGTTTTGATGACAAATCTCATGGATTGTAATCTGGTTTCTTAGTTTCTTTTGGCCACTTTTTTGTCTTAGCTTGACACATATCAGATTCATTTCGAATCCATCTCAGTTTGAGGGCCACTAAATTTGTGGTTAATGTTCCTGAGTCTTTATGGTATTTGTTCCCATGGAAAAAATTTAGTCTTAGTTTGGCATCGACATCAAGATACACGGCTTCTAGATTTTGTCATCATATCATCTACTGTTGCTTTATGGATTCCAGGGTTGTTCCAGTTTGGTGTTTTTGAGTGTTCCGTGGCATCAGGTCTATTGTTGCATTATTATGATTTCGATATGGTTTCTTGTAGACAAAAGTATCTTTCCTTGCTTGTCGAATTGCGGTTCCAGTGTTACTCCACAGTGTTCTTCCAGTGCTTCTTTGCAGCAGTCATCTCATTGTAGGGGGGGTTTGTCCCATTGGGTTTTTTCCTTCTCTACCTCATTCTTGCATTTGTACATGGGTACCTGATCAGGCCTTGTTGTCGAGACCCATTCATGATTTCTTGCATTCATCTTAGTTTTAGGTGCATGCCTATTTAGTCTCCCTAAGTTGGACTTATGGGGGGGTGTTAGTGTAATTAATATTTAATTACACCTGCATAACTTTACTTAGGTTTTGCTTAGGTAATAATTAGTTTACGTAATTAATAAGTAAGCTTTATTTAGTTGAGTTGTTTTTAGGTCAACATTAGGGTTGCATACATTTCTTTTATAAAGCAATTCTCTTATTGTAATTTCTTAATTCTGAATATTATCAATTTGCACATTTCATGCAAAGCTCTGCTTTTTCATTGTTTTTCTCTTTTGTGGAAGGTGTTTAGGTTTGCATGTCTGATCTTGGTTTCTAACATACCCAACCTTCAAATAGTTAAAAGATGGGAGAAAGTCCCTATAGTGGAATATCTTATGAAAATATTAAATAAAAACTTATCGACCTTACTAAAAATGCTTTGGAAGGCAATTTTTTAAGACCATGTCCCTTATCCAAATCACTAAAGCACCGGGCCGAACGAGAGTGGAGACTAAAAATTGTTAACATTGAAATAGCTCTATTTGGTAGAGGTTTTTTTATATTATTTTTATCTAAAGGAAGATAAAGATATAATTTTTAGAAGTAGCCCATGGTACCTAGGACCTTGTTACCTTTATTTGAATAACTAGAACCCTAACTTCAATCCACTAGAAGAAACCCCTTCCAAGATCTCAATCTAGGTTCTCCCATTTCTTTATTTTCACCTATAGCATGAAGATGCTTTTTAGGCCATTGGTAACATGGTTGGAGTTTACAAAATGTGGGAAAATCCTAAATAAAGAATCTTTTTAGTTGCAAGGATCTATGTGGAAGTAGATCTTCTCAAACAACTCCCAGAAGCTATAAATTTGAAGATGGGTGATCTTACAATCTCCTAAATGCTAGACTACAATCAAAACCCATTCAAATACAATGTTTCATGATTTTTTTTTTAGAGACTATGAACATGATTATGAATTAGACCAAATACAATTGAAATGAACAATCAATCAATCAATTAGACTAATTAAACCATATTCCCAATGAAATTTTTGAACTATCAATTAGCAAGCCATTAAAACATCAAATAACATGAAATGAATGCAACGAAAACCTAATTGATACTCAAACATCATCCCATTAGGGGATTCGTGTTGAATTGATGTGAAATGATCAACCCTTTCCCAATCCATATTGATTGAACAAGATTGAATGATGCTTTAATGGATGATGCTAAATGATGAAATGCTGTCAATATTGATCTAAAAATGACTAGAGTCTAAGTGCTCTCAATACTTTTGGATCATTTCCACATGAAATGGAGGCTATTTATAGGAATTCTAGGTGAATCAATGGCTAAGATCAATTTAGTTAATCAATAGATGCAAATTGATGAGAAGAATTGGCATGGATCAAGGATTCAATCCATGGAGAAGATTGAATAATCACATGGATTGATGCAATTAATCAAGGGTTGAAATTGATTCAAACAAACATAATTCCTTAATTTTAGGAGGAATGTGCAAGATATTTCCATGTTGGAGGAAAATAGTTTGAATTTGAATTGGAGGAATATTCCATGAGAATATCCCTTGCAAGTGGGAGAATTTGGAGGGATTAAAGAAATTAGTCAATTAAATAATCAGAATATTATTTAATTGTGCTAGACGAAGTGATTTAAAGATTTAATTAAAAAATTAACTCATTTATTTAAAAAGAGGGAATTAATGACATTTAATTAAAGAATTCAGATTATTTAATCAAATGAGAGGACCTAGGGAATTTAATTAAATAATTCACATTGTTTAATTAAACAAGATGAAAATTAGCCTGGAAGATGTGAATTAACCTAATAATATTGATTATTCGATTAATAGAAGAAACTAGTGAATTTAATTAAACAATTAAGATTATTTAATTAAATAGTCGAAAAAGGGCTAAACTAGGATGAAAATGATGTTAATAATCGAATTTGAATATGTGATATCAATCAAGACAATTTTAAGTGTCTACATTTTGCCCCTCTTTGAAGCAAGGTACCTGTTACATTGGTTCAAAGACTTGACGCTCTTCAAATCAACGTCGTTGCTCAAATCAAAAATTTAAAAATTATATGCCCTACTATACCATAGTAGAAGAAATTATGTTGGTATACTACCCCCTCGAGAAATTGAGAAAAAAAATTGATTTTTAGGTTGAGATCATGACAAAAAAATATTATATATGTTTAGCTTCAAAAAGGACGTGAAAATAAGCTCCAGGACACTAAAAAATGCTTCAAAATAGGTTGACAAGCTAAAAAATGGATAAAAAACATAAAAAATCCATATTCCCACCCTTTAATTAGGTCAAAAGACCTAATTTTCAAGCATGAATATGAGTTTGGGAGGGATTTCCCACTCATTTGCACATTTTGAGTTGAAGATTTGGAGAGATTTTTCTTTGAGCATCTGACGCTATGGTTGATCGTGAGCTCCCATAGCACCTCATAGATTGATTCTGTGAGTTCCAGTGCCTCGCCGACGTAGGACACCCAGTACGTACCCTAAAAACTTTTTCCTTGCACATGTTTTTATGCATTATTTTTTATATTAAACTATGTCAAACAAGTGTGTTACAATTTCAGTAGTTCACTTGTGCGCCCAATGACACACTTGGAAAAATGCAAGGCACCTTCATGAATATCCATGCACTTGTTCAGTAGCACACTACTTAAAAACCTTATCACACCTATAGGATAGTGGCGCACTTGACAAAATGTTGCACAGTAGTTAGGGTTTGATCCTGTCACATAGTTTTAAATGTCAGCAAACATGTTTTAGGACCGTGCATGTGAAAATTAAATCAGTGTCATGCACTTGTAATATAGTTGTGCACTTGTGAAAAATGCCGCACTTGCTAGTTTGAAAGCATTGCTCACTTGTAAAAAGTGGTGCACTTTCGTTTTTAGGACTTTAAACTTGACAATTTTTTAGGTTTTTAGAAATTTTGATGAAGTGTGCTTTCTTCATGTAGGAGACTATGCATCCACTTTAGTATTGAGAGCATAGGCCTAGTGTTTTGAGACGAGTAGTATAGTTCAGGGATGACCAAAACTTCTTTCTAGGAGCTCTCGGTTTGGGTTTTATCGCACATATGCCTAAGATTAGGACACACTTAGCCATGATGACCATACTTGTTGAGTGGTGTCTTTTTGAGACATCGTCTTTCCACCTTCCCATAGGAGAGGCTATTATTACACTGGAGGATGTTTGGTGCATCCTACAAGTTTTGATCCATGGTGCTAGGGTCATCCATGATATTGATCTCATCTTTGAGGCCTTGTTCACAGTATTGGATGCAAACTCATTATGGGTAGAGAGTTATCAGATCAACCTACGACGACATCAGGGTAGAGTGCCTAATTTGGTATTAGTGACCATTGGATTGATCATGGGTGTTCTCATCCTAGACAAGAACAATCATGGTTTTAGCATCGGTTGGGGCCTAATGCTTGAGGGCATGGTAGAGGACATGATTGTATACACTTGGGGACCCATAATCCCTGCTTCCTTATATCATGACATTGCACCAGGTGGTGTATCTTCAAGGATGGAGCTTATTGACTAGAGTCACTTTATTGCATATCTGGGCATGGGATCACATTGTCATTCTCAAGCCTGTTGTCGCATTGGTTGCTATAGACCAAGATAAGCCTGTGTTGTACAGATACATGGCTATGATTACTCTTCATCACACTGGTGTTATAGGTATTGCATACTAGTGCAAGGTCATTGACGACATGACATCTTTCAAATGGAGACCTTGGCTATTGACCCCTGCATGGGATGAAAATCAGGAGTTGTTCTATGCTCATCAAACTCGATGGATCATGGGTCAATATCATAAAATTATAGAGATATTTTCCAGATAGTTTGGTGATCCACAAGATATTTTACCTCCCACTTACATAGTTGTCTATGCTCATACAACTAGAGAGCTGGATTGGGGACCACTATGGATCCTCACACAACTATTCATGATTTTGTTCAAATTCATCCATTGATATGGGCGTATATGGGAGGACCTAATGACTCGGGTGTTACACAAACTTACATAGATTGGTTCGCTCAACATGGCCTGGTGAGATTGGTATATCTATCCTGGGGACCTGGTAGGGGTAGGGGTAGATGATGAGGACAACAACCCCCTCATGGCTGGCAGGTTCCGAGAGATGGTCAACATGAGCAACAACAGGAGGGACAACATGATGGTCATGATGGACATGTTCTGAGAGAGGGACAACATGATTGATAGGTCCCTAGAGATGGACAACCTCCACACTAGCTTCCACTGAGGGTTCTTCCATTACAGCAGGCACCACCACCACCACGATAGAAAAAGGGTTCTAATCCTAGAGATGCTTAGATTTAGGCACTGACGACCAAGAGGGACTAAGCCCTCCAAGAGAGAGATACTGCTCATCAGGAGTGAGATACAACAATGGTCGATCAGGATAGGTATAGGCATGAGCATGATCAAGAGCATGAGTAGAGGAAGTAAAATGATTTACAGTTGGTATAGGAGACTATGAGGAGACAAAAGTTAGAGGCTACTACTTAGATCCAAGCACAAGGAGATGGTCAGGTGGTATAGAAACCACTTTATAGATATGTTGTAGTTGATGCCTCATACTATAGGACCCTATACTACATAAATGTCCTAGCACACCAGTGACATCTAGACTATTCGCAGAGGAATAGGGTTGCATCGAGTGGGTTAGTAGGTGGCCCCTCAGTCCAATAGCCTTTAGTACATCAGCAACCTTCGCAACATGATGATCGATAGAGCAGAGGATGGATCTATGATATACCTGTAAACACACTTTTGATGTATAGCCTAATTATATTGATGTATATCCATTCATCAGTTGATTTTTGATAGCCTCATGTATACATTTTTATGATATCATACATTACTCTCAATTTATATCATGACAACCATTATTTTGATATATATGACATGACTTATGGATGTGATTATGATATGATGTTTTATTTTATGTCATGTTCATGCTCATGTATGGATATATACATATGTTAATGATATGGCTGCAAATGTGTATGATGATGTTTACCTTTATTGTGCATATGATGTGATGCTTATATGGATGTATGAAAATGCAATGGATGATTTATTTTTTTCGTATCTTTTTTTATATGATATGCAATGATGATTATGCAGGATGTATATGCTATGAGATGCATTTATTTTTGTGTCTTTTCTATGTGATATGCTATGATTATGCATGATTTATGCATTTTGATGGTTTGTGGATGTAGGATGGATGCATTTATTATTTTTGTTGACTGTCATGATACCAAGTTGGATATGTTAGCATGGAAAGAAGATTGAAGAATAAGATGGATGGATTAACCATTGTTTTTGAGATTGATTCATAAATCCAACAAGCCTATGATTCTTTGAGACTTTATTAGATATGTGATGAGAGAGATGATTAGCTTGTTTCTAGGATTTGGATAACTTCATCATATCATTCCTTATTTTTGATATAGAAAATAGACACGATGCATCCAGGTATTGAAAACTAGGATGGATTTGTATCTAATGTGATGGACTTTGACTTTGCAAATAGATAGGAGTCTCCTTGTTCATACCTAAAATACGAAAACCTTGTTTGAACATGTCGAAGAATAAGCCATCAAAGTAATGACACTAGCACACAAAAGCTATGAAGAACCTGATATGTCCTAGCCATTGTTTTACTTGAGACTACCCCGCACAGGCAAGGAAAATATTCACTGAGGTTGTATTACAAAAACATCCTACAAGCACAAAAAATGAAAGATAATGATCAATGCCCCATTCCTTTCTCTCTAAATCGTTTTGATAGACATCATCGAGAGGTCATTGGAATGGACCAATAAGATAAATCATAAAAAAAGATTAAAATGAGCAGTCAATGTTATTCATATCTCTTGCCAAATTAATGTAACTAATATGATTTTCGATGATGATGTCCATTGTAGGAAAGATGTATCCTAGGACATGTTTATCAAATGTTTTAGCTAAAACTAGCTATTTGATGGGTCATTGATACAAATTTTAACTGACTTGTTTGCTCATGATCCAAACTCAAGATTTTTTACACTTTCAAGTTTACACTTCATTGATTGCCATACTTGTTTCTACTTGTATTATCAGAGGTTGATGATGATGATCAATTTATGATGGATGGAATTTTATTATGGGTGAAAGTGAAGTGGGATGGATGATTTTGGACCTTTTTTGGAATATTTCAATTTTTTTAATGTTTTGAGGTTTTTTTTGAACTTTTGAGTGTATGTGAATGTTTAGGTTTTCAAGTCATTTGAGGTTGTTTAGGGTTTTTTAATGTTTTGAGATGTTTTGGGTTTTCAATATTTCCCAAATGTTTTTGTGTTTTCCAAGATTAGACCAAGACCTAAGGGGAAACTGACATAATGCCTCGAGGCTCATCAGTGATGGCCTTGCCTACATAAGTGTAGAGATGACGCGGTTTGACTGGCTCTGACCAGTAACCATTTATTGACGACATATGAAGATTGATGAATTGTCAGTTTATTATGATGAACTCCTAAAGACTAACCTAATGCCTTGGTGGCTCATCGATGATGGCCTTGCCTACGTTCAAGCTAAGAGACAATGTAGTTTGACGAGTTCTTTTTTACTATTTTTAACCTCTTAGGCCTATTTAGGAGTTTTGATATGATTTGGATGTTTTTGGATTTTGGAATTTACAACTTTTTGCATGTTTTTGGATTTTGGACTTTACAACTTTTCAAATGTTTTTGGATTTTGATGATTTTGTAAATTTTTATGGGATTTTGACTCTACAATTTTTCAAATGTTTTTGGATTTTGACGATTTTGTAAATGTTTTTTGGATTTTGATATTTTACAACTGTTTTTTTAATTTTGAGATTTTACGACTATTTTGAGATTTTATGATTGTTTTTGAATTTTTTTGGATTTTGGGAATAACCCTAAGGGGATATACAAGAACCTGATCCGATGAAAGTATAGGAAAATTCCCCCAATATTATGTGACAGACTACTTCGATATAGGTAGGAAAAACTAACCCTAGGAAAGTGCCAAGTAGTACTAAAGGGGAACATGATAGTTACTCAAATCCAACTATGATATAGATGCAGATGGGTGAAAGAGTAAATAGGATAAATAAGATGAAGGATGCAAAGATAAGTTAAATATTTAATGGTGGATGGAATATGGTACTTATTTATGCAAGGTGCTTTTTTTCCAAGTTCTCACCAAGGTACATTCCCAAAGCGCCACTAAAGTGGTTTTTGCTAGAGGATGATTTTTCTCTTTACTATTTTCAATCTTTTTCTATTTTTTGAATTTTGTTATTTTTTAGATTTTTTTGGATTTTTTGGATTTATACCCTTCAAGACCTAGGCATAAAACTTCTTGAGATGTGTGTTATTGATAGGCTCCTGCAAGTGTTCTCCTTTAGGTGTTGACAATTGATAGGCTCTAGAACCATAACTAGTTGTGACAATAAATAGTCCTAACCAACTAGGTTCAAAATTCCCTTTTCTATCTAGATCTGACATATTCTTTTGGTTCTCTCTTAATGCAATATCTCCCACCTAGAAGGATCAAATTTTGATTTTCTTATTGTAGCTCCTTTTGAGTTGGTTTTGATAGGCTTGTAAATGATTCAAAGCCTCAAGACAATGTTCATCCAATAGTTGTAGCTTGTTCAATCTAGACACTTTGTATTCTTCATCGGTAATAAGATGTTGCAATGACACTCAACAATGGGAGCTCGACCTCGACAGCTAGGATAGCTTTGGTTCCATAAACTAGGGAATAGGGTGTGGCACCTATAGGTGTACAAATACTAGTTCAATAGGCCCACAAGGCAGGGTTCAATTGTGTTGAAAATGAAGGTAAATTTGTAGTTTAAAACTTGTAAAACTATGTGACTGTAGATCTAATTAAGTATTCTTTGTCACAATTATTTGTGCATGATTAATCTTTTTAAATCAATTCTTTTTGTATGATTTATTCTATTTAAATCAATTTTATCTTTTGTAGAAATAGATAGAAGATTATAGAAGAATGTAGATAGAAGATAGAAGTGACACATCATATACGTGGAGAAACCCTTTTGGGAAAAAACTCCACCATAATTGATATTGCTTGTATTAGTTAACCTTAGAATAAGATTACAATAACATTGTATCAATCCTTGATTGATATGCTTCCTTTTTCTTCAACAATGCTTCTTCACAACTTGCAATAAACTCTCTTGAAAATCTTATGCACTTGCTACAATATATAGAAAATAATGAGCATTGTAAACTCCTAAGAGTTGACAATTACAAGAGAATAAAGCTCCTCTCAAAAAACTATGCCTAGATTTGGCAAGTAGAGTTCCACACTGTAACATGAAGTCAAAACCAAAGTCTCTTGTAGTTAGGCGCCCCAAACTAAACACTTAATTGAACTCTGATCTCGAAGATATCTTGTAAACTCCACCTCAAAGTTGGCACCCAAGAATAGGACCCACTTAACAAACTGGAGATGTCAATCATGGCCAGCTTCATTGACTATCTTTTTGAGTGTCTTTAGAATAGTTTTGTTTGAAGCCTCAACTTGACCATTTCCCTAAGGATAGTATGGGGTGGAAAAATGGTGTTGGATATTAAACTTTTGGCATAGGTCACAGACATTTAAAGGGTATTTCATTATCTGTGATAAGGGCTTATGGAACACCGTAATGACAAATGAGATAGTTCAGGATAAATTTAGATATTTTATTTCCCATGATATAGGTCATAGGTATCGCTTCAATCCACTTTGTAAAGTACTCAGTGGCTGTAATGATAAATTTATGATTGTTGGATGAGGTGGGGTGATTTTTCCAATGAGGTTGAGTCCCCACTACAAGAAAGGCTAGGTTGCAGTGATTTGTCTGAGCTCTTGATCCAGTCCATGGATGAGGTCCCCATTTTGTTGACATTGTATGTATTTCTTGACATATTGATGAGCTTCCTGTTCCATGGTAGGCTAGTAATATCCTATCCTCAACATTTTCTTAGCTAAGGTCATACCACTTGAATGTGAACCACAAATGCCTTTGTGTACTTATTTCAATGCATTCAAAGCTTCCTCTTGGTTAATACATCACAATAATATCCTTTCGAGACTTCGACGGTAAAGGGTATCACCAAAGAGAACAAATTGAGATGCTCTTCTAACAAATTTTTTTCTAAGGTTCAAAGTAAGGTCATATGTGAGGATACCTTTGTGTAGGTAAGTAAAGATATCATGATACCAGGGAGAACTGGGACCAATGATTTAACACATGAATTTGGATTTTGGTACCTCGAATGTTGGGACGAGAATATGATCGATAAGGAATTCATATTTCAAAATGTTATGTGGCATATCTAGCAAGGACCCAATAGTAGCCATAACATCTATTGCTCGATTGTTGACTCGGGATATTTTCTTGAATGTGATGTAAATGAAGAAATATTTGAGACTTTCAACCATATTTTTATAGGGTGTGAGCTTGTCATCCTTGATTTAGTATTCATCACTAACCTAGTTTACAATCAGCTAAGAGTCTTCATAAACTTCAATTCTTGGATTTTCCACTGTATTGTGATCCTCAATCTTGTGATAAGAGCCTCATACTTCACAATGTTATTGGTACATGGGAAAGATAATCGATATGAATTATGGATACAATCACCTTTTGGGATGATGAAGAGAATTCCTACTCTAGATCCATGTTGTGTATGTGAACCATTGAAATACATCTTCCATTGATTCACCATGTTGATGGTAAATACCGAATCATCAGGAAATTTAGACACCAGTGGATTTTCCACGTAGATAGGTGACTCTTCCATTTGATCTACAATAACCTTCCTCTTGATATCCTTTCGATCCACGTACTCCATATAAAATTATGTGAGAATCATCACCCACTTAGCCATATGTCCTGTGAGGGTAGCTTTGGATAAAAAATACTTCAATGAATCTATCCTAGAGATAAGCTTCACTTGGTGAGAAAGCATGTAGTGCCTAAACTTATGAGAAGCAAACACCACTACTACGAAATATTTTTTAGTGGGTGAATAGTTTAGCTCATATCCAACCAAAGTTCTATTGATGTAGTAAATAGCCCTTTCCTTCCCTGTTTCATCATGTTGAGCAAGAAGAGAACCTAAGGCTACTAATGTAACCGAGATATAAAGAATCAAATGTCTATTTTCTATTGGTGGCATAAGGATCGAGGGTATCATTAGGTAATCCTTGAGTTGTTGGAATGCTTTGTCACAATTTGAATCCCATTTGTAGGCTATCCCCTTGTGAAGAAGATGAGAAAATGGATGGATCTTATCCACCAGTTGTGCTATGAATCTTCTAATGGACTACAATATTCCTTGTAAGCCTCACAGTTGCTTTAGTGTCTGTGATGGTTTCATATCTAATATTTCTTTGACCTTAGCTAGATCTACTTCACTTCCTCTCGATGACACAATGTATCCTAAGAGCTTGTCTGAAGTTATGCCAAAGACACACTTTTTTGGATTCAACCATACCTTGTACTCTTCTAGCCTATCAAATATGGGTCATAACACATCTAGATGTTCCTTCCTTGTTCTTGACTTGGCCAAAATGTTGTCCACATAGTCTTCTAAAGTCTTATGAATCATTTCATGAAAACTTAAAGTTATTTCTCTCTGATAAGTGGCTCTAACATTCTTTAGACCAAATGGCATTACATTCCAATAATATATTCCCCATGGACATGTAAATGTTGTCTTATGTTGATCTTCTTTGGTGTTTTTCCTATAGCACACATGCCTCATTTGGATCGGGGACCCCCCTTCTATCTTTTCACCTTTGCCAGGATTTTTTCTCTTTTTCCTCATTTTTTTTGCCCCTATTTATGAGCTTAAGTTGGTCACATGCAGTAAAATCACCAAAATCCCTTTCACAAAAATCACCTACCCAAAATTTTCTAAGTCTTTTGCCTTTGCAGATTTGGACTTGTGGGTTTCCCATAGCCTTTCACCACCACATCCATCTGGCCGAGCGGACCCAAGTTTATGGGTTTCCCCTTGTGAAATGATGTTATCCTTCTGATGCTATCTAGTGGCCAAACCCTAGCTTATGCCCACATGGAAAGACCCACAACGTCCTTTGTCGCTTAGGTCTTCACTCAATGGCCACGCCAACTCAGGTTTTTGTAGCCCCACCAACTAACTTTCCTTTGTACCTACATTGAATGTGTGCCATTAATGTCAAAATTCCTATAAATAGAAGTGTCAGGGCTATCATTTTCAACCTACACTTTTGAAATTTGAAGAGAGGAAAATGTGGAGCTCCCACCCGCACATGATTCTGCATAAAATTTAAATTGGTTTTCTTTAGATTCTTCTATGATTTCGAGGTAAGTTCATGATTACTTAGTGTTGGGTGTTTTAAAACATTTATTTTTATAGCTAGGGTTTTGTAAATGATTGAAAATCTTCATAAATCAAACATTGAACCCTTTGTAATCTTCGGCCCCGCGCTTGCTATTTTCCCCCTAGCACTCAAAATTCTTGGTATTGGCCCCAAATCATGAAATCACTTCTATGAAAAATCCCATTTCACCATCATCATTTGTCGCGCAGTGAGAAACCCACTACGATCCACACCATCACTCTCAGTATCCTTATTAATATTTGAAAACCTTGGATAAATCGGCTAAGTCCTTAACCCCTTGCAGGAATTCCTATGCAGGATTTTGTTTGCAGACAACTCCATCCCATTACCGTTCCATTAGCAGTTGAGCCTTAACACCTTCCTGCAGCATGAGATCCACTTTCATCACTGTTATCGAGTGAACCTAAGCCTAACACTTGCTAAGATTCACTAAGTCTAGACTGTCTTGCGAGCTGCTATGTGTGGCTCACCATCCTATGACTACCACTACTTAACGAAGAATTCATTGTGTCCTCTCGCGCTACGGACCCCATGGAAGGTCTTTCCCCTTTGTCAAAATTTGAAGATTGTTGGAGTAAATCTTAAATCTACATGCTCACTACGGGCCCGCTTATGTAGACCACCGTCTGCGGACCATCATCCCTTAACGGAAACATTTAACCGTGACCTGATATTTTACCTCCGCACTTTCCAAATCGATGAAACTGTAAGGCACAACTCACCACGTACAAAGAACCCACGATTTTTTCTATGCGGAACTCCACATGTGGGTTGCCGCCTACCAAATTCCACTACTTAATAGCTATGCCTAAAAATCTTCTCACCTCATGATGCCCGCATACCCCAAACTCACAAAAGCATTAAGACCTAATTTAATGATGCCAAGTACCTTGTGGCCTATTTCTACATGCGCTAAATCATTCCTTAGGATATTTGACCACCAAACATAACATGTGGAATCTCTACTATAGCTAGCCTCTTGCGGGTCTCTATGGCCACGAATTCATTTTCTCACTGCCTTCATCCTAACAACTTCTGCCTAGGGGAAACCTGTACTCCTGAGCTTGCATTTGTGCAAATGGTCCAAACGAGCCCTGAAAAGCGTACAATGGTGAATTTTATGATCTTTTAGGTATGTATAAATGGATCTGACCTTGGATTTGTAGGATTTAATTGATGTTTGTCACCTTTATATGTGAAATCAATTACTTCACTCTATGTGTGCAAGATTTATGGAACCTGCTAAGGGATCGTCACTAAAGCCCATAGGAAAAGAAAACAAGGGAAAGAAGTTTGCTTGCACGCCAAGGGGTAAAGAATAAAAGGAACAAATGAAGTATCAGTTCCATGAAGTGGAGTGTAAATCCAAACTCACCTCCACCTAGGACATAGTGTCATACATAGATCTTGGGCATGTCAATATTGATGAATTCAAGCAAAGGGTGATGGTTAACCCTTCTACAAAGGAAGCCCGAAGGGTTAAATGAAGTGGCATCGCAAAGGCAGCCAATTTCCCTCCCACATTGATTGCTCCAATGCTAGTCATGTCTTCCTCAGAGGCTTACCACTATAGTAGGAAAATCATTGACAAAGATGGAAGAGTATTGGAAAACCTGTTTGTCTGGTCCATTGGCAGGACATTCGACATCCCGATGTCTGACAAAATGGAAGAGGTAGAGAAGGAATTTTCCAAAAGCATGTGGAAACAAGACCCTATGGCATGAAAAATAATAATCAACCAACACTGTTTGAGGGACAAGAGGGGCAGTTCCAACAAGGTACCCCATAAACTATTCATAAGTGATTTCTTCGAAGAGTACCATGATCTGGTTACTCTTCTGAGCAAAGTAATGGGCCTGCCAACAACCGCCTTCTTCGAACAATGTATTTTTCACTTTGTAGAGGAGATCATCTGAGGTGAGGCCAAGTTCCACTGGACCAAGATGATCAATGAAAACATGCACAATTAGCTCATGGTCATAACGAAAACCTCTCAATTTTAGATGACCTCATATATAATCTACCCCTTACGGAGAAGTTCTTGTATAAAGGACTCTTCTGTGTAGGCCCACTAGGGACAAAGAAGGGAGAACTTAAATTTTATGACTGTTATCCCTAGTTGTAGTACATGAACTTCAAGAAAGAATACAAAAGATTAAATGATGCCTTCATTGGGCACATAAACAGACTCTTGGGAGGAGAGTGTCTCATAGCATGAAGGCTTTCGTAAAGGGATTTGATTATTTGTTCATCCAGTTCTTGAAGTTTACCTACATCAGAGTTGAAGGGTTCTCTAGAAGACCCTATCAGTTACCGCACTACCCCAATGATCGAATAATCTTGTTGGAAGTTTCTCGATAGCTACAGATTGCCCACACATTGTTGAGTAATAATCATTGAGTTGGGATTCCATATCCCCTGACCTTTAGACAAGCAATGTATTCATGTCCTACTGCCCAATGTGTTGAGTACTCAGATAGGGAGCTAGCAGAGTACAACTTGGACCCCCACATAGACTGAGGAAGGGTGGATCCTCATGGAAAACTAAATGAATGGTTTGGGAAGCAATATTCCCACCGCCTCAACGTTGAGGACTTCTGGTCCAATTGTAATGATGACAAGGAGGTGTGAATGAGGCACTATGTGAGGATGACAACCCAGTTTTTGAAGTCGATAAATATATTCCCTATGCTTGATCTGATAGTGGAGGAAGATGACAATATTATTGATGATAGATACTATGATGTGGTGGGCTTGTCCCTATCAGTGATTGATTGGAATGAAGAAGAGGTCATTGACCTTGACATCCTCACCCAACCCATTGAAAATAGAACAAGGCAATGGGTAGATGCACAAATTGCTAAACTCAAGGAGCAGGGTGTCAAGCTCACATATGGAGAGCTCGAGGATGAGCTTGAAAGTGAAAATAATAGTGGCATAGCCGCTGGCTCATCAGAAGAAGCTCCCAAGTCCCCACCAGTCACAAGATCTAAAAAGAGGAAGGATGCACCCGAGCGTAAGCCTAAACAAAAGGTGTATTCTAGAAATCCGAGGGGAAATCATCTAAAAGAGCAAAGAGAATAGGTATGTTTGTGCTTGATATGCCTACCATTCAAGAGGAGGAACATCATGAAGAAGAAGAAGAAGTTGAGCAGCCACATTCACCACCTACCACATCCGATCCCATTGTTGTTGCCACTGTTACCACTCCTCCATCTTTCACTCATAAAGCTTTGCTCGTTTTTTCTCCACTTGTTATAGACATCTCTATCCACCTAACCTTTTCCTCATCGACTACCCCGATAATAGCACTTGACTCCTCTTCCACATATTCACCGCTATCATATTCCTCACTCCCACCTCCATTGCCCATGTTCTCTACTTTTCCACCCTCCATTCCCTCAATTGCTATGCCACCACTAGTCTTGTTGCAAGTTTTTGTGGCCTATATGCAGAATGTGCCCGTTGAACTCTTCAGGATAATCCTTGACCCCAATGTTCAAGATCTAGTGGCCTGAATTTTTGTTGCCCTACCTCTTCCTCTGCCACCTACCAAGCCACCAAAAATGGAGGCCACAATGCAGATATTGGAAGAGATGAAAATACGCCACACAAAGAAACATAAAGAGGTTGCAAAGGATGTAGTTGAGGAGCCCAAAGATTCTAATCGAGGCAATTACTTTGAGCATCCATAAGGTGGGCTGAATATAAACCTAGACAAGGTCGCTTCTGATGAGGATAGGTCCCAGACTTTTGGAGAGGATGTTGAGGCTCTAAATGAGCATTATGTGATAGAAACGTCGGTCAAGAGCCAGATGAAGAGCTACCCCAGCAACACAAAGGTGCAACTGAAGATACTATCCCTAAAGGGCACCGCTCCACAAAATAGAAAATAGATACCGACATAGATGTGGAGATACTCAAAGAGCCTCCACTAATTGGCCAAGAATTGGGCCTGGTCCCAAAAGAACAAGTACCTCCAAAAAGGGAGGAAGAGAAAGAGAAACAAGAAAAGAAGGTTGCCCAAGAAAGGATTTTCGAGCCTGAGCGCAGTGTTGAGATTGCACAAGAGGAAGAAAGGGTGCTCCAAGAAGAGAACATTTTTGAAGAAAATGTCACCCCCATCGAGCTAGATGAAGAAATAATTACACCTGAAAAGGAACCAAGCGAAGAAGAAAAGAGTGATGAAGAGGCTCCTGGAAATGAAGAGGACGAGCCTCAAACTAACAAAGAAAGGAAGGTGGTCATGAATCACCCTAGAGTCAAACTGAGATTCCTGACTGGCTAGAGCAATAGTTGAAGAAGAAAGCTCTTCTGGCCATAGACCCAAAAGTGAGGCTAGAGGAAATCTTGGCTTGAGCACAAAAAAGGAATAGAAAAGAGAAGAAACCCAAAATCAGGTCGCACAATACACATCACGGTGGATGCTTCTAGATCCTGAATGCTACAAGATCCCACCACGGTAGTCAGTGGAGGTATAGGAACCGTGCAAGGGAAAGAATACCAAATATCCATGATCAACCTAGGCTAGGCAACCCATAAGTAGAATATAGGTGATCTTCAAGGGTTTGTCTCCACCATAATCAACAAATGAATAAGGACCAATCCACCAAAGAGGTACTGAAAGTACAAGTAGCATACTTGACTGCCTACATTCAGTAGTGGATATCTATAGAAGAGAAGACTCTGGCAGAATCGTCGGTGCCACCCTCCCTACTCTCGAAAGAAGATATCAATGAAATGGAGAAAAGGAAGATTTGGACCAAGCCTATGACTGATTGGTTCAACAAAGTGATATCCAACAGCAGCAAGGGGATCGACCATGCAGTCACAATGTATAACAGGTATCGGAGCTTAGGAAAAGATATAGAAGGCATGATGAATACTTGTAAGGAATTCTCAAAGACATATAGGATCACCTACCCTAAGTTGGAAAGAATCCTTAAGCTTTCCCGAGAAATTTGGGAAAAGGAGCTAGAAATGTAGAAAGAAGACCACTGGCTGGTGGAAGCTTGGTTAATGAATTTAGATTACAAAAAGTAAGTTTTGGAGAAGCTCAAAAACCCTGAAATTGACCACGATTGGGTTGCCAATCATCAGATAGATAGTGCTAAATATTTAAAGTTGATGATCAATTTTGGGATGCCCTCCTTGGAGCTAGATCCGGAGAAGGTCAAGCCTTTGTTCCATAAGAAAATGGAGCTAGGATCTGGTGATGTGTTGTCACCAGATTTTACGGATTTTACTGTAAGGGCTTTCATTTGGACAAAGAAGATGCTCGAATCTATAAAAAAAATCAATTAGAACCATAGGGAAATTATTGAAAGGGTCAAGAGGATGTCCTTTCAGATCTTCAAATCTGAGCTCTCTGAAGATAAGAAGTTGCTTGTATTGTTTGAAAAGTTCATAGAGTACTCGAATGCCTAGAAATTGGTTGGAAATCCCATCATAAATTATGGACACTTGTCAAAATAGCTATAAAGGCTAGCAGTCACTATAGGACAAAACAACTACAATGTGAAGGCAGTTAGATGATAAAATAGACTAAATGATGAAATAAGGAGAAGACAAGGTCTATTTTTATATTGCTATATATTTGGGGTAGGTGAAACCCTAGTGTAAAATGAATCTATGCCACACAATGTAAATGAATCATGTCCATTTGTTTTTCTTTTGGAAAGCTATAAATAGGGGCATCCTCTCATTTTCAAAGAGATATGAGTTGTTGTGTAAAGGCATGTTGCAAGAAATTAATGAGAAAAGCATTATTTTGATTGTTTCTTGTATTTTATTCTACATGTGTGCATGATTCATTCTCCATGCATTAGATTTTAGCTTTGTTGTTCTAAGTTTTAAGTTTTTGTTAGTTGTTAGTATATGTTGTGCTTTAATGGTGAAGAATGCTATAGTGTCTTCCTAGCTCATACTTTTTGTTTTTTATTGTTGATGAATTGCTGTGTAAAGTTAGTTTGAGCATCATTTATACTATTGCACTTAAATTCAATTATTATTCATGCTTTAATGGTTTGAGATTTTCCAGACCTTAGAAGATTGTACTAGTTTCATGATACTGTGGGTTGTCCTTGGTTAGGTGGAATTTAGCTTTAGGAAGTCTGTCCACTAAAGCATCCTCCATTGTTACTATTCAAAATTAGTTGCAGGTCTAGGAAACTTCTAACCCTTTCACCCTTTTGACCTTTCTTTGAAAACTGAAATCAAGACAAAGTTACAGCATTAGTGTAAATCCAAATCTGATGACCAAGATGGAGTTTTAGTTTGTTGTCCTAAACCTGCAACAATTTTTCTTCATTTCCATAATTTATAAAACTCCATTTACAGGCCCAATTCCCTCCTTGCTTATGAACCATAAATTCCCTTTGTGATTACCTGCAAATCACATCAACAATTGAGATATTTTTGCAAGTCATGACCTGACACCTGTGAGACCTTGGTGTGATTTCTAAAACTTAGTTGTAGAAATTACCTTTCAAGAGAGATGGAATACTTGTGTGATGTCTATGTTGAGAAGGTGCAAAAACACCTATCAATAGAACTGGCGTGAGAAGGAGGGTCGAGCTAAGTTGGATTGAATTGGGTCCTTCTCCCCTCAAAGGTTTCATAGAGTACTCAGATCCACACTAGACAAGGGAGAATTCCAAGAGCTAAAAACCCCTACTAAGGCTAGGAGAGCCAAGAAAGAGGAAGCATCAGCTTTACCCCCACCTATTCAGCCTCCATCCCCTTCCTCCATCCCCTTCCTCCCCTTCACTCGAAACAAAATTCTCACCCCTCACTTCCCACAAACAAGGTGTTGTCCCCACTCCTGCACTTCACTTCCAGGGCACTATCCCAGCTACTGCCCCACTTCAACCCCAAATTATTGTAATGTAGCCACAACAACCTCCACTTCCCATAATGGCTTGGTTGGGCAATAACCATCCCCATTTTCCTTCAATGACTGCCATGATATGCCAAAAAAATTGAAGGGCTTCTGCAACAAGCTCCATCCATGTGATCCGTAAAGGATGACAAAAGAACACATAAAGATCTTCCAAACAACATTGAAGGATATACAGATTGAACATGAAGACGTAGCTTGTAGGCTCTTCCCTTACTCCTTGGGAGATGAAGCTTTCTACTAGTACATACATTTGCCAACAGGTGTCATTGCCTCTTGGAGCCTCATGAAGGACACCTTTTTGTAGAAGTTCAAGATTTCAATTAGCCCTACAGATTTGTAACAACAATTCATGTTGGTTAGAAGGGAAGTCTTACCAAATTTTCACCTATCTCTCAATTTGATAGAGCTAAAGCAATGCATTCATGTTTTAAAAGGTGAAAGGTATTTTAAACATTCTGTTATGCTTCTCATTGCATATTTAATGAAATTTAAATGACTATTTTCAGCCATTGGATTATTCAAGCTTTTTGCAAATAAAGGGGGGAGCATAAAAAGTTTTTTCTTTCATCCATTTCAAAAATATTTCATTTTTGAGATATAGACAAGTTCCAAAATAGTTGATGGTATTCATTGGTATGAACCAAGAAAGGAAAACAAGTGTCCCACACAAGCTGTGGGAGTGACTGAACAATTGATTCAATACAACCTAATTGTAGGCTATAAAACTAAAGAAATGAATCAAAATAATATATGAAAGGACAAGTTATCCATCATTTCCTGAGTTGTGTTGAGTTGATCTTCTTTAGTCTTCATCCCTCCATGTTTTCGATCTTCATAAAAGCCTGCCTGATAATAAAAGTTTCGGTTAGAGCTTCGGATAAATGTCTCATCATACATCTTATCAACAGAAATATAACCTACATTCATGAAGCATTGAATCAATTGAACAATCATCGGATGCATCATGAGGAGTAGGAAAAAACGAGCATCACAAAAGCAGTAAGCCAATTGTAGATAAGTGCAAAAGAATTAAATCAGATCATCAAACAGAAACGAAATCATCATATGAACATCTAAGCTTCTTTTATTTTGCTAACATGTTTTTTCACTATGCGGGAACATGTTTATTATGTTCGTGATCATTTTATCAGATATGTGGGGGAAAATGGGCTCCCACAAGGGTTGAGCTCGGCATATCAAAAAGGAAACACTCTCAAGTTACATATGAGAGTCATTTACAATGTCGGAAAAATCATTAAGAGAGTTGTTGAAACTAAGAATATAATAATATAAGCAGCCTTTTTTCAAAGTTAGTAGTCTATTTCAGCTTTGCTTTACATTTTTTCATATTATATCTAAATGAAGTATAGAGCCTCTTTACATTGAAGAGAAATAGAGTAATCATGCATTGGAGTGTTGTCATAACTTCAAAAGTATATAACAGTCTACAAAAAGGAGTAGTCATACATCAAGAGAAGCTTACAGAATCATGATAATGGATAATCATTTATTGACAGGGGCATTGATTTCAATATAATTCACTATGTTCTTTTAATGACATTCAATATGATAGCAAATACATTGATATTACTTGTTCTCCTATATGATGCAGTTTCAACTAGAATAATCGTAATCATCAGATGATCTACAAAGCAAAAATATTATTCCAAGAGCTTCAAAGAAACAACTGTAAGGGAGCTATGAAGAACATTCAAGCAAACAAGTTTGATAAGCTATGAAGAGCATTAAAAGAGGACAAAGACAATAGTGCTCCACTTAGAATACCAGAATGTATTCACAACTACAAGGTCTGAACAAATGAATACAACATCAACAAAGATATTTTATCAAATTAAGGAGGGAAAGAACATTAGCACTGTCAGATACACCAAATTTTGATGAGAACAGGTATAATTAGTGTGAGAGGAAATTTATTAGATAAAGTTGATTGAACAGCAAAGACCATAAGTGTTAAAATCCGTAAAACAGATTATAACCCAGAATCAATTGAAAGAGTTAGAAACATATATTGTAAATGCAAAAGCAATTGAAACAGCATAACAACGATACCAAGAGATTGATGTGAAATGCTCGAATGGAAAAATAGCATCATATAACTATCTCCAATATCGAATGAAAATACAAGCTAGGTAGCATGCTTATATAGACTAGAGAGAGGGAAGAGGTGGCAACACCGACCAATGAGGAGCAACCATCTATCGGACTAAAGATAGATAATGGATGCTAATATGTAGGAAGGTGACACCTCATAATCCTCTCACCTAATTAAACATGCTTTATTAACCTAAACAAGCTTAAATAAATGTGTAGGAAAAACCTTATAATAAGGAATAAAAAACCTACACTAACACCCCCCCTTAAGCATAGCTTAGGTGGGTACAGAGATGGGTCCCGACAAATCAAGCCTGATGAGGTACCCATGTACAATGAAATCCCCCCCCCAAAAGAGAAGTAGCCCCCCCCCCCACAAAAGAGAGTATGCCCCCCCCAGAATAGAGAGAGAAAGAAAGGAGCTAAGAAGCCCCCTAAAAGGAGGACACCTGCCGCACCCCAAGCAAAGCTCGCAAATGAATGAACTTGCTCTCAGTGAAGGGTTTGGTGAAGATGTCAGCTGTCTGATCTGATGTTGAACAATACTGAAGATCAAGAACCTGCTCATGAATCAACTCCCGAATGTAGTGCATGTGAATCTCAATGTGTTTGGTCCGCTGATGATGGACCGGATTGCGAGAGATCTGAATAGCACTCTGGTTGTCACAAAAGATGATTGTAGGCTTCCGAAAGGAAATGCCAAACTCAGTGAGAATGTGTTGAAGCCAAATGGCCTCAGTAGCAGCATTAACTGCTCCTCGATACTCAGCCTCTGTAGATGAAAGAGCAATAGCAGACTGCTTCTTGCTCGACCAAGAAATCGGACCAGAACCAAGAGAGAAGCAATACCCTGAAGTAGACTTGCGATCCTGAGAATCACCTGCCCAATCTGAATCTGTGTATCCCACTAAGTCAATATCCATGCATGCTGCAAAATGAATCCCATAACTGTGAGTGCCCTGTACATAGTGAAGAATCCGCTTAGCTGCTTTCCAATGCAGCTCATGTGGCTCTTGCATGAACCTGGAGACCAAGCCCACTGCATAAGAAATATCAGGCCTCGTGTGAGTCAAGTATATGAGACTCCCAACCAATTAGCGATACAAGGTAGCATCTATCAACTTAGGTGAAGCACAAGAAGCCTCAAGTTTGACCCCTGATAGAAATGGAGTTGGTGCAGGCTTACAATCAGCCATGCGAAATCGAGAGAGCATATCAAGAGCATACTTGGGCTGAGAAAGAAAGATACCAGCCGAAGACTGTGTAATCTCAATGCCCAAGAAATAGTGAAGAAGACCCAAGTCAGACATCAGAAAACGATCATGAAGGGCAGTTTTCACTGCCTTGATGGTGGATGAGGAACTCCCTGTAATCAGCAAGTCATCAACATAGAGAACAAGGAAAGTGAGAGTATCATCCTGCTGCAAAATGTAGACATTCGGATCCGAATGGCACCGAGTGAACCTAACTGATAGAAGAAAGGAGTCCATCTTGGCATACCAGGCTCGTGGGGCCTGTTTAAGACCATAGAGAGACTTCCGAAGTTGGCAAACAAGTGAAGGATCCTGGATGAACCCCTGTGGCTGCTCCATATATATCTCCTCTTGAAGGTCACCATGAAGAAAGGCACTCTTCACATCCATCTGATGAACGTCCCAGCGATGGGATGCAGCAATGGCAAGGACAAGTCGGATTGAAGTCATCTTGGCAACCGGCGCAAAAGTCTCAGAGTAGTCAATCCCAGGAACTTGGGAGAATCCTTTTACGACCAAGCGAGCCTTATGTTTTTCAACTGACCCATCTACAGCAAATTTTGTTCGATAGACCCACTTGCATCGAAGAAGTTTTCTTCCCTTAGGAAGTGGGACTAAATCCCAAGTATGGTTCCTTTCCAAGGAACTGAACTCTTCGTGCATAGCAGCATCCCACTTGGGGACACCAAAAGCTTCCCTAAAGAATTGTGGATCAGAAGCTGAAGCAAAGAAGAGATGAGGAGCCTGCTCGAACTGTGACCTTGTTCGTCTCACATCTGAAGGATCACCAATCCAATCACCTGTTGACTCCAAAGTCTGACGAGCCCAAAGAGGCCCAGTGGCAGGAGAATTTGGAGGAGAATCATTATCCTCTGAATGATGACTAAGAGAGGAGGAAGATGAACCCTCATCATCACCATCTAAAGTGGAGGAAGAAGACTCCTCAGGAGGATTTTGATCCTCAGAAGAACTATCATCATGAAGTCGCAGTGTCTCCATGGGAATGAAGGATGGAGAATTCGTAGAAGAAGTATCTTCCTCAAACTAAACACTCCTCTCAATGAAGAGCTCATGTGTGGTAGGGTGGAGTAGCCTGTAGCCTTTGACACCATCTGGATAGCCAACAAATATGCAAGGCCTACTCTACGGATCCATTGCCTTGCGTTTCTCTACTGGAATGTGGGCCCATGCAGGAGACCCAAACACTTGGAAGTGCTTGACTGTGGGTTTCCGACCGGTCCAAGCTTGAAAAGGAGTTACCCCCTTCACAGCTCGGTGAGGAACCTGGTTCTGGATATAACATGCACAGTTGATGGCCTCTGCCCAATACTGAGGTGCCAATGATTTGGAGTGGATCATGCAATTGGCCATTTCCTTCAATGACCGATTCTTTTGTTCTGCAACTCCATTTTGTTGTGGACTGTAGGGAACTGTGTGCTGAAGATTAATACCCTCTGAGGCACAAAACTGCTCAAACCTTTGGTTGACATATTCCTCGCCATTATCGGTGTGCAGAACCTTGACAACCTTCCCAGATTGTTTCTTTGCAAAAGCTTTAAATTCTTGAAAGGACTCAAAGACTTCAGACTTTTGTTTGAGAAAATATACAAAGGTGTATCGGGAAAGATCATCAATGAAGGTCAATACATATCTAGCTCTACTGAATGAAGGATGCTGAAATGGACCAGCCAAATCACTGTGTACTAAGTCCAAGAGCTGTGTGGCTCTCCATGCTTTGCCTTTGTCAAATTTTTCTTCAAGATGCTTGCCAAGAATGCAACCTTGACAAACTCCATCAGAGAATCGAATAGAAGGCAACCCTGTAACCATGTCATGCTGACTAAGCTGCTGCAAGTAGCGGTAATTCAAGTGCCCAAACCGCTGATGCCACAAATGACTCACCTCATCTGAGTGAGTGAGCAATGCCAGTGAAGGAGAATCAGGAACAAAATGAGAAAATTGATAGAGCTGAGAATGGTTATCAACTTTTCCTATAGCAACTGTAGACCCATTGTGCAGATCACTAATAACCACAGAATCAGGTGTAAATTCAACTCTCTTGCCAGAACCTGTATGGGTAATCTGGTAGACAGATAGGAGATTAGTTGACAAAGAAGGCACACAAAGAACATCATGGAATGTCCCATCACCAACATCAACAGACCCTCTCCCAAGAACTTCTTCTGGTGTATCATTACCCATAAGAATATCAGGCACAGAACATGACTCCAAGGATGAGAAGCTTTCCTTTCTATTGGCCATGTGGTGAGAAGCACCTGAGTCAATTACCCAAGAATTTGGTTGAGAAGCTCTTGCAACTAAGGCCTTGCCCTTTCCTTTCCCCTTACTCTTTTCTGTGTTCTTTGAAGACCCTTTTGATGAGACTTGTTTGACAGAATCAGGCACCTGGATATTGTTCTTCTCAAGAAGATGTGACAGGTGATCAATCTGTTTCTTCAAGCACTTATGTTCATCATGACCAAGTTTCTTGCAATAAGAACACTGAATTTTCTCCTTCTTAGGCTTGTCGCCTTTTGAAGAAGAGGCATTATTCATTGCTTTAGAAGCAATTGATGTTTGTTCTTGCTTCTTTTCTTCTTGGTTCTTTTGTTTCTTCTCTTTCTTAGCAACCCCCTTCTGATCTTTAGTGCCCTGATTTGCAGTCAAGGCATGAGATTTAGAGGGCTTAATTGTACCCATTTGAACCAATTTGTCTTGCTCCTTAGTGAGTTCATTAGCAAAATCATCTAAAGAAGGCATCTTATATGTGGTTCCCAAGGCACTTTTTGTGGCATAGAATGTAGAAACAAACACAGAGTAGTTAGGACCAAGTTTGGAAAGAATGCTAAGAATCAACTGACTATCTTTCTTTTCTATCCCACACTGTTTCAACTGCAATCTTAAAGCCTTTAGTTTTGTGAAGAAATCCTGAATTGTATCAAAATTACATGGATTTAACCCTATCAACTCATTCTCCAATAAATGTCCTCTTAGTTCATCTTGTGCACCAAAGAGTTTTTCTAAAGTAGTCCATACACCATTTGGTGTTGTAGAAGACTCAATATGAAAAAGTAAATCTGGAGATACAGACATACATAGAGTTCCAAAAGCTTCATCAAGTTTGTTAAACCATTTAGGCTTTTCTGCAATTAAAGATGGTTCAATTTCAATACCCATAGTTACTCAAAACAATCCTAACTTCTTAAGTTGTATAGTCATCTTGGACTTCCACTCATAGTAGTTGTAGGGTGTGAGTATAGGCACTATTAATTGATCCATTTTAATGCAGAATTAGATTGTTGTTATTTGTGAGGAAAGAAAAGATGCACGAACACACAAGACACCCCCCCTTTTTCACTCAATCAAAGAACCCCCCCAAGAAAATTTGATTTGGCACTTTATATTTAGTGCGTTTACAATTACCATCAGCAAGAAATACTGAGTGGACTTGATCTCAATGCTATTATAGATCCTCAAAAGGAGCATATGCTGAAAATACAACTTGTGCACAATACCCAATAAAATAAACAACACCACTGCAAGCTACACGAAAAAAAATTCACTTTCAAAAAAAGAATCACCTCGATCTGAGGTTTTATGCAAAAGTTATGCCTTTTTGAAGTTTCCAAAATGAGGACTGTGCAGTGTCACGACTGAGAATCTATAATTTCTGGAAAATCTCTGCATCCAAATCAAAAAATAACTGCATTATTGCATAGAGCATGAAAAAATAGTCAAGATCAAAAAAAAATTCGTGAGAAACGGAGTCCGTATGAGCAAGAACGGAGCTTTTGAAAACTGTCTTCAAATCTGAAACTGCCAACGGAGAGGGGTACGGCTGAAGCTTTCTGAGTTCGATTCTGCAAAATATATAAGCTGCATGCAAAAAATAAAAGATACCCAGATGGTTTTTTGATGCGGTGAACAAAACCTAGAAGGCGTTTTTCCTGATTAGGTACAAAAGATGTAGATCTAATGTAAATCAGTCACCTTTAGCAACAAAAAACGACTCCAGCAACCAAAAAACAGCATGCAAAGGATGTATCAGCTACCTAAGCTAAGCAAAGGTATGTTGCAACCTGCAATACTGATTGAAACACAAAATATGCAAGCCGATTGATAGAAACAAGATTTTTGAATCTTCATAAATCCTTTATGATTCTCCAGATCTTCAAAAATAATGCAAGAGAAGAGAATACAGGATTTTACAAGATCTCTACAAAGAATCTAACCTTACAAAACTTGCTCTGATACCATGTTAAAATCCGTAAAACAGATTATAACCTAGAATCAATTGAAAGAGTTAGAAACATATATTGTAAACGCAAAAGCAATTGAAACAGCATAACAACGATACCAAGAGATTGATGTGAAATGCTTGAATGGCAAAATAGCATCAGATAACTATCTCCAATATCGAATGAAAATACAAGCTAGGTAGCATGCTTATATAGACTAGAGAGAGGGAAGAGGTGGCAACACCGACCAATGAGGAGCAACCATCTATCGGACTAAAGATAGATAATGGATGCTAATATGTAGGAAGGTGACACCTCATAATCCTCTCACCTAATTAAACATGCTTTATTAACCTAAGCAAGCTTAAATAAATGTGTAGGAAAAACCTTATAATAAGAAATAAAAAACCTACACTAACAATAAGTCGTACAATGGTTGAGTGAGTAGCGTATAATGTATGCTAAGTACAGTCACAATATTCATGATAACAACAATCACTGTAACGGTCATAGTTCAACCTCATTTCACAAAATTTATTATCTTATATGGTTTTTATTATGATAAAATCAGTCTTAGCATGACAACAAATAGAAAAATGGTGATAAGATCTTATCAGAAGAAGCAAATCCTCATTGTTTGTTTACTGAAATCACTATAATTCATAATGGAGGTTGTATCCAGTTCACACAATTTCAACTAGGGTATACTGGTAATACAAAAGAAAGCAGCAGTTTCTACTTGTAATTCTTCTTCAAGTAGAAGCTAAGAGATAACAGAGATCAATATACCCTTAGATCTAGACAAACACAGAGTAGGTGCAGACAAACTCCTTTGATATCTGACAAGTATACAAACATGTTAAAACCATCCAATAGTCAACAACCAAGAAGCAGAAGGAAGAAGTCTAGGGTGCGTGCAGTAATGCTAGAATCTTCAGCTAGAGAAAACTGCTGATAATGAATTTACACTAGACAAATACAAATTTTAGGGAAAAGCTAGCAGTTGATAAAACTCCTCTTGCTCGAGCTCAAGAGAGGTCTAAAAAATGGAAGTATTTGGAGGAGATCCAGCATATCCAACTATAACTTGAAAAGGTTCCAGATAATATTGTTAATTATCGAGGGTCTAAGTTCCATGAACCAGTACAGAAGCCATCGAGTCAGATAAGATAGAATGGTAGATTTTTTCCAAAAGATGCATAAGAAATGTGTTTCTCAAAAGCCCACGGCCACAAAATGTGAGGATCTTCTTCTAAAACATTAATAAAGGTTGAACAGAGGGTTTTGGGCCTATTTATTTCAATACAATAAGAAAGCAAGAGAAGAAAAAATCAAAATGTATAGAAAATGTAATGGTTGCGGTTAGGAAGGCCCAAATTTACTTTCTAGGTGGAGAATGCATAAATTATTGCTTGGAATTAAGTTAAGAAAAACTTACCACACAATCTCCAAACAAGCTCGAGCCCAGTATAACCATGGTTGCCAAACCAAGAGAGAGAAAAGCATTAAAAAATGTGAAGCAGACTACGGCATATCAAGCATTCATGACGGCCTCAACAGGAAGAGTGAGGCACAAAAAATATAGAAGAAAACATCAAAGATGTATTTAAACCATGGCCAACAAAACTCAGAAATGTTGAAAGAAGTGGAGGAAAAGTCACCAGATACATAACCAAAGGATTTACCTTGTTTTCTTGTTTGAATCTCTCATGTACAAGAGGAAGGGTGCATAAAGTTTTGCCGATTCAAGACCCTAGTGCTCTCCATGGTGGCACAACTCCTATCCAGACTTCATCTTGAAGCTTCTTGAAAGTGATAAGGGAAAATGATAATAATGTTTAGGATTCGCTAGTATTTGCTTACCCTATTTTGACAAAGGGTATCTTTTGCTAATGATTTTAGTTTAATCATTTTGTTTTATTTATCTTCCGGGGTCCATGACTTTAAAGTCAAAAATCTTAATCATGTGGTCGGCTCAATGAACAAGTTTACCATGGTCGATGTCATATTGAAGACTTTGCATATCAAATATGCTAAGTGATGCTAGTGTGGTGGCGGATTAGAATTATGCATGGGCCCGTGATCTTTTTTAAGGTCAAGTTTCTATTTTGACATAAGTCTGAATATTTTTTGTTTTGCATTACATATTGTAAGTTAAATGATTAAATGATAAAGTATATATCATTTAATTTATTTAACTATCTCAAAGTGAAATCATAAATATTAAGGATAAATTTTCGATTATAGCTTCAAGTTGGAAACACATGCGGACTATTATCTTTAGACTGTGCATGGTGGCAAATATCAAAAATAACTAAAAAAAATATCGCTCATGCACAAGTGGATTTCAGATTCAGTTGATCAAATCATGCAGTTGAGGCTCTTCTTTCAGTTTCACTTCAGTTCACAGTTTTTTTATCATGTGCGTGGAGAGGTGGAGTTTTCTAAGCAAAGAGTGTAGTTTGCTCCATTTTGGAGCTATTTTTATTAGGGTTTCCTCTTATGCTCAGATTTCATCTTTGGAGTTATCATTTTCACTTTAGTTCTCTTTCCACTTCTATTATTGGTTGCTTTGTACATGCCTTTTGTATATATTGAGGAAACTTAGTCATTTTTCCTCTAGTTCTTGTTTTTCCTCATTTGCATTCTACAAAGTGAATTATCATGTAACTCATCTTTCTGGTTTTAATATTATGCAATAGTTTTACAGGTTAATTATTGTATGGTTTGCAAAAATTCTCCTTTTATTTTCAGCATTTCAAAATTTTCTTTCAAGATTTCAAGCATCATTGCTATGTAGGATTTGATCGAGGAGTTATTTTGTTAGCAATTTTGAAACCTTTAATACTTTTGTCTCCTTCATGATTTTATGTATGCATATTAGTTTAAATTCACTGGTTAAACAATGTGCATGTTAATTATTAAACAATTTTAGTTGTGAAAACCATGTTTTCCTTCGAAGATTGTCTTTTCAAAGCCTCTGTTTAAAACATTTAGGTGATTGAGCTATTAGATCGGGTTGTGAAAATGAAAGTGGTGGATAATCATTTTGTGAGTTAATTATGTATATTAGTTTCTATCGGTGCATCACAATAGTTAAGTTTTACAATTTTTCCTTTAAATTTAATCTCTTTCTCCCTTTTCCAAGCAAGTTCAAATTATTAACCAGAAAATTATATAGGAACCAGCCTAGAATTTGGAGGTCTAATTCCTTATAGGGTACCCACAACTTGGAATTAGTTCCCATGTTTCAACAGATTGCTGAATTTCACCATTCAAGAATTTGGGTGCAATTTGTTTGACAACAAGAAGCTAATTAGCCAATCAGCTCCTTCAACAATATATTTCATAGAGCATATATAAAGTTGTAGGCTCTTTATGTTGTCAATGACACTTCATCCAGACTGGTATACTATGTTGTCTTGGACAACCTCACATTTGCCTTAGTCAAGTGGATGCACCAACCACCGACAAGATTGGTAGATGCATATATAGAGGTAGAGGAAGCAAGCATGGAATTGGGACAACACATTACAGGCCCGCTGCCCTCATTGGGCCCGATCACCCATCCAACTCAAGTCCAAGGGCTTACCCATGCTTTGGCACATCAAACACCAATTTTGAATCAAGTCCCTCAATTTTCTATCATGCCACATCCAGGGAAACCTTTGAACCAAGAACCATCAGTGCCATACTACTTGTAGCCCCAACAATCGCAAGCTTATTCCCAGCAAGCGCAAGTGCCCACATACTTGCAGAATTCATAATTTCCACCTACCCAACAGAACCAACCTGTGATGCAACTAGTATTCCTTCAAAACTCAGTGTCCCAACAGAGTAATGCAAAGAAGGATTGAATTGATGAGCTAATTGAACTAGTGAAGAATCTATCCGCAAAGATGACACATCTGTAGAATCAAAACAACCAACTACAAGCTTCTCAAAGGAGCCTCCAAGCTAACCTAAATCAAGAAAATCATGGCGTAGGGACATCCTCAAGCCAAAATTATGAGAGAAGTCAAAACTCAGGGCAAAATTTTGAAAGAAGGCCTTCTCAAAGGTAGAATAGAACCTAGAACACCAGCCAAACAATGGGGGCATCCCCATACATCTTGACCAGCTAAGTGGTATCGAAAACTCCATAAGCAGAGTTTACCTAGTTGAGGTTGTCTTATCTAGTTGGTGTCAAATTCACAAGACAAGCAGACATTCTGAATTGGATTGCTTGGAATTCTAAACTACCGCAGAAATCTTCCAAGTGGAATTCTAGAATGTTGTTGATGGATCGGGTTGCAGAGATCTATTTCCCTCAAAACCATATGATTCCTCAGTGTTGGTGGTCAATCAAGCTCCTTTCCCACAAATAGAAAGCAACTCACCTGAAAAGAAGGTTGTAACAAATGAGGCCCCCACGAAAGGAAAAATGAAAGAGGTGAGCAACAATAACTCCCTATCTCAGTTCTTTGATTCAGTAGATAATGGTATCGTAGATGAGGAAGAGTCGCATGAGGATGAGGTCCATGTTGGCAGATGGTCAGCGCTCCCCTCGAGATTCGCGACATGGAATAATCGCCTCCCATGGATCCATTAACTCTGGTAGTTGTATCGGTCATTAACATGTCTATATTTTGGTGCAACAACAATTGTGGGCCAACAAGTGGTATTAGAGCAAAGATGTTAGGTTTGAACCAACTTCAAGTAATGTTGAGGGGGAGTTTGTTGGAAAATGGTCAATGCTCCCCTTGGTATTCGCGACATGTACTAACCACCTCTCGTGGATCCATTAACTCTAGAAGTTGTATCAGGCATTAACAGGTCTATCTTTTGGTGCAACGACAACTATGGGCCAATATTCCATATGTTCCACCAAAGAGAAATCCCTTACAATTTGAGAAATAGGAAGGCTGGTGGACCATTCACTACCTCTACCCCTCCTAAAAATTTCAAAACTCCACCTGACCCCAATGCTAGCAACAGTCCAACCTATCCATACATGCCTAATCAATACTTCAATAGGAATAAACAACCAAATCAAACTCAAGACCAGCCTGCTAGTTCCTCCCAAGGAAAATTTTCTGAAGTAGAAGTCAAAAATATGGGGGAATATGTAGCAAAAGAACTAAAGAAAGTTAAATTAAGTTTGTCAGCCTTCAAATTGCTAAGGGTTCCCACTGTCAAGAATGATTTCTTTAGGTTGTTAAATGGAACTTATTCATCCAAACCAACTCAAGAGGTACTAGCTAAGAAAGTTTCATTTGACACTGAGCCAGTAATTAGGGAAATCCTAGGAAAGAAGCCCGATCAGTCCTCAAACCAGCATAGTAGTAAAAATTAGTCATTGGATAAACCTTCAGCTAAGGAGAAAAATCAAGTGCAGGCCAAGGATAATAATAATGACAGAGATAAGGTGCAGGTGGCCCAAACTGATGTTTCCATGGGTTTTTTCTAGGTGAAGTTGGAGACTCCTCCTTTCTTAATAATGATACGCATCTTTGGAAAGAATTTGCATAACTGTTTGCTCAATTCAGGAGCTTTAGCCAATGTCATGACATTGGCAGTATGTAAAGCACTGGGGATAACTCCAACCCCCTCCCGATGAAAGGTAACTCAACTGGATAAGACAGAGGTAAATATAGTGGGGGAATTGAACATAATTCCTATGCAGATTGTTGTTGACCCAAGGGTGCAGTAGGTGATTGATATTTAGGTGGTCGACATTCGAGACACCTACGATGTCATACTAGGAATGGATTTCACTTGATCCTTAAATGGCTATGCTTCCTTAGACTATCCCCATCTATGGATGCCTTGGAATGGATTGCCTATTCAAATCCGCATTGATAGGGAGCCCAAGATGAAATTCATGAATACTGAGTATAACACTACGAATGAGGTGTTGTTTATAGAAATAGAGCTGGGAAATTAATGTCTTGTTTCTTACCAAGAGGATGAAAAATTCCAAGAATAAGAAAGTGCAGAGGAGGTCCTCATGTTATGTGATGTCCTATCAATCTAACTTCCCTCCCAAATAGCATAGAGGTCGTGGTTGAGTCCAAAGATGAATAAATCCAGGACAATGAATGCCTTGGCTTGCTTAAAATATTTCAAGAATTTATGTAGAAGTGTGTACAGGATCAGCTTAGTTTAGGAGCTAAATGGATTTCAAGGAGTTACTATTGCCTAGTTGGTGTAGATTGCACAATGCATCCCACTCTAAATTTGAATGTTTCTTATGTTAGATGGCAATAGAGAATATTGGAGGGAAGATCACTCCCAAGGAGGCCACAAAATGACAAAAAGATCAAGAATGGCCAGAGTAAAAGAAGACACCTAAGGATATACAAACAAAGGTACAATCAGGAAGGGATGTCTAGTCCATCAGATTCAGAGGCCAAAGTCCATCTAAGTTTTGGATGTTGCGCTTCGATGGATCCAAATCCAAGCAAGGAGCGGCAACAGGATTCAAGCTCATTAGTCCTACAGGTAAGACGTATTTTTCTTCCCATAGATTACAATTTTATTGCACAAATAATGTAGCAGAATACGAAGCATTAGTTCATGGGTTATTAATGGCATTAAAAAAGAAAGTTAAAATGATGCAAGTCTTTGGTGATTCCGAGCTAGTTGTAAAACAAGTTAGGAAACTATACTCTTGTCATGATAGAAGGTTAGAAAACTATATACATAGGGTATGGGATCTTATAGAAGGCCTGGATGCATGCAGTATTCAATTGATTCCACATAGTATAAATTAGACTGTTGATGCCTTAGCCTAGGCAGCTAGTACCCTCCAGCCTTTGTCCATAATTGGCTTAAAGAAGTTCATCGTAGAGCTTATTTCTACCCCTTCAATGCTCAACAATGTCACCAACTTCCATTTTTTTTAATGATGACAAGCACATCCTTGATTTCATCACAAGCTCTAATGTGTTTGCCACTCAAATTATTAACGAAACAGAACCAAAGGAGGATGAGCTTGACCTAGAGGGAGTGACCAACTTAAATACTAATACAATACTACAAGGCATGGTCTAATTAGAAAGAATCTTTGACCTAGATTAAATAAGTGACCAATATCAGTAGACCAAAAAAAGATTCAATAGACAATCAATGTGATGCTCACAACATGGGTACGACTAGAGAAGTTAAAAATGTTTTCATTAGCAAGGTGTGCACCCTGGTGGAAAGAAAAGGAATTGTTGATGCCCTGCACACTTTTCATGATGTAATTGCTTGGGGATATGAAGACCTGAAAACATATGATATGTCAATTATCACTCATACCATTCCCCTTAAGCTAGATGTGAGACTTTTCCAACAACATCAATGCCCAATCAATGCACTACTGGAGCCTATTATCTTCAAAGAAGTTCAGAATTTGCTATCCACCTAAATCATTTTCCCAATCCGACATTCTACATGGGGTAAAACCACAAAATTTGTTTATAATTTTAGTGAGGAAGGAAAATTTGCAAAAAATGACCACATGCAAAAAAAAATTGGTTTTTGGGGTTCGAATGAACCTAAAGGTTCAAGTGAACCAAAAAAGGGTTTGAATGAACCCAAGTTTGAGTGAACTATTTAAATACAAGGTCCCGCCATTCTTGCCAAAAAACACAAAGAAATTTTTTTTTGAAAGGGGGTTCACTCGAACCCCCCTTTTCCTTCCTTCTCCCCCTCAGGCACGAAAAAAGTCCAGAATTTTGCGCTTCGAAGCTCAGGTTGAGGATGAAAATGGAGGAGACTTCACAAACCCAACTGGATGATGGTAGTCCTCAGAAAGAGCTATCCAACGAATATAATTTTAATATGTTTTGGTTTTATTATGTATTTGTTTTTTAAGTTTTATTAAACATAGGTTTTTCACCAAAAATCAAGCTCTTTGTTCTGCACATGTGGAAAAATAGCAGATTATCAAAAAAAATTGAAAAATATGAGTGCACCAGATATCGAAGTCCTTGATCCAATAAAAAAAAATGAATTTTGATACATACAAAAAAAGTTATGTTGTATACAGTCTACCTATGTCTAAATTACAATTTTTTTAACTTTGAAACATGATTAAAGAAAAAATATTCAATAAAAATTTATGAGACCAATTGGAAGCACTAGATATCATAGTTACAAATCTAAATTCAAAATAATTAGAATTTTATCCGTCATGGAAAAAGAGTTATGCTGTATACGGTGAGTGTCACTCCTTAAAAATGTTGTTTGCTAAAAAAAACTAGTTTTCGAAGGAGATGGAAAAAGAAGTGCAATCTAATTCCAAAAATTTTGAAAAAAAAAAAATTTAGAATCTACAGACAAAATTTCACAAATCACTAGTTTGCATCATCTTCAAATTCCTCACGGTTTAGCTGCTATAGGTGTCCGAAAGTGAAGATTTAGTTAGAAAAAATTATTTTAGTGTCCAATTTGGCCAAAAATTGTAAACCACTATTATGGGATCACCCCATTGGTGGTGAATTTAGTCCTGGTTAGGAAGAAGAACAGGGAAATCAGACTATGTGTGGACTTCAATAATTTAAATAGATCTTCTCAAAAGGACAACTATCCAATGCCCTCACTAGATGAGGTGTTACAGATTGTGAATGGGTTCCAAATGATGTCGTTTCTTGACTTCTACTCCAAATATAATTAGGTGATGGTGCAGTATGAAGATAGGCATAAAACAACATTCACCACGAAATGGGAAACGTTTGCATATAGAAGAATACCATTCAAATTGATCAACGCAAGCACTAAATTTCAACGTGCTATGGACATAGCCTTCAAAGACCTCATCGAAAAATGCATCATCATATATATGGATGATATCACTGTGTTTTCAAAGAAAAAAGGAGACCATCTCTCTGATTTATGCAAAGTCTTTCAAAGATGCAGGGAATTTGGTATTTCATTAAACTCAAAGAAGTGCATCTTCAGAGTAATCAAAGGAAAGCTTCTAGGACATGTAATTTTAGAGAAAGGGGTTTCCATAGACCCTGAGCACATCTAAACCATATTGAAAATTCAGCCTCCAAGCAACAAAAAAGAAATGAAGTCCTTCAGAAAAATCAACTTCATCAAGAAGTTTGTCACAGGATTTATATAAATAGTTAAGCCATTGAATGCTATGCTTAAACAAGATGCCAAAGTGGAGTGGACACAAGAAGAGAAATAGTATTTTGAAGAAATCAAGAGGGCCATCGCAGATGTCCCAATACTAGTCAGCCCAGACTATTTGAAGTCATTCTATATCTATTCTTTCACTTCAAATCACTCGTGTTCCAACATGTTAACATAGAAAGATGGTGAGGGGAATGAGCATCTCATTGCTTTCATGAGTGTGCCATCAAAGGATGTAGAGTTGCGTTATCATAATGTTAAAAAGTAGGCATATGCCTTGGTTCATGGCGTTAAGAAATTCAAACACTACATCCTATGAAACAAGGTATTCACCATTGTTCCAGATCCAGTTGTAAAGACCTTGTTGATGCAGAATGAATTAGGAGAAAGAAGAGAAAAATGGATCACGTTGCTGCAAGAATATGACATGGAAATCCAACCCATTAAATTGGTCTGTGGGCAAGCCCTCACTCGCACAATAGCAGAAATAGAGCCTAAGCTCACAGTGCAGCAATACCAGTTGGAGGATGTTTCCCCTGACAAGTAGTATGATGACATCACCCACTATTTTCTAAATAAAAAGTGTCCACCAAGACTGCAAGGAGTACAAAAACATCCATTAAGATTGAAAATCAGCAGCTACATGCTACAAGGAGCTATACTATACAAGAAGAATCACGGGGGAGTTTATCTCATATGCCTGGGAAAAGTAGAAGCAGCCCAAGTACTGAAACAATTTCAAGATAAGTTTGGCACTAGTCACGGATCCGGCCCCTCTACTACTCATCAGATCCTACGGGTTGATTACTATTGGCCAACATTGTTTAAAGATGCACACAACCACATCAGATCCTATCGTGTCTATCAAGTTGTTGCCACTAGGGAAAGGTACGTCACTATCTCATTGCAGCCTGTTGTTGAGGTAAGGCCTTTCGCTCAGTGGGGCTTGATTTCATTAGTCCCATCAATCCACCATCCTCTATAGGCCATAGGTATATTTTGATTGCTACATGATAATTGCACTAGATGGACTGAAGCAATTGCTTGTAGGCAACGTACATTTGAGGTAGTTATCAGTTTTCTTGAAAATTTTATTGTGAATCATTTTGGTTGCTCCGTTTCCCTCGTTTGTGATAATGGCCCTGCATTTGCTTCCCTAAAATTTACTAGTTGGGCTTTTGACTATGGAATTTCCCTCAAATTCTCATCCAATTATTACCCTCAAGGAAACGGCTTAGCTGAATCTACGAACAAAAACTTGTTGATAGTCATCTGAAAGTTTCTCAGCAAGAACCCGAAGGAATGGTACACCCAGCTGCATTTTATTTTATGGGCAAATCACACGCATCACAAGGCTTCCTTGAGAAATTCCCCATTTCACCTCATCTATGGCCTAGAGGCTATTTTCCCAATCCACCTCAAGATTCCCACACTCCAATTCATTAACACATATTATGAGGAGGTGGAACACCAAGAGGCTCACCAAGAGGCTCGTCTAGCTAAATTGCTCCATTTGGAGGAAGTCCACGACCAAGCAATAGAAAAATTCACCAAAACACCAAGGCATAGTCAAGAGATGGTTCAATCACTGAGCTAAATTAAGGCCTTTAGGATTCTAGATATGGTCCTATGTTGGGACAAGGCCCATGAGAAGAAAGGGGAACATGAAAAATTCGACAAGCTCTGGCTTGGCCCCTTCCAGATTTCTAAGATCTTAGGAGATATTTCCTTTCGCCTTAAGACCCTCACTGGAGAGGATGTCCCATTTCTTGTCAATGGGAAGTACCTCAAGCATTATTTTCTTGCTTGAGTTTTCCAAACTCATCCCCTTTGTATATAGTGTATATAGTTAGGGTAGGTTCTTTGGTTTGTTATTTTGCTTTCGCTCGCTTTCCCGGCTTTTATTTTTGCTGAGGGTGTCATTCGATCTTGATGCGGTGGTTGTGCTTGGCTCATCAAATGGCCCACTTTGCTACCTACTCCCATTTGTTCCTTGGATAGGTCTTCATCAGTTACCATGAGTTTCTATTTGCCTCCGTGAGGTGGGTTTCCTTGTTTGAACTCTAACTTAACTTAGGAAAAAACCCTTATTTGATTCCCTTCACATCTATCTCATATTATACATGAAATGCACCTTAAATATTTCAATGAGCTATACGATAGTTGTCATGAAGCTTCAACAAGTGAAAAATCTTAAGTCTGCTCCAGTGACCATTGTTATTTCCAAACCCACTATGAGCTTCAATGCTCATGCAGTTGAGCAAAAGAGTATAAAAGAAAAATGAAAAATGAAAAGAAGAGAAAGAAAGAAAGAAAGAAGAAAATATTAAAAATGGGCGACTGTGTGGGTGTGTGAGCAACTCTATCGAGGCTATGGACACCCGACTGGCAATAGAGCAATTTTCATGGGGATCATAGCGACAACTCCGTTGAGAGTATGGACGCCTGACTGGCAGCAAAGCAATGTCTAGGTTACTTTTGGGGTTAGATAATCTACATAGCTTGCCTTGATCGATTGATTGTTGTCTACTATGGTCTCTAAAGAAAGGAAATTAACTCACTGCACACACTTCTAAGATATTTCTATGATGTGATTCAACTAAGGAACTTGTCCTTCTTTAACTCCTTGGTTCATTTGAGGAAATTGGCTTCTGGTCTACGAAAATAGAGATTCTAGGTTTCGGATGAGTCCTTACCCTTCAAACGCTCAGGAACATTCTTCCAGCAGAGTCACCATGTGGTGTTCCTATAGCACACATGCCCCGTTGCCCCTCTCTTTCTTTTCACCTTTGTCGGGATGTTCTCTTTTGCCTCATTTTATGTGCCCCTATTTTTGAGCTTAAGTTGGTCACATGCAGTAAAATCACCAAAATCCCTTTGACCAAAATCACCTACCCAAAATTTGCTAAGGCTTTTGCCTTTGCAGATTTGGACTTGCGAGTTTCCCTTAGCCTTTCGCCACTGCATCCATCTAGCCGAGCGGACCCGCATTTGTAGGTTTCCCCTTGCGGAACAACGCTATCCTTCTGAAACTATCCAATGGCCAAACCCTGGCTTCCGCCCGCATGGTGGGACCTGCAACATCCTTTTCCACTTGGGTCTTCACTCAATGGTCACACCAACTCGGGTTTCTGCAACCCCACCAACTGACTTTCCTTTGTGCCTACATTAAATGTGCACCATTAATGTCAAAATTCCTATAAATAGAAGTGTCAAGGCTATCATTTTTACCCTACACTTTTGAAATTTGAAGAGAAGAAAATGGGGAGCTCCCACCCACACGTGATTCCATAGAAAATTTAAATCGTTTTCTTCAAATTCTTCTGTGATTTTGAGGTAATTTCATGATTACTTAGTGTTGGGTGTTTTAAAACATTTATTTTTACAACTAGGGTTATGTAAATGACTGAAAATCTTCGTAAATAAAACATCGAACCCTTTGCAATCTTTGGACCTGCACTTGCAATTTCCCCCCATAGCACTCAAAATTCTTGGTATCAGCCCCAAATCATGAAATCGCATCTATGCGGAATCCCATTTCGTTGTCGTCATTCATCACACAGAAAGGAACCCACTATAGCTCACACCATCTCTCCCACCATCCTTATTAACATTTGAAAACCTTGGAGAAATTGGCTAAGTCATTAAACCCTTGCAGGAATTCCTATGCGGGATTTTTTTTGCGTATAGCTTCATCCCATTACCATTCTATTAGCGGTCAAGCCCTAACACCTTCTCGCAGTGCGAATTCCACTTTCATCACTGTCGTCGAGTGAACCTAAGCCCGACACTTGCTAAAATTCGCCAAGTCCAAACCATCTTGTAGGCCGTTGCGTGTGGCTTGTTGTCCTTTGACTAACGTTGCTTAATGAAGAATTCATCGCATCCTCCCATGTTGTGGACCCCATGGAAGGTCATTCCCCTTTGTCAAAATCCAAAGATTCTTGGAGTAAAACTTAAGTCTATGGGCTCACTACGGGCCCGCTTATGCAGACCGTCATCCCCTCATTGTCGTTCCTTAATGGAAAACATTTAACCGCAACCCAACAATTTACCTCCGCACTTTCCAAATCGATGAAACTCTAAGGCACAACTCACCACGTCCAAAGCAACCACAGGTTCTGCTATGCGGAACTTCACATATGGATCGCTACCTACCGAATGTTGCTACTTAATGGCTAAGCCTAAATGTCTTCCCACCTCACGGCGCCTGCATACCCCAAACCCGCAAAAGCATCAAGACCTAATTTAACGATGCCAAATACCTTGTGGCCTATTTTCACATGTGCTTAATCATTCCTTAGGATATTTGATTTCCAAACATATAATTTGGAATCTCTAGTGCAGATGGCCGCCTGTAGATCTCTGTGGCCACTGAGCCATTTTCTCATTGCCTTCATCCTAACGGCTTCCGCCTAGGGGAAACCTACACTCCTGAGACCGCATTTGTGTAATTGGTCCAAATGAGCCTCAAAAAGCATACAATGATGAATTTTATGATCTTTTAGAGATGTATAAATGGATCTAACCTTGGATTTGTAGTATTTGTAGGATTTGATTGATTTTTGTCGCTTTTATATGTGAAAACACTTATTGCACTATGTGTGTGCAGGATTTACGGAACCTGTCGAGGGATCGTCAACAAAGCCCATAGGAAA
>CM021110.1:172894338-172934914 GCA_007115665.2 Sequoiadendron giganteum
AAAAATAGTCAAGATCAAAAAAAAATTCGTGAGAAACGGAGTCCGTATGAGCAAGAACGGAGCTTTTGAAAACTGTCTTCAAATCTGAAACTGCCAACGGAGAGGGGTACGGCTGAAGCTTTCTGAGTTCGATTCTGCAAAATATATAAGCTGCATGCAAAAAATAAAAGATACCCAGATGGTTTTTTGATGCGGTGAACAAAACCTAGAAGGCGTTTTTCCTGATTAGGTACAAAAGATGTAGATCTAATGTAAATCAGTCACCTTTAGCAACAAAAAACGACTCCAGCAACCAAAAAACAGCATGCAAAGGATGTATCAGCTACCTAAGCTAAGCAAAGGTATGTTGCAACCTGCAATACTGATTGAAACACAAAATATGCAAGCCGATTGATAGAAACAAGATTTTTGAATCTTCATAAATCCTTTATGATTCTCCAGATCTTCAAAAATAATGCAAGAGAAGAGAATACAGGATTTTACAAGATCTCTACAAAGAATCTAACCTTACAAAACTTGCTCTGATACCATGTTAAAATCCGTAAAACAGATTATAACCTAGAATCAATTGAAAGAGTTAGAAACATATATTGTAAACGCAAAAGCAATTGAAACAGCATAACAACGATACCAAGAGATTGATGTGAAATGCTTGAATGGCAAAATAGCATCAGATAACTATCTCCAATATCGAATGAAAATACAAGCTAGGTAGCATGCTTATATAGACTAGAGAGAGGGAAGAGGTGGCAACACCGACCAATGAGGAGCAACCATCTATCGGACTAAAGATAGATAATGGATGCTAATATGTAGGAAGGTGACACCTCATAATCCTCTCACCTAATTAAACATGCTTTATTAACCTAAGCAAGCTTAAATAAATGTGTAGGAAAAACCTTATAATAAGAAATAAAAAACCTACACTAACAATAAGTCGTACAATGGTTGAGTGAGTAGCGTATAATGTATGCTAAGTACAGTCACAATATTCATGATAACAACAATCACTGTAACGGTCATAGTTCAACCTCATTTCACAAAATTTATTATCTTATATGGTTTTTATTATGATAAAATCAGTCTTAGCATGACAACAAATAGAAAAATGGTGATAAGATCTTATCAGAAGAAGCAAATCCTCATTGTTTGTTTACTGAAATCACTATAATTCATAATGGAGGTTGTATCCAGTTCACACAATTTCAACTAGGGTATACTGGTAATACAAAAGAAAGCAGCAGTTTCTACTTGTAATTCTTCTTCAAGTAGAAGCTAAGAGATAACAGAGATCAATATACCCTTAGATCTAGACAAACACAGAGTAGGTGCAGACAAACTCCTTTGATATCTGACAAGTATACAAACATGTTAAAACCATCCAATAGTCAACAACCAAGAAGCAGAAGGAAGAAGTCTAGGGTGCGTGCAGTAATGCTAGAATCTTCAGCTAGAGAAAACTGCTGATAATGAATTTACACTAGACAAATACAAATTTTAGGGAAAAGCTAGCAGTTGATAAAACTCCTCTTGCTCGAGCTCAAGAGAGGTCTAAAAAATGGAAGTATTTGGAGGAGATCCAGCATATCCAACTATAACTTGAAAAGGTTCCAGATAATATTGTTAATTATCGAGGGTCTAAGTTCCATGAACCAGTACAGAAGCCATCGAGTCAGATAAGATAGAATGGTAGATTTTTTCCAAAAGATGCATAAGAAATGTGTTTCTCAAAAGCCCACGGCCACAAAATGTGAGGATCTTCTTCTAAAACATTAATAAAGGTTGAACAGAGGGTTTTGGGCCTATTTATTTCAATACAATAAGAAAGCAAGAGAAGAAAAAATCAAAATGTATAGAAAATGTAATGGTTGCGGTTAGGAAGGCCCAAATTTACTTTCTAGGTGGAGAATGCATAAATTATTGCTTGGAATTAAGTTAAGAAAAACTTACCACACAATCTCCAAACAAGCTCGAGCCCAGTATAACCATGGTTGCCAAACCAAGAGAGAGAAAAGCATTAAAAAATGTGAAGCAGACTACGGCATATCAAGCATTCATGACGGCCTCAACAGGAAGAGTGAGGCACAAAAAATATAGAAGAAAACATCAAAGATGTATTTAAACCATGGCCAACAAAACTCAGAAATGTTGAAAGAAGTGGAGGAAAAGTCACCAGATACATAACCAAAGGATTTACCTTGTTTTCTTGTTTGAATCTCTCATGTACAAGAGGAAGGGTGCATAAAGTTTTGCCGATTCAAGACCCTAGTGCTCTCCATGGTGGCACAACTCCTATCCAGACTTCATCTTGAAGCTTCTTGAAAGTGATAAGGGAAAATGATAATAATGTTTAGGATTCGCTAGTATTTGCTTACCCTATTTTGACAAAGGGTATCTTTTGCTAATGATTTTAGTTTAATCATTTTGTTTTATTTATCTTCCGGGGTCCATGACTTTAAAGTCAAAAATCTTAATCATGTGGTCGGCTCAATGAACAAGTTTACCATGGTCGATGTCATATTGAAGACTTTGCATATCAAATATGCTAAGTGATGCTAGTGTGGTGGCGGATTAGAATTATGCATGGGCCCGTGATCTTTTTTAAGGTCAAGTTTCTATTTTGACATAAGTCTGAATATTTTTTGTTTTGCATTACATATTGTAAGTTAAATGATTAAATGATAAAGTATATATCATTTAATTTATTTAACTATCTCAAAGTGAAATCATAAATATTAAGGATAAATTTTCGATTATAGCTTCAAGTTGGAAACACATGCGGACTATTATCTTTAGACTGTGCATGGTGGCAAATATCAAAAATAACTAAAAAAAATATCGCTCATGCACAAGTGGATTTCAGATTCAGTTGATCAAATCATGCAGTTGAGGCTCTTCTTTCAGTTTCACTTCAGTTCACAGTTTTTTTATCATGTGCGTGGAGAGGTGGAGTTTTCTAAGCAAAGAGTGTAGTTTGCTCCATTTTGGAGCTATTTTTATTAGGGTTTCCTCTTATGCTCAGATTTCATCTTTGGAGTTATCATTTTCACTTTAGTTCTCTTTCCACTTCTATTATTGGTTGCTTTGTACATGCCTTTTGTATATATTGAGGAAACTTAGTCATTTTTCCTCTAGTTCTTGTTTTTCCTCATTTGCATTCTACAAAGTGAATTATCATGTAACTCATCTTTCTGGTTTTAATATTATGCAATAGTTTTACAGGTTAATTATTGTATGGTTTGCAAAAATTCTCCTTTTATTTTCAGCATTTCAAAATTTTCTTTCAAGATTTCAAGCATCATTGCTATGTAGGATTTGATCGAGGAGTTATTTTGTTAGCAATTTTGAAACCTTTAATACTTTTGTCTCCTTCATGATTTTATGTATGCATATTAGTTTAAATTCACTGGTTAAACAATGTGCATGTTAATTATTAAACAATTTTAGTTGTGAAAACCATGTTTTCCTTCGAAGATTGTCTTTTCAAAGCCTCTGTTTAAAACATTTAGGTGATTGAGCTATTAGATCGGGTTGTGAAAATGAAAGTGGTGGATAATCATTTTGTGAGTTAATTATGTATATTAGTTTCTATCGGTGCATCACAATAGTTAAGTTTTACAATTTTTCCTTTAAATTTAATCTCTTTCTCCCTTTTCCAAGCAAGTTCAAATTATTAACCAGAAAATTATATAGGAACCAGCCTAGAATTTGGAGGTCTAATTCCTTATAGGGTACCCACAACTTGGAATTAGTTCCCATGTTTCAACAGATTGCTGAATTTCACCATTCAAGAATTTGGGTGCAATTTGTTTGACAACAAGAAGCTAATTAGCCAATCAGCTCCTTCAACAATATATTTCATAGAGCATATATAAAGTTGTAGGCTCTTTATGTTGTCAATGACACTTCATCCAGACTGGTATACTATGTTGTCTTGGACAACCTCACATTTGCCTTAGTCAAGTGGATGCACCAACCACCGACAAGATTGGTAGATGCATATATAGAGGTAGAGGAAGCAAGCATGGAATTGGGACAACACATTACAGGCCCGCTGCCCTCATTGGGCCCGATCACCCATCCAACTCAAGTCCAAGGGCTTACCCATGCTTTGGCACATCAAACACCAATTTTGAATCAAGTCCCTCAATTTTCTATCATGCCACATCCAGGGAAACCTTTGAACCAAGAACCATCAGTGCCATACTACTTGTAGCCCCAACAATCGCAAGCTTATTCCCAGCAAGCGCAAGTGCCCACATACTTGCAGAATTCATAATTTCCACCTACCCAACAGAACCAACCTGTGATGCAACTAGTATTCCTTCAAAACTCAGTGTCCCAACAGAGTAATGCAAAGAAGGATTGAATTGATGAGCTAATTGAACTAGTGAAGAATCTATCCGCAAAGATGACACATCTGTAGAATCAAAACAACCAACTACAAGCTTCTCAAAGGAGCCTCCAAGCTAACCTAAATCAAGAAAATCATGGCGTAGGGACATCCTCAAGCCAAAATTATGAGAGAAGTCAAAACTCAGGGCAAAATTTTGAAAGAAGGCCTTCTCAAAGGTAGAATAGAACCTAGAACACCAGCCAAACAATGGGGGCATCCCCATACATCTTGACCAGCTAAGTGGTATCGAAAACTCCATAAGCAGAGTTTACCTAGTTGAGGTTGTCTTATCTAGTTGGTGTCAAATTCACAAGACAAGCAGACATTCTGAATTGGATTGCTTGGAATTCTAAACTACCGCAGAAATCTTCCAAGTGGAATTCTAGAATGTTGTTGATGGATCGGGTTGCAGAGATCTATTTCCCTCAAAACCATATGATTCCTCAGTGTTGGTGGTCAATCAAGCTCCTTTCCCACAAATAGAAAGCAACTCACCTGAAAAGAAGGTTGTAACAAATGAGGCCCCCACGAAAGGAAAAATGAAAGAGGTGAGCAACAATAACTCCCTATCTCAGTTCTTTGATTCAGTAGATAATGGTATCGTAGATGAGGAAGAGTCGCATGAGGATGAGGTCCATGTTGGCAGATGGTCAGCGCTCCCCTCGAGATTCGCGACATGGAATAATCGCCTCCCATGGATCCATTAACTCTGGTAGTTGTATCGGTCATTAACATGTCTATATTTTGGTGCAACAACAATTGTGGGCCAACAAGTGGTATTAGAGCAAAGATGTTAGGTTTGAACCAACTTCAAGTAATGTTGAGGGGGAGTTTGTTGGAAAATGGTCAATGCTCCCCTTGGTATTCGCGACATGTACTAACCACCTCTCGTGGATCCATTAACTCTAGAAGTTGTATCAGGCATTAACAGGTCTATCTTTTGGTGCAACGACAACTATGGGCCAATATTCCATATGTTCCACCAAAGAGAAATCCCTTACAATTTGAGAAATAGGAAGGCTGGTGGACCATTCACTACCTCTACCCCTCCTAAAAATTTCAAAACTCCACCTGACCCCAATGCTAGCAACAGTCCAACCTATCCATACATGCCTAATCAATACTTCAATAGGAATAAACAACCAAATCAAACTCAAGACCAGCCTGCTAGTTCCTCCCAAGGAAAATTTTCTGAAGTAGAAGTCAAAAATATGGGGGAATATGTAGCAAAAGAACTAAAGAAAGTTAAATTAAGTTTGTCAGCCTTCAAATTGCTAAGGGTTCCCACTGTCAAGAATGATTTCTTTAGGTTGTTAAATGGAACTTATTCATCCAAACCAACTCAAGAGGTACTAGCTAAGAAAGTTTCATTTGACACTGAGCCAGTAATTAGGGAAATCCTAGGAAAGAAGCCCGATCAGTCCTCAAACCAGCATAGTAGTAAAAATTAGTCATTGGATAAACCTTCAGCTAAGGAGAAAAATCAAGTGCAGGCCAAGGATAATAATAATGACAGAGATAAGGTGCAGGTGGCCCAAACTGATGTTTCCATGGGTTTTTTCTAGGTGAAGTTGGAGACTCCTCCTTTCTTAATAATGATACGCATCTTTGGAAAGAATTTGCATAACTGTTTGCTCAATTCAGGAGCTTTAGCCAATGTCATGACATTGGCAGTATGTAAAGCACTGGGGATAACTCCAACCCCCTCCCGATGAAAGGTAACTCAACTGGATAAGACAGAGGTAAATATAGTGGGGGAATTGAACATAATTCCTATGCAGATTGTTGTTGACCCAAGGGTGCAGTAGGTGATTGATATTTAGGTGGTCGACATTCGAGACACCTACGATGTCATACTAGGAATGGATTTCACTTGATCCTTAAATGGCTATGCTTCCTTAGACTATCCCCATCTATGGATGCCTTGGAATGGATTGCCTATTCAAATCCGCATTGATAGGGAGCCCAAGATGAAATTCATGAATACTGAGTATAACACTACGAATGAGGTGTTGTTTATAGAAATAGAGCTGGGAAATTAATGTCTTGTTTCTTACCAAGAGGATGAAAAATTCCAAGAATAAGAAAGTGCAGAGGAGGTCCTCATGTTATGTGATGTCCTATCAATCTAACTTCCCTCCCAAATAGCATAGAGGTCGTGGTTGAGTCCAAAGATGAATAAATCCAGGACAATGAATGCCTTGGCTTGCTTAAAATATTTCAAGAATTTATGTAGAAGTGTGTACAGGATCAGCTTAGTTTAGGAGCTAAATGGATTTCAAGGAGTTACTATTGCCTAGTTGGTGTAGATTGCACAATGCATCCCACTCTAAATTTGAATGTTTCTTATGTTAGATGGCAATAGAGAATATTGGAGGGAAGATCACTCCCAAGGAGGCCACAAAATGACAAAAAGATCAAGAATGGCCAGAGTAAAAGAAGACACCTAAGGATATACAAACAAAGGTACAATCAGGAAGGGATGTCTAGTCCATCAGATTCAGAGGCCAAAGTCCATCTAAGTTTTGGATGTTGCGCTTCGATGGATCCAAATCCAAGCAAGGAGCGGCAACAGGATTCAAGCTCATTAGTCCTACAGGTAAGACGTATTTTTCTTCCCATAGATTACAATTTTATTGCACAAATAATGTAGCAGAATACGAAGCATTAGTTCATGGGTTATTAATGGCATTAAAAAAGAAAGTTAAAATGATGCAAGTCTTTGGTGATTCCGAGCTAGTTGTAAAACAAGTTAGGAAACTATACTCTTGTCATGATAGAAGGTTAGAAAACTATATACATAGGGTATGGGATCTTATAGAAGGCCTGGATGCATGCAGTATTCAATTGATTCCACATAGTATAAATTAGACTGTTGATGCCTTAGCCTAGGCAGCTAGTACCCTCCAGCCTTTGTCCATAATTGGCTTAAAGAAGTTCATCGTAGAGCTTATTTCTACCCCTTCAATGCTCAACAATGTCACCAACTTCCATTTTTTTTAATGATGACAAGCACATCCTTGATTTCATCACAAGCTCTAATGTGTTTGCCACTCAAATTATTAACGAAACAGAACCAAAGGAGGATGAGCTTGACCTAGAGGGAGTGACCAACTTAAATACTAATACAATACTACAAGGCATGGTCTAATTAGAAAGAATCTTTGACCTAGATTAAATAAGTGACCAATATCAGTAGACCAAAAAAAGATTCAATAGACAATCAATGTGATGCTCACAACATGGGTACGACTAGAGAAGTTAAAAATGTTTTCATTAGCAAGGTGTGCACCCTGGTGGAAAGAAAAGGAATTGTTGATGCCCTGCACACTTTTCATGATGTAATTGCTTGGGGATATGAAGACCTGAAAACATATGATATGTCAATTATCACTCATACCATTCCCCTTAAGCTAGATGTGAGACTTTTCCAACAACATCAATGCCCAATCAATGCACTACTGGAGCCTATTATCTTCAAAGAAGTTCAGAATTTGCTATCCACCTAAATCATTTTCCCAATCCGACATTCTACATGGGGTAAAACCACAAAATTTGTTTATAATTTTAGTGAGGAAGGAAAATTTGCAAAAAATGACCACATGCAAAAAAAAATTGGTTTTTGGGGTTCGAATGAACCTAAAGGTTCAAGTGAACCAAAAAAGGGTTTGAATGAACCCAAGTTTGAGTGAACTATTTAAATACAAGGTCCCGCCATTCTTGCCAAAAAACACAAAGAAATTTTTTTTTGAAAGGGGGTTCACTCGAACCCCCCTTTTCCTTCCTTCTCCCCCTCAGGCACGAAAAAAGTCCAGAATTTTGCGCTTCGAAGCTCAGGTTGAGGATGAAAATGGAGGAGACTTCACAAACCCAACTGGATGATGGTAGTCCTCAGAAAGAGCTATCCAACGAATATAATTTTAATATGTTTTGGTTTTATTATGTATTTGTTTTTTAAGTTTTATTAAACATAGGTTTTTCACCAAAAATCAAGCTCTTTGTTCTGCACATGTGGAAAAATAGCAGATTATCAAAAAAAATTGAAAAATATGAGTGCACCAGATATCGAAGTCCTTGATCCAATAAAAAAAAATGAATTTTGATACATACAAAAAAAGTTATGTTGTATACAGTCTACCTATGTCTAAATTACAATTTTTTTAACTTTGAAACATGATTAAAGAAAAAATATTCAATAAAAATTTATGAGACCAATTGGAAGCACTAGATATCATAGTTACAAATCTAAATTCAAAATAATTAGAATTTTATCCGTCATGGAAAAAGAGTTATGCTGTATACGGTGAGTGTCACTCCTTAAAAATGTTGTTTGCTAAAAAAAACTAGTTTTCGAAGGAGATGGAAAAAGAAGTGCAATCTAATTCCAAAAATTTTGAAAAAAAAAAAATTTAGAATCTACAGACAAAATTTCACAAATCACTAGTTTGCATCATCTTCAAATTCCTCACGGTTTAGCTGCTATAGGTGTCCGAAAGTGAAGATTTAGTTAGAAAAAATTATTTTAGTGTCCAATTTGGCCAAAAATTGTAAACCACTATTATGGGATCACCCCATTGGTGGTGAATTTAGTCCTGGTTAGGAAGAAGAACAGGGAAATCAGACTATGTGTGGACTTCAATAATTTAAATAGATCTTCTCAAAAGGACAACTATCCAATGCCCTCACTAGATGAGGTGTTACAGATTGTGAATGGGTTCCAAATGATGTCGTTTCTTGACTTCTACTCCAAATATAATTAGGTGATGGTGCAGTATGAAGATAGGCATAAAACAACATTCACCACGAAATGGGAAACGTTTGCATATAGAAGAATACCATTCAAATTGATCAACGCAAGCACTAAATTTCAACGTGCTATGGACATAGCCTTCAAAGACCTCATCGAAAAATGCATCATCATATATATGGATGATATCACTGTGTTTTCAAAGAAAAAAGGAGACCATCTCTCTGATTTATGCAAAGTCTTTCAAAGATGCAGGGAATTTGGTATTTCATTAAACTCAAAGAAGTGCATCTTCAGAGTAATCAAAGGAAAGCTTCTAGGACATGTAATTTTAGAGAAAGGGGTTTCCATAGACCCTGAGCACATCTAAACCATATTGAAAATTCAGCCTCCAAGCAACAAAAAAGAAATGAAGTCCTTCAGAAAAATCAACTTCATCAAGAAGTTTGTCACAGGATTTATATAAATAGTTAAGCCATTGAATGCTATGCTTAAACAAGATGCCAAAGTGGAGTGGACACAAGAAGAGAAATAGTATTTTGAAGAAATCAAGAGGGCCATCGCAGATGTCCCAATACTAGTCAGCCCAGACTATTTGAAGTCATTCTATATCTATTCTTTCACTTCAAATCACTCGTGTTCCAACATGTTAACATAGAAAGATGGTGAGGGGAATGAGCATCTCATTGCTTTCATGAGTGTGCCATCAAAGGATGTAGAGTTGCGTTATCATAATGTTAAAAAGTAGGCATATGCCTTGGTTCATGGCGTTAAGAAATTCAAACACTACATCCTATGAAACAAGGTATTCACCATTGTTCCAGATCCAGTTGTAAAGACCTTGTTGATGCAGAATGAATTAGGAGAAAGAAGAGAAAAATGGATCACGTTGCTGCAAGAATATGACATGGAAATCCAACCCATTAAATTGGTCTGTGGGCAAGCCCTCACTCGCACAATAGCAGAAATAGAGCCTAAGCTCACAGTGCAGCAATACCAGTTGGAGGATGTTTCCCCTGACAAGTAGTATGATGACATCACCCACTATTTTCTAAATAAAAAGTGTCCACCAAGACTGCAAGGAGTACAAAAACATCCATTAAGATTGAAAATCAGCAGCTACATGCTACAAGGAGCTATACTATACAAGAAGAATCACGGGGGAGTTTATCTCATATGCCTGGGAAAAGTAGAAGCAGCCCAAGTACTGAAACAATTTCAAGATAAGTTTGGCACTAGTCACGGATCCGGCCCCTCTACTACTCATCAGATCCTACGGGTTGATTACTATTGGCCAACATTGTTTAAAGATGCACACAACCACATCAGATCCTATCGTGTCTATCAAGTTGTTGCCACTAGGGAAAGGTACGTCACTATCTCATTGCAGCCTGTTGTTGAGGTAAGGCCTTTCGCTCAGTGGGGCTTGATTTCATTAGTCCCATCAATCCACCATCCTCTATAGGCCATAGGTATATTTTGATTGCTACATGATAATTGCACTAGATGGACTGAAGCAATTGCTTGTAGGCAACGTACATTTGAGGTAGTTATCAGTTTTCTTGAAAATTTTATTGTGAATCATTTTGGTTGCTCCGTTTCCCTCGTTTGTGATAATGGCCCTGCATTTGCTTCCCTAAAATTTACTAGTTGGGCTTTTGACTATGGAATTTCCCTCAAATTCTCATCCAATTATTACCCTCAAGGAAACGGCTTAGCTGAATCTACGAACAAAAACTTGTTGATAGTCATCTGAAAGTTTCTCAGCAAGAACCCGAAGGAATGGTACACCCAGCTGCATTTTATTTTATGGGCAAATCACACGCATCACAAGGCTTCCTTGAGAAATTCCCCATTTCACCTCATCTATGGCCTAGAGGCTATTTTCCCAATCCACCTCAAGATTCCCACACTCCAATTCATTAACACATATTATGAGGAGGTGGAACACCAAGAGGCTCGTCTAGCTAAATTGCTCCATTTGGAGGAAGTCCACGACCAAGCAATAGAAAAATTCACCAAAACACCAAGGCATAGTCAAGAGATGGTTCAATCACTGAGCTAAATTAAGGCCTTTAGGATTCTAGATATGGTCCTATGTTGGGACAAGGCCCATGAGAAGAAAGGGGAACATGAAAAATTCGACAAGCTCTGGCTTGGCCCCTTCCAGATTTCTAAGATCTTAGGAGATATTTCCTTTCGCCTTAAGACCCTCACTGGAGAGGATGTCCCATTTCTTGTCAATGGGAAGTACCTCAAGCATTATTTTCTTGCTTGAGTTTTCCAAACTCATCCCCTTTGTATATAGTGTATATAGTTAGGGTAGGTTCTTTGGTTTGTTATTTTGCTTTCGCTCGCTTTCCCGGCTTTTATTTTTGCTGAGGGTGTCATTCGATCTTGATGCGGTGGTTGTGCTTGGCTCATCAAATGGCCCACTTTGCTACCTACTCCCATTTGTTCCTTGGATAGGTCTTCATCAGTTACCATGAGTTTCTATTTGCCTCCGTGAGGTGGGTTTCCTTGTTTGAACTCTAACTTAACTTAGGAAAAAACCCTTATTTGATTCCCTTCACATCTATCTCATATTATACATGAAATGCACCTTAAATATTTCAATGAGCTATACGATAGTTGTCATGAAGCTTCAACAAGTGAAAAATCTTAAGTCTGCTCCAGTGACCATTGTTATTTCCAAACCCACTATGAGCTTCAATGCTCATGCAGTTGAGCAAAAGAGTATAAAAGAAAAATGAAAAATGAAAAGAAGAGAAAGAAAGAAAGAAAGAAGAAAATATTAAAAATGGGCGACTGTGTGGGTGTGTGAGCAACTCTATCGAGGCTATGGACACCCGACTGGCAATAGAGCAATTTTCATGGGGATCATAGCGACAACTCCGTTGAGAGTATGGACGCCTGACTGGCAGCAAAGCAATGTCTAGGTTACTTTTGGGGTTAGATAATCTACATAGCTTGCCTTGATCGATTGATTGTTGTCTACTATGGTCTCTAAAGAAAGGAAATTAACTCACTGCACACACTTCTAAGATATTTCTATGATGTGATTCAACTAAGGAACTTGTCCTTCTTTAACTCCTTGGTTCATTTGAGGAAATTGGCTTCTGGTCTACGAAAATAGAGATTCTAGGTTTCGGATGAGTCCTTACCCTTCAAACGCTCAGGAACATTCTTCCAGCAGAGTCACCATGTGGTGTTCCTATAGCACACATGCCCCGTTGCCCCTCTCTTTCTTTTCACCTTTGTCGGGATGTTCTCTTTTGCCTCATTTTATGTGCCCCTATTTTTGAGCTTAAGTTGGTCACATGCAGTAAAATCACCAAAATCCCTTTGACCAAAATCACCTACCCAAAATTTGCTAAGGCTTTTGCCTTTGCAGATTTGGACTTGCGAGTTTCCCTTAGCCTTTCGCCACTGCATCCATCTAGCCGAGCGGACCCGCATTTGTAGGTTTCCCCTTGCGGAACAACGCTATCCTTCTGAAACTATCCAATGGCCAAACCCTGGCTTCCGCCCGCATGGTGGGACCTGCAACATCCTTTTCCACTTGGGTCTTCACTCAATGGTCACACCAACTCGGGTTTCTGCAACCCCACCAACTGACTTTCCTTTGTGCCTACATTAAATGTGCACCATTAATGTCAAAATTCCTATAAATAGAAGTGTCAAGGCTATCATTTTTACCCTACACTTTTGAAATTTGAAGAGAAGAAAATGGGGAGCTCCCACCCACACGTGATTCCATAGAAAATTTAAATCGTTTTCTTCAAATTCTTCTGTGATTTTGAGGTAATTTCATGATTACTTAGTGTTGGGTGTTTTAAAACATTTATTTTTACAACTAGGGTTATGTAAATGACTGAAAATCTTCGTAAATAAAACATCGAACCCTTTGCAATCTTTGGACCTGCACTTGCAATTTCCCCCCATAGCACTCAAAATTCTTGGTATCAGCCCCAAATCATGAAATCGCATCTATGCGGAATCCCATTTCGTTGTCGTCATTCATCACACAGAAAGGAACCCACTATAGCTCACACCATCTCTCCCACCATCCTTATTAACATTTGAAAACCTTGGAGAAATTGGCTAAGTCATTAAACCCTTGCAGGAATTCCTATGCGGGATTTTTTTTGCGTATAGCTTCATCCCATTACCATTCTATTAGCGGTCAAGCCCTAACACCTTCTCGCAGTGCGAATTCCACTTTCATCACTGTCGTCGAGTGAACCTAAGCCCGACACTTGCTAAAATTCGCCAAGTCCAAACCATCTTGTAGGCCGTTGCGTGTGGCTTGTTGTCCTTTGACTAACGTTGCTTAATGAAGAATTCATCGCATCCTCCCATGTTGTGGACCCCATGGAAGGTCATTCCCCTTTGTCAAAATCCAAAGATTCTTGGAGTAAAACTTAAGTCTATGGGCTCACTACGGGCCCGCTTATGCAGACCGTCATCCCCTCATTGTCGTTCCTTAATGGAAAACATTTAACCGCAACCCAACAATTTACCTCCGCACTTTCCAAATCGATGAAACTCTAAGGCACAACTCACCACGTCCAAAGCAACCACAGGTTCTGCTATGCGGAACTTCACATATGGATCGCTACCTACCGAATGTTGCTACTTAATGGCTAAGCCTAAATGTCTTCCCACCTCACGGCGCCTGCATACCCCAAACCCGCAAAAGCATCAAGACCTAATTTAACGATGCCAAATACCTTGTGGCCTATTTTCACATGTGCTTAATCATTCCTTAGGATATTTGATTTCCAAACATATAATTTGGAATCTCTAGTGCAGATGGCCGCCTGTAGATCTCTGTGGCCACTGAGCCATTTTCTCATTGCCTTCATCCTAACGGCTTCCGCCTAGGGGAAACCTACACTCCTGAGACCGCATTTGTGTAATTGGTCCAAATGAGCCTCAAAAAGCATACAATGATGAATTTTATGATCTTTTAGAGATGTATAAATGGATCTAACCTTGGATTTGTAGTATTTGTAGGATTTGATTGATTTTTGTCGCTTTTATATGTGAAAACACTTATTGCACTATGTGTGTGCAGGATTTACGGAACCTGTCGAGGGATCGTCAACAAAGCCCATAGGAAAAGCAGACAAGGGAAAGAAGCTCACTCACATGCCAAGGGGTAAAGAAGAAAAGGAACAAATGAAGTATCAGTTCCAAAAGGTGGAGTGTACCTCCAAACTTTCCTCCATCTGGGATACAGTGTCATACACAGATCTTGGGCACGTCAATATTGATGAATTCAAGCAAAGGGTGATGGTTAACCCTTCTACATAGGATGCTCGAAGGATTAAACGAAGTGGCCTCACAAAGGAATCCGGTTTCCTTCCCACATTGATTACACCAGAGCTAGTCATGGCTTGTTGGGAGGCTTACCACTCTAATAGGAAAATCATTGACAAAGATGGAAGAGTACTGGTAGACCTATCTGCCAGGTCCATTGGCAGAACATTCAGCATCCCGATGTTTGAAAAAATGGAAGAGGTAGAGAAGGAATTTATCAAAAGAACATGGAAAAAATACCCTTAGACATGCAAAAGAACAATCACCAACATTGGTTGAAGGACAAGAGGGGCAGTTCCAACAAGGTACCCCAGAAACTAATTAGAAAATATTTCTTCGAAGAGTGCCATGATATGGTTACTCTTCTGAGTAGAGTAATGGGCTTGCCAACGGTCGCCTTCTTCAAAGAATGGATGTTCTACTTCGTAGAGTATATCATCAAAGGCAAGGCCAAGTTCCACTGGGCCAAGATGATCAATTACAACATGCACAATCAGCTCATGGTCATAAAGAAAACCTCTCAATTTTATATGACCTCGTATCTAGTCTACCCCCTTTGTGGAGAAGTTCCTGTATAAAGGACTCTTTTGTGCAAGCCCACTAGGGACAAAGAAGGGAGAGCTTAAATTTCATGACTAATATCCCCAGTTGTAGTATAGGAACTTCAAGAAAGAATACAAAAGAGTAAATGATGCCTTCATTAGGCATAATCAGACTCTTGGGAGGAGATTTTGAGAGTAGAGTGTCGCACAGCGCGAAATCCTTTGTAAAGGTATTTGGGGATTTGTTCATCCAGTTCCCAAAATTTACGTACATTAGAGCTGAAGGGTTCTCGAGAAGACCCTACTGGTTACCACGCTACCCCAATGACCGGATAATCTTGTTGGAAATTTCTCGGCAACTGCAGCTGCAAACTGCCTACACATTGTTGAGTAACAAGCATCGAGCTGGGATTCCATATCCCCTGACCTTCAAACAAGGAATGTATTCCTATCCTACCACCCAATGTGTTGAGTACTCAGATAGGGAGCTACGGAGTACAACTTGGACCCCCACACAAACAAAGGAAGGGTGGATCCTCATGGAAAACTGAAGAAATGGGTCGCGAAGCAATATGCCCATAGACCCCACATTGAGGACTTCTTGGCCAATTGCAATGATGACAAGGAGGTGCGAATGAGGCACTATATGAGGATGATAGCCCGGTTTGTGAAGTCGGTAAATCTATTCCCATGCCTGATCAGATAGTGGAGGAAGATGACAATATTATTGATGATAGATACCATGTTGTGGCTAGCGTGTCCCTAACTATGATTTATTGGAATGAAGAAGAGGTCACTAACCTCGACATCCTCACCCGGCCCATTGAAAATAGAACAAGGCAATGGGTATGGTGCCACTCTCAAATTTTGCAAATTTGAAGTGCCCATATTGAATTTTTTGCCTTTGCACATTCAAAGGTACTCCTGAAAAATCTGCCCAAGTGACCCACTTTGGGGGATCATAATTTGGAACCTGTTGATTTTCAAGCCAAACCCCTTGGTGGACCCACTCAAATGACATATGTGAATGTGCATGTCAATTTTCAACTTCCCATGATGAGTCTTGATAGCGTTTCAAAAGGCGAAGTTGGAGGGTTTTGGCACGGTTTTGTTGTTTCAGAACTATCATTTCTACAAAGTGGCTCCCTGTTCGAGCTGATATTTCATAGTTGGGTGATTTTCATGACAAAAGGATTGTTGCTCTCCATTATCCCCACATTCGTGTGCTCCCCTGTTCAATTTCAGAGCTTGATGATCATATTTGCTATTTTTTCGAGATTAAAACCAAATGTAGTTTGTTCAGTTTTACATTTGCATTCTGGATAGTGTTTCAAAGTGGTCAAGTTTGACCCTTAATATCTCGTGACGACTAATGATTCAAGAAAACCTTCTCACACACATACTCAATGATCCTAAATGAGCTTGTGCTTCTAGGGGCAGCTCGCCAGGAGTTGATTTGATATTTTTTCATGATGGTAATTTGGTGAGCCTGAATTGGGTCTAAACAAGTGTAGTTGAAGAAAAGTTTGAGTAAGAAACTTTGTTGATTAATATCTTTCACCTCAAGATCCCTTTTGTCGAACCGTCTTTTGCACTCCATTCTTGGGTCAGATGTTTACATATCTATAAGTTTTTGTGACTCCAGGAGGTCGTCTGACTAGTTTCCCAAGGCGGTTCCAGAGCCCACTGAACCAGTTTTGGCCTTTGTGTAAAAATGCTTAAAAGCATATTTTAGCAACAACCCAGTTCACTCTTTCATACCAAGTGCATTGGAGAGTTGTGTCAGGACAATTCAGGGTTAAAACTTGTTTGAAAATGAAAAAAAATTAGTCAGGCCCACAAGGGAACCCGATATGTGACACAATCTGAGGAAAGCATTAAACCATTTGAATGACGCGGTGAGTTACATATCTTGAATATTGATCCTAATACTCATTACTACTGTGAGTGCAACATTAATGATTTTATACTTTGAGGTGGAAGCCCTTCATTTTTTTCTCCTATACAGGGATATGATTGATAAAACTATTCTTATGATGTTTTTATCAATTGAAATTGGATCCAAAGAAAGATAAAGTGTCATTGTCTAAAGGAGTCGATAGACATGATTTTGAAGAAGGTAGTGCTTCACTTGAACTTACCATGGTATAATTTCACAACACTATTTTTTCTTGCTCAGTTGTTTGAACAACTACATGATCCTGAAAAGGAAAATCTTTTTCTCATACTAATATGGCTAAAGTTTCTTGATTATGTGGATGCATAATTAGTCTTGCGGCTATGGGGGAGGCTTGGAACGAATTTCAACCAAGTTTGAAATTGATATGGGATACACTTAAAAATATTAGGAACTTATCAAATGCTTTATGTGTTTGGCAATAGCTCCAGAGCTAACCTTCTATGACAACACTAGATGATCTTCATAGATTATTTCAACTGGAGGAAAGTTGCTCCATGCTAAAATGCATTCCAATTTAATATATGTTACGAGGGACAATGATAGATGGGTTTGTGGACTTGTCAAAGGGCTTACAATTGAAAGTGGTCCAGGTTTTTCTATGCTTGATCCAGTAGACATATCAGGAAAATAATCTTGTGTTCAGGATAAGACTGATTTTTCAGGCATAACAACATATCTACATTCATCTTCCTTTCAGTATTTTATTCCTTTTTCTTTGCTTTGGTTGCAAGGGGAGGACGTAGCACTACAGTTTGTGAAAGTCTAAAGATTTTATTGTGAAGAATTGATACATCCACTGCGCAACGGACTGTTTGAGTTTGTAATGAAAATGCATCAAGATATGAATTGAGGGAGCTCTATTTTGGAACTATTGCCCACTTTCTACCACATTTTATGCATATTTAAAGGTAGATAGGGAGTGGATGTGTTGAAAAGACTTAAGAAGGTTTCAAGTGAATGCAATGGGGACCAATTGGTCCTTGCAATGAAAATGTATCAAAATTGTTTGACGACGCGGAATTACAGTGTGAGAATACAATGAGAATGAATCAAAACTATTTGAGGAATTTCAAATCCTTGTGTTGTTCCCCATCTTACCTAGCTTGAGCGCATGGAGCAGCAAGAACGTGATGAGACACTCAGGTATAGTTTGACAGGCGACCAAATAAAGAGATCATCGAGGCCGCATCAAGTGAAGCAGAGGTGGATAATTTCTACATTGGCTTTCTTAAGAATTAGAATTTCTCTATAGATGGAAGGCTCAAGTGCCATATTGTAAGATGCTAGCGCAGAGTTTAGAAAGATTTTTTTTGAAGAAACCTCCATCGAGCCTGTTGAAGGTGGTCTATTTGAGATTGCAATGGAGATTCTTCTATAGATAATTAGAGTTGTTGTGGGTAATGTCTCTATCAATTCCTAGTGCAAGCAGATACAACACGCGTGATCCTTTTACATAGGAACAACCCGCACTTGAGGCATATTTTTTTTGAACACATGAGGAAGGTTTTACACAGTTGGAGGCTACTATCAGAGGTAATTTCCTCAAGATACCTGATGACAAGTATCAGTTGTGAGAAAGCCAATATTTGCATGGTTGCGAAGGGAGGAAGACAATTTTGTGTGTTATCCACTGCAAAACCATGAGTCGCCATGGTCGAGAGGAACTAGCAATGGAAGTTAGGGTACAACACAAGATCAATGGCCAGCAACAAAGGCAGGCCACGTAGACGAGTCTCACGCATCGCGCGAGAAAGAAGATGATATCGGCCAAAGACTCGCATGGTGAATGCAGTAACGAGTGTTGGGCCCCATAAAGGTTTTCAAAGGTATAGCATTTAAGACTAAAACATTGCACGAGTAACTTTTAAAATTATATGGGTCTGATTCTTTTCTATTTTAAATGGTTTTTAAAATGCCAGGGGAAAAGTGAGAGAGTCACGGGTAATATTTCAAGTTGCCCGATAAAATTAAATGGGTCCATATTTAAATGCTTTTAAATGTAAAAGTGCAAATGAGTAAAAAATAAAGTGGAACAAAGTGAAAAGTAGTTGTTCCAATTAAAATGGTTAGGATTTTTATTCTTCACATAGGTGAAAATTGAAAGGGAGATACGGGGTAATATTTTTTTTGTCCGTGAAAAGGTGAAAAGTACAAATATATTATTTTTTAAATGACATGAGAGATCATATTGTAAAGTGAATAAATATTCACTCTATAAGATGTTTTATTTGGTGAGAATGAAAAGTGTAATTGTAAAATGCATCAAAGGAAAAGCAAAGGGCTTTCATAGGAAAGTTGAATATTTTTATGGCTAAATAAATGGAAGAATAGTATTTTCTACAGGGGACTGATTATGCAGCTAGGTAAAATAGTGAAGATTTTCATAGGGCAAATAAGGGAATTTTTGTTGCATAGTCAAAGTGAGTTTTCTACTGTAGGGTAAAGATGGAGATATTTTTCACAAGAAGGTAATTTTTCTATTGGAGAATTAGAGTGAAGGCAAAATGCAATGAAATTGTTTTGTTATTGCAAATGATGAGAAGAGGGAAGATATTTTTTAGCTTCTTGTTGTTGATTAACTGGGATGAAGTTGTCATGTTTCTTCAACAGATTAATCCTAGGGCTTTTCTTCCTTCTATTTCTTCTCATTGTAAGGGGATTCCATTTTTTGAAAGCTCAGCAAGGCAGGCAGAGACTCTGGGCAAATTGTAATGCTAGGGTGAATTATAACTATTAGTCAACTAATCTAAGGTATTTGTGTTCTGAATTGAGCTTCATGAGTATATTTTATCTGATAACTGTCTCCATGGTTGAGATGTAAAACTCTTTTGAATTCAATATTCAAATATTACACGATTTTTTTCATACACATTTGTTACATTTGAGTTACATATGTTGTTTCCTTTTGTTCATTAAATAGTGTAATTGCTTTAATGAATGTCAACTGCATTTTTTATTGCCTATTGTTTAGGGAGTAGTTTAATTGCATTTATTATTTCCTATTGTTTAGGGAATAATGTTATTGATAAAGCTTAAGTGGTCTTGTTATTATAATGTGATAAAATTTTCAAAGATCTTCAAAACATGTCTAACACTATAGGATGAAGTGTTGGTTATATGACTCCATAGCCCTCTTTTTGGCACTGGTCAATCTTCATGCATCTGTTGTTTTCAGTTTTGGTGCAGACACAATAGGAGGGTCCTCAAAGAGAACAATCTGGGTCATGCAGCTAAAGTAACACAATAGAATCAACACAGAATCTGGAGGCAAATGTAGATACAAATATCTTTATTATCATAAATGTCGATTACATATGGTCAGCCACATCCGAGCTTACAGATTTGGCTCACAAGCCTGATACAACATGCTCAAAATATAGTGCTCATACATGTGAGCGAAAATCTTATAGATCAAATTTTATATACATCTTAATCTACTTGATCTTGATTTGTTGCTATTCTAATGATTCATTGCAAGCTTTATATCATATATGTGGGTCAAGAAACATTTGCGTCGGCCAAAGATCATTACAATCTCTGATGAAGGAAACGCAATGTGTGCAAGAATAGGTCAGCCTCAAATTTGAATTTATTCCATGGTAGATGCGCATGATGAAGTGCGGACCTAAGATTAATGTTGAGGACACTAAACGGAATATATCAAAACACATTGCGATGATCCACAAGTTACAGGAAGGATTCACGATCGATCAAACTAGCCATTAGGTTTTGAAATTATTCTAGGGCCAACTCCAAAAACTATCACTCAATCCGGAAGCGGTAACTTGCCAGAAAAATATCCAATCGAGCTGAAAAACTTGGAGTAAGTTAATTGAACATGTCCATGATGAAACCATATATCCGTGAGGTCTGGTGAGTGATAGGTTGTCATTAGGTCCCATTACTTTAGAAGTTAAAAGTTTCAATATGTCGATTGGGCAGTGTCCAAGGCTATTTGCAATAGAAGATGACTTGAGTATCTCCCTTAGATTTTCTAACTTTTTAGAGCTGCTAACGTTAATTCCTAACCTAAGGCCATCTAACTATCTAATTGAAAAACAATTTATCTTAAAGAAAACTGAGAGTATATTAAACTAGAAAGCATAAAATGACTAATCTTGAAAACATGACAACTAAATGAGAAAGCATGGAAACAACTAAACTGAAAAGCGTATAAACTATAGAAGTAGAAAAACTTGTAAAAAAACTATGAAACATCTAATTAAATACAACAAATAATAGTTCATAACAATTAGCACACTATAGAAATGACAGACAATGACTACTTCTCTGAAAATTCAGACTCTATAATTAAATTGTTAATCACTTCTACAAGATTAACATGGGCAAATAACTATACTCATAATTGGTATTCATGAAATAAAGACAACAGAAAGGAAAGTACTCATCTATTTAATCTACTCTCCTTCGAGTGTCCAATTCGTGGGTTACTACGTTCGTCCTCAGGTCACATACACAACATTTTCAAAAGTTCTCTCATTAAAAGTAATTTCCATCCATAATTTCAACAACTCATAAATTGATATGCAATAGTCTTTTTATTCATATGTTCAAAAAACATGTTGACAACATAACATTACTATTTTGTGTTGTCTTTTGCTTCTGGAGATTACATATTTATAGAAAACTCCTAACTAAGTCCTATATTTTAGATGGCTTAGATTACCATTGAAAAATTCTATAATAGATTGCAAACAAACTTTATGTCTTTAAATGCCCATTACAGAGATATTAAAGAGGGTCGAGTCGAGCCATAAATCTTTAAACTTTTTAAAACATAACAGAAATTTAACAAAAAGAAATTATGATTTTAGTTCATCATCCTAAAGTTCTGGAGCATGTTTCCAGTGCATATCTTCAATATATTCTTGAGCTTGTGCTTTTTGAATGCTTTTAATTGTTGTATGATGACCGATTATTATCCTCCAAAATACTTAAAACAACCCATTAAATCTTCATTGGCAAGATACTTCAATAAATCACAAGAAATAAAGTTTTTACTATTTTTTTTAAAAGATAAGCAACTATTTTGCCTAAAGTTTAATTAATTGGTAGAGAATAAGGATTTTGCATATGTAAGATAGGGATTTATTACTTAACATGATAAGATTATTTTTACCTCATCAGTGAGCAAACATGAAGAAATACCGGATCTACCAACTTGAACAAGAATCAAGAACAGAACAAGAACAAGAACAAAAACTGAATGAAAATATTTTTGGTTGATGCAAGATTGCCAAGAACCAAGGATGCTCCTGCATCAGACATATGAGGTTAATGAAAAGTGAGTCCCTCACTTTTTGGGGGGCAAAGGGAAACCAATACAGTCTACCTCAGCCTAAGAAATCCAAGAAGAATCCTCCACTAGTCTACCTTTCCACTTCACCAGATATTCTTTCTATTGTCTTCCACGAGTCTTCCTCCCATCTTTGACATCCAAAATCTCTTTTATCTCAATCTGTTCTAGAGCTCATGCTGGTTGAATGCTTTTAATTGTTGTATGATGATTGATTATTATCCTACAAAATACTTAAAACACCCATTAAATTTGCATTGGGAAGATACTTCAATAAATCACAAGAAATAAATTTTATACTATTTTTTTTAAAAGATAAGCAACTATTTTGCCTAAAGTTTAATTAATTGGAAGAGAATAAGGATTTTGCATATCTAAGATATGGATTTATTATATTAACATGATAAGATTATTTTTACCTCATCATTTTCTCCCCTTCCTAATTCATGGCAGGTCCTTCTGCCCCTTTGTTGTATCCCTACCCTCCATCTCTATTTAATTCTTCATACTTGGCACTAATATCATACAAATCCTTTGTTGTTTTATCAAAATATTTAGGTGCATTGAGGAAGCCTTGATAATAAGTAACTCCTTTTTTCCACATATTGAAAACTCCATCATCTTGATTTGTATTAATATGAAAATCAAGGGGTGGAAAGAGCAACAGGGGAGGTCTATACCTCATCCCTATCCAATCTATTTTGAGCTCTTTCAGGATTTTGGACAAGGAATATGCTCTTCTAAAGGACCATTTGATGTTAAGAGGGGAGATCACTTCTTTTTCCTTCAGATATGTTGGTAATGGAGTGTATCTCTCTTCACAGGCATACCAAGCTTTACCAATCAATTTTTGCCCTTTTTCTATGAAATGATTATAACAAATTCGGAGGCTCTCATCATATCTTTGTTTCATAGTTTCATCCACTTTAACAGCTAAAAAGGTAGCTTTAAAAGCTGTCGGTTTACTGTTGGGACATCTTATCTAGAGACCCACATTTTTCTCTGCTTGAGAATATTCACTGATGCGTTTTTGCCAATGAAACTAATTACGCATGGTAGATAGTAAAGATCTCAATTGCACTTCTCCAGAAAAAAAGGTTAATAAAGAAATCGGTATGTGTTTCCAATAGTAGATCGTGAACAAAGAATTCACATAGCATATCTTGTTGTTCAGGAGTTGATTCTATAAACACTTTAACAAATTCTTTGTCATCAAGGTCATGTAGTTCGTCATGATAAATTCTTAGCAATTTCCATCTTAATAATTGCTCATTTAAAAATATTGAATATAGCCTTGATGGTCTCCTACATGCTAATATAAATTATCCTATTTGACATGCATCTTGCTTTGCCCCCATAGACCCTATGAAATGACTCTTTCAAGAGTACCAACTCCTTTTTTAACTTGTTATTCTCAATCTTAGCATCTTTAAAGAAATAGCACCGTTCCATCCACTTCATTAACAATGGGGGAATTCGGACTTGGAACCATTCACTTATAGTTGGCTCGGTCTGTGTTCCCTTTGATTCCATTATTGGCTTATTGGCACTTTCTTGCAAATCTTGTTCTAGTTCCACAATCTTACTGATAGAAACATTCAATTCTTCACTATGTCTTTTCTTTTCCTCTTCAAAAGCTTGAAACATGTGCATAAAATTATTTTTCAAACTTTAAATTTGTTTGTCCCTATCAGATAGATTATCATTATATGTTCTATTTTCTTGATTCCATTTTTGAATTTGTATTTGCAATTCATTAATGAATGTATCCTTTTCTTCTATCTGTAGTTTCAAATTTTGAATCTCCTGATCTCTTTTTCTTATTATAGTAATATGTACTGTTATTTCCTCTTGTTTTTGTACAATATGTTCTTCATTTTTGTGCAATTGATTTCTTAACTCATCAATTTATAATCTCAGTTTTTCTAATTCTACATTAGCACCTTCATTTTCAACTGTTTCAATAACTTTATTTACAATGGGGGATCAATTTTCTAAAGCATTGTCCTCAACCTCCATAAAAAGTGGAGATTGTTCCCTCTCCTCTTCTTGTATTTCCTTAGCAAGGGCTTCTTCTTCATGCTCTAGATGGGAAGGTATTTCCTCAATAGGGGTTTCTTTCTCTGGAGACTGATGGATTTGTTCCCATGTTTCTCTTATTTCTGTGTTATCAACAGGATCAATGGTTTCTATGGACTCCTTTTTCTTTGAACCACTTCCTATATTCTAAATTGGGGTTTTTGTAGACCCAGAGGACAATCTCTTGCTTCTCCTCAAAGGAGGAGTGTTCTAAAAAGTGACAGTTGTTCTTCTTTTCCTCTTCCTAAGGGGAATGTTGTCTACAATTGGATGAATAATTTCAACATCTTCTGGCCGATTTGGGGTTTTCAATTCCTTGGTTAAAGATTATGGTGCTTCCTCACCAACGGTTTCGGTATTTTGGGCTTCAGGAGCTTTAAAGGCCTCAAGGGAAGTTCCTTCGGAAGGTGAAGCAACTTGTTTAGAGGATTCCCCTTCTTCCAATTTTCTTTTGGGCAAAGATTTTTCAAATTTCCAAAGAAATTTTTCCCACTTGCTTTTAGGTTTCTTTCAAAAATTATATTTACAAATTAACTGAATTAACCCATGGTGCTTCAATGGCCCCGAACCAATCTTATATCTTTCTATGGAGGAGTTAACAGAGTCACTCAAAAATTCAGGAAAATTAACCCTAAGAGCAGGGTTTTCTTTCCCATGTCACAAATGTATCAGCATATGAAATGCAGGTCCTACCACAGTAGTAAGTTGGCCTTCACAAGTAAAGTATTTTATAATCCATGCAACAACTATTCCTCGGGGCTCTAATATATAAGTTCATTTAAACCATTTATTATGTCCTCTAGTACTGATAATTATCATGGGTTGAGGGTCTCCCTCTCTAAGAAATAATTCTAATAACTTTTGATATGTAACTTAAGAAGTTTCAGATAATTTAATACTAGAATTATCTAAACCTAAGAGGTGAGAAATGACTTTTGGACTCACCTGAAAAACACTTCCCATGAAGTGTCACCTGACCATTGGAGTAATTTTTTGCAAATGCATTCACCAACTTCTCATTGTATCTCTTGAACTTATTAATGAAATCCAACCATCCCACTTCCTCAAACAAACTGGAAATGTTTCTCAATCCCAATAATTTTTCTACTGAAGTCGGCTCTGATTTCTTCTTTACACCCCGCATTTTTCGTCTCCAATCTATGATTCTGCTGAAAAATTCAATAGTGCGAGAAGCTTGTGCATAATTATTTTGAAAATATAATCAAAAAGTGATTATTTTGTCTTTGCTCGGAGCTTACTGCGCAATGATGATAATTTGCATGGAGGAGTGTGAAAACAGTGTCGTACTAGCAGTTAATCACTGATTGGCTCAAGTTACTAAATTAGGAAGGGAGAACAATTATACCTTATTCAAAAATAACTACTTACTTTAAGCAAAAATTTGTAGTTACATTTTGCGATCGCCTAAAGATTTTGTACCTTTACCTATTTAACAGTATGATGGAATGGTATTGGTTGAGGTGACGACATATTTATTATGACATGAGTGGGGAAGCTTGTGAATGACGGAATCATCAATGAGGATAGGCTGTCATGGCGGCTTTTATTTATGATGAAAAGATGGCAAAAATCGGCATAACCGTCGTTAGTACGAAAAAATAAAAAAGAAGGCATGTGTACATAGTTATGACAAATCAAACCATCGAAAAGAATTCAAATTTTATGGAAAGAAGCGGGGAAATGGGAATGGATAAGTTTCAGAGCACGCTTATGAAAATGTGCTCCAAACATATGACTAAGTTTCGGAGCACGCTTTGTGGCATGCATTCAAAATGAAGAAGATGAATAAGTTTCAGAGCATCGCTAAAAGATGCAGCCGGATTAGCAACCGAAAGAATATTCTGGAGCACCGTTGTAAGATGCAGCCGGAGCAGCAATCAAAGGAAGATTCTGGAGCATCGTCACAAGATGCAGCAGGAGCAGAAACCGAAGGAAGATTCTATAGCATCGTCGCAAAATGCAGCCAGAGCAGCAACCAAAGGAAGATTCTGGAGCATCGTCGCAAGATGCAGCCAAAATGAAGAAAAATGGCTATGTATGAATGAACTCAAACTTCAAGAGCTTTTCTCTACCAATCACCATTCTACAGGAACAATTGTCTGACGCGATGAGTAGAGATGCAAGTTCCGGAGCATCTAGGCATCAAATCTCACAAGTTCTGGAGCACCTTCGCAACTAAGTTCATGCGTTCTGGAGCTTTGCTATGACAAGAGGTAAGTTCCGGAGCACTGGGCATCTGGACTATCAAGTAGTTAAGTCTGAAAATAAGAATTAATGAAAAATGATTTGAAACAAATTGGTACACATGTCTTTTTATTACACTTTTCATGGTTTTTTTTTTTTTTTTGAAATAATAAGCAAGGTTAGGTGGACTCTGCCTTGGCAAAGTCAATGCATTGGATTTCTCCCTGCATTTCTACTAATTTTTTAAATTCTTCTTTGTTGACAGGTTTATGGTAGATACGTAGGTGATGACCATTTACCAAAAGAGTTTGTGTATCACCATCAATGGGTTTCAGCTAAACTGTGCCATTCGAGAAAACTTCAAAAATTTCATATGGGCCCAACCAATAAGTTATGAGTTTTCCTTTGTGGTCTTTATATCTGGAATCAAATAGCAAGGCCCAGTCACCGTTATGGAACTCTCTCTCTCTTTAATGTGTTTTTCATGTCAAACTTTTCGTTGATGTTGAACCAACTCAGTTTGATGGACAACATCTAAACGAATCTCATCCAACTCACTTAACTATAGAAATCATTCCACTTGTGCTCATTTGAGATCTAGGCCCAACTCCATAGTTGTTCTTAGAGTTTGGAGTTCAAACTCAATGGGCAAGAGAGGTTTCTTCCCAAAAACAAGCTCATAGGGGTTGAACCCAATTATGGATTTCCATGTTGTGTTGTATGCCCAAACTGCTTTAGGCAATTTCCTAGCCCAATCTCTTCTCCCTGAAGAAACCGTTTTTGTCAATATGTTTTCTAACTCCCTATTAGTCACTTCTACTTGGCCATTTTCCTAAGGGTGATAGGGAGATGACTTCTTGTGACTCACTTGAAAATGGTTCGTAAATTCCAGAAGAACATTGGACATGAATTGGGGTCCCTAATTTGTAACGATGGTTCGGGGGGCTCCAAACCTAAGAAAAATCTTACTATAGAGGAAGTCAACAACTTGTTCCTCTCTAGGAACTCATAGGGCCTGAAATTCTACCCATTTAGTGAGGAAATTGGTGCAAACAAGAATTTATTCATTCCCTTGGGAGGAAGGATCTATGGGACCATTAAAATCCAATCCCCATTTTTTGAATGGTTCAAGGACTACCTAGGGCTAAAAGGGAATTTCAGCTGAAGTGGTTGGTCTTCCTACTCTTTGAAATTCATCATAGCGATGAATATACTTTTTAACATATTTATGCATTGAAGTCCAATAATACCCAGTGCCCAAGATTTTATGAGAAGTTATTTTTGCAGAGTAATGACCCCCAGAAGGATCATCGTGACAGGCCCTAAGGATACTATAAGTTTCATCAGCCCTAAAACATCTTCTCAAGACCATATCAAGGCCACAACAGAATAAAATCCCATTAATCCATTTAAATGGGGCACTCTCTCTAATAAGTCGCTTCCTTTGTTTTGATGTAAAACTAGGCGATACTCCTGAAGCGGCTAAATAATTGGCAATGTCAGCGAACCAAGGTGTCTTTATAGAAATAGAAAATAGATTTTCATCTGGAAACTCATCTTGCACTGGTAAACAATCACCATCTTCTTGTTTAATTTGAGACAAAAAGTCTGCCACTACATTAAATATCCTTGGATTGTCAAGTATTGTTACATTGAACTCCTGAAGGAGTAGTAACCACCTCATTATTCGCCCATTAACTACAGGTTTATTCATTAAATATTTTATAGCTGAATGATTTGTATAGACAGTAACTTTATATCCTGTAATATAATGGCAGAACTTTTTAATGGCATGAACCACAGCCAAGAATTCTTTTTTTGTTGTCATGTAGTTTTTCTCAGCAGATGTCAGGTTTTTACTAATAAAATATATGGCATATTTACCCCCATTCTCATCTTCTTGCCCCAATACTCCACCAATTGCGTCATCTGAAGCATCGGTATAGATATGGAATGGAAGGTTCCAATTTGGCCCATGTAGGACCGGAGCAGAGACAAGCTTCTCCTTTATTGTTTCAAATGATAGTTGACACTTAGGTGTCCAGCTAAACTCCACATCTTTTTGGAGAAGGGAAAACATAGGGGTAGCTATTTAACTAAAGGATTCTATAAACCTCCAATAGTATCCAGCATTCCCAAGGAAACTTCTAACATTCGTTTGCGTCTAAGGAGTAGTCAGTTGTTGAATGACTTCAATTTTCTTATGATCAACTTTTATTCCTTTTGAGGAGATATGATGACCTAAGACTATTCCTTGTTCCACCATTATCAAAAACTTTTTGTGGCTAAGGGATAGTCGGTGATCCTCGCAAACCTCTAAAAATTTATCCAAGTTCTGAAGGGCTTCATGATAGGTTGAATCATAGACAATGAATTTTTCCATTTAAACTTCTACACAATCATTGACAAGCTCAGTAAATATAGCCAGAATGGCTCTTTGAAAATTTGTTGGAGTGTTACAGAGTCCAAAGGGAAGAACATGATATGCAAATGTGCCCCATGCATAAGTAAATGTTGTCTTATCTTGGTATTCTAGTGCTACCTGAATCTGGTTGTAACCACTAAATCCGTCGAAAAAGGAGAAATATTTCCTCCCAGCCAAATTGTCCAGAACTTGGTCAACAAATGGTAAGGGAAAATAATCTCGATGAGTGGCTTTGTTAAGTTCTCTATAATCTACACATATTCTCCACTTCCCATTTTTATTTGGCACAACAACCATAGGTGACACCCACTTACTATCAGAGATAGGATAAATAAATCCTACACGAAGGAGTTTCTCAATTTCAATTTTGACAAGATCCTTTAATGCAGGATTGAGTCTCCTGTATGGCTGACCTAAAGGTCTAATGTTAGGATCAGTATAAATGTGATGGGTACAAACACTTGGATGGATTCCCCTCATGTCTATGTAGTCCCAAGAAAAAGCTTTAGACCTATTTCCCAACACATTAAATAATCTATCCTCTTCTGATTCTGTCAACCAACTATTGATGCTCAAGGTTTTTCTCGGCAGCAACATAATTTATTTTGTTTTTGGATGGGCAGAAGTGATGATATGAATTGGTCGTAACAAGGTGTTGAGAGAAAAGATATGAGGTATCAATCGATGAAATCTAGTAATGTCCTCAAAAAAATAGCTAGTTTTGGGAATCATATTGGCCAACGGACATGGCATTCCCATAGTAGTATAATTTTGTTTCATCCCATGTACATCAATTGGTTGCCCCAAAATTTTTGGAGCATCAACCATTTCCTCATCACTTAAACCTATGGCAAGATGCACTACATCATTTACTAACACATCCTCTAATTCTTCTCCGTGTTTAATGACTACCATGGCTAATAAGGCCAAACTGTCTTGATTATTAGAACCTTTTGGTTCATCAACCCAAACTTTGCTATATTCGATGGGTTTAGCAGGAGGGTACAAAAATAAAAATTTACTATATGGACCATGAGAAATGGTTTTTCCTCCTTCTCTGCAATCAATTTTAGCTGCAAAAATGGCCAACCATGGTCTTCCGAGAATTATTGGATAGATATCTTTGGGTGTAAGTGACTGGATGACCTGAAAGTCAACTGGATATTCCCATCCATCAACTTTGACAAGAAATTTTTCAATAATGCCCTTTGGAATGGCTATGGACTGATTTTCCATCTATAAGATTGTAGTTGTCGGACGTAAATCAAGAAGACCTAATTTTTCCATCACATCCACAGTCATTACGTTAATGGTTGCTCCTAAATCCACTAATGCATTAAGTATTGCTACCTCATTAATTGTGGCAATTATAAGTGCACTATTGGGATCATCATATTTTGGAGCAACAATCTTTCCAAACAAAAATTCAGCTACATAGCCATCGATGTGCACAGTATTTTCTTTGGTTTCCTCCCCAGGGTTTTAATACATAGTTTTTTGATCAACTGGTTCAACTCTGGAATTTCCCTTATTGCTTGCAGCAAGGTAACCTCTATTGGCAGTTGTTTAATTTCCTGAATACAAAAATAAATGTTTACTATCTAGACCATGAGAAATGGTCATTCCTCCTTCTCTGCAATTAATTTTAGCTGCGACAATGGCCAACCATGGTCTTCCAAGAATTATCGGATAGCTATCTTTGGGTGTAAGTGACTGGATGACCTAAAAGTCAACTGGATATTCTCATCCATCAACTTTGACAAGAACATTTTCAATAACGCCCTTTGGAATGGCTATGGATTGATTTTCCATCTGTAAGACTGTAGTTGTGGGACATAAATCAGTAAGACCTAATTTTTCCATCACATCCACAGTCATTGTGTTAATGGTTGCTCCTAAATCCACTAATGCATTAGGTATTGCTACCTCATTAATTGTGACAGTTATAAGTGGAATACCGGGATCATCATATTTTGGAGCGAGAGTCTTTCCAGACAAAACGTCAGCTAAATAGCCATCGATGTGCACAGTATTTATTTTCTTTGGTTTCCTCCCCTGGGTTTTAATACACAGTTGTTTGATCAGTTGGTTTAACTCTAGAATTTCATTTATTGATTGCAACAAGGGAACCTCTATTTGCAGTTTTTTAATTTCATGAATTAATGCAGTTTCAGAGGTTGAAGACATTTCCAGAGTATATATCGAAGTGGTCGATTTCAGACGCTTCGAAAATGGTGCTTGAGTTTTCTCTTTTACAGAGGTGTCCTTTCTAAGATCAGTTGGAGAATGACCTTCCTCCTCCTCTTGAGGTAAGTCAAAATCTCCTGCTGCTGAAGGAGGCACAATATTATTTGTGGTAACAGTGTGGTTGGGTGGAGTTTCCTTCTCGGGAGTTATAAGAGTAGGTTTATCCACAATTTATTCAATGGTTAATGGTTAAATTTTTCTACCAGAGCACAACTGAACATTTCCACAATGTATTGCATTAAGTCCGGTAACATTATCTTGTTCAGTAGAGTATACCAAAGTATTTTTTCGATTGCTCTTGGGATTGGGAATTGGTTGTGCTGAGAGCTAAGGTTGATTTATTTGTTCACTCTGAGGAGGATTCTGGGGTGGAGGTAACAAATTTTTTTGTTGGTTCCTATAGGGCCCAGTATATAATTGATTATGCCCCTGATTCCATTAAGGATTAGTATGTTGTGGATACCATTGTTGTTGAGTTTGAGTTGGCCACTACTAAGTTCCTCACAATTGGTTCACCCATTCAGGGGGTCCCCAATAGGGAGTTCCCCAATTAGGTTTTTGAGGCGGTGGTTGAGGCCATTATGGTGTCCATTGATTACTAGCCCAGATGTTTTGGGGTTTCCAAGCGGGATTGCAGTTCTGTCCATAAGGAAAGTTCCCTCCTTGGCATTGATTTACCACATTGATTTCTTCCTCAACATGTGTTATCCTTTTCTTGGAATTCTTGAGATCAATAAGGAGATCACATTGGTTTGTAGAATGATTATGTTCGCAAAGTTGACAAACATTAACCTTGTCTAGGGGACATTCTCGCAACAGATGTTTATTTTGGCATCTAGGACAGTAGATGGACAAAGTCTCAAGATTGTGTGTCTTAGCTTGTATGTCATCTAGTGTAGTGTTCAATTGAACAAGTATGTTCATTTTAAGGTTTTCTATTTCCTCCTGGAGCTTTCCTATTTCATTGGACCCTTTAAAAAAATTAGTCTTGTGAATTTCTCCATGAGTACGTGAGAAATTCTGACACAACCTACATATTTCATCAAGGCCCATCTGAGACACGTCTCCTCTTCCCATTCGATCAAGGCTTCACCTTGCATCCTCGTCGAGTCCTTTAAGAAATATAGTCTTGAGAATCTCATCACTAATGGTCTCTTCTCCACATCGTTTAGACAAGAAAAGAAACCTGTCTAGGTAGTCCTCCTGACTCTCATCCTCATTTTTCCTAAGTTTAAACAACTCCTCCTTTCAATCACTCACCCTACAATAACTTTGGTATTTATGCAGGAAAGCATTCTCCATGTCATCCCAAGACGTAATAGATCCTGCAGCTAATCCCATAAACCAACGCATGGCCATATCCTTCAAGGTAGAAGGAAACAGCTTTAATTTTTTCTTTTCATTTTTATAGTCGTAGGTTTGACAAAGGACCTTGAATTCGAAAAGAAACTAGTCTGGGTCTTCCGAGGACAAACCACGGAAGGTCAATATGAAAGCTAGATAAATATTTTTCATTGTGGAATCATCATCTACATCCAGAGTAATAGGATAAGTGAAAGTTCGAGGTGGTGGAGGATCATTGCTATTACAGTTGGCATTATTTTGGTTAGGTTCAGCCCTACGATCACCCATGATGTTCAGAGGAATATGTTCCTCTAAGATAATTTCTTCCATGAAAGGTTGTTCTACTGGATGATCTTTAGGAAAATAGTAGAAAGCCTTTGGTGGGTTAGGCTCAAGTAATTCATCAATCGAGTGGTCCTCTGAGCCTTGGTCCTCCCTATGTATGATTGGAACGTATTTTGGGGGTTCTTTCGTATAAATCTTTCATGAGGGCCTCTTTTCCTGACCATGCAAAAAAGGAAGCCGAAGGGGGTATTTTAGCCTAAAAAGAGGTATTTGAAGCATCTCCTATTAACACTCAAGCGAGAAAGTTGTCCCCAGCAACGACACCAAAAAGTGATAGGTTGTCGTTAGGTTCCATTACTTTAGAAGTTAAAAGCTTCAATATGTCAACTAGGTAGTGTCCAAGGCTATTTTTAATAGAAGATGACTTGATTATCTCCCTTAGATTTTCTAACTTTTTAGAGTTGCTAACGTTAATTCCTAACCTAAGGCCATCTAACTATCTAATTGAAAAACATTTCATCTTAAAGAAAACTAAGAGTATATTAAACTAGAAAGCATTAAATGACTAATCTAGAAAACATGATAACTAAATGAGAAAGCATGGAAACAACTAAAATGAAAAGCGTATAAACTACAAAAGTAGAAAAAATTGTAAACAAACTATGAAACATATAATTAAATATAACTAATAACGGTTCATAACAATTAGCAACTACATAAATGACAGACCGTGAGTGCTCTGAAACTTCAGACTCTATAATAATAGTGTTAATGAATTCTACAAGATTAACATGGGAAAATACTCATAATTGTTATTCATGCAATCAAGACAACAGAAAGTAAATTACTCATCTATTTAATCTACTCTCCCTCGAGTGGCCAACTCGCGGGTTACTATGTTCGTCCTCAGGTCACATACACAACATTTTTAAAATTTCTCTCATTAAAAATAATTTCCATCCATAATTTCAACAACTCAGAAATTGATATGCAAGTCTCTTTATTCATATATATTCATAAAACATGTTGACAGCATAACATTACTATTTTGCGTTGTCTTTTGCTTCTGGAGATTACATATTTATAGAAAACTCCTAACTAAGTCCTATATTTTAGATGGCTTAGATTACCATTGAAAAATTCTATAACAAATTTCAAACAAACTTTATGTCTTTAAATGACCATTACAAAGATATTAAAGAGGCTTGAGTCGAGCCATGAAGTCTTTAAACTTTTTAAAACATAACAAAAATTTAACGAAAAGAAATTATGATTTTGGTCCATCATCCTAAAGTTCTGGAGCATGTTTCCAACGCATATCTTCAATATATTCTGGAGCTTGTGCTTGTTGAATGCTTTTAATTGTTGTATGATGATCGATTATTATCCTCCAAAATACTTAAAACAACCCATTAAATCTTCATTTGCAAGATACTTCAATAAATCACAAGAAATAAAGTTTTTACTATTTTTCTTAAAAGATAAGCAACTATTTTTCCTAAAGTTTAATTAATTGGTAGAGAATAAGGATTTTTCATATGTAAGATAGGGATTTATTACTTAACATGATAAGATTATGTTTACCTCATCAGTGAGCAGACACGAAGAAATACCGGATCTACCAACTTGAACAAGAATCAAGAACATAACAAGAACAAAAACTGAATGAAAATATTTTTGGTTGATGCAAGATTGCCAAGAACCAAGGATGCTCCTGCATCAAACATCTGAGGTTAATGAAAAGTGAGTCCCTCACTTTTTGGGGGCCAAAGGGAAAGCAATACGGTCTACCTCATCCTGAGAAATCCAAGAAGAATCCTCCATTGGTCTACCTTTCCACTTCACCAGATATTCTTTGTATTGTCTTCCACGAGTCTTCCTCCCATCTCTGAAATCCAAAATCGCTTTTATCTCATCTAATTGTTGTTTAGGAAGTTGTTCGTCCAATTTTTCTTTATTGTCTTCACTGAATTTTGCTTCATGGTACTGATGTAGATCTGCAATGTTGAATATAGGTGATATACCCATGTCATCTGGTAACTCTACTTCATATACATTTCTTGAATCAAACTTCTTCAAAATCCTATAGGGTCCAAACTTCCTCATCTTGAGCTTACTGTATGCGCCAACTGGGAATCTTTCCTTCCTTAAATATGCCATTACTTCATCTCCAACGTCAAACTCCTATGTCTCCTCTTTTCATCTGCTCACTCCTTATATTTTCAGTTCACATCTTCCAAATGTTGCTTCACTTGAGTATGCACTTTCTTTATATGTTCTACAAATTCTTCGTTTGCACTCCTTTTATCTTCTTTACTGATGTCTCACAATTCTAATACACCTCTAGGATGAACTCTAGTAATAATCTCAAAATGTGTCTTTATTGTACTCTTGTTCACTAAATTATTGTAGGCAAACTTTGCTTGTGCAAGGGCTAAATCCCAACTTCCAATCTCTCCAACCAAACATCTCAGTAAATTTCCCAAACTCATGTTCACTACCTTTGTTTTTCCATCAGTATGTGGGTGAAAATTAGAACTAAACTTCAAATTTATCTTCAACTTCTTCCAAAGTGTCCTCCAAAAGTAACCAACAAACTTTGTATCTCTGTCTAAAACAATAATCCTAGGTAATCCATGCAATTTGACCACTTCCCTGAAAAACAAGTTTGATACATGTATTGCATCTGTTGTCTTCTTACAAGGTATGAAATGTGCCATTTTAGAAAATTTGTCTACTACCACAATTACAGAATCATTACCTCTCTGTGTCTTTGGAAAACCAAGTATGAAATCCATGTTGATATCCTCCCAAGGTCTTTCTAGAACTATAAAAGGTTTGTATAATCCAACATTCTGACTATTCCCTTTTGCAACTTGACAAACTCTGCAACTCCGCACAAATTTCCTGACATCCTTATGAATCTGGGGCCAAAAGTAATTCTCACTTACCAATGCTACTATTTTATCAATTCCAAAGTGTCTTGCCAATCCTCCACTATGTTTCTCTTTTACCAAGTTGTCCCTCATTGAACTTTGAGCTATACACAATTGATTTCCTCTGAACAACTTTTCCTCCTGAATGAAATAATCCAACCACTAACTTCTATCCTCCAAAACTGGTTCTTTACATGCTCTCCAAGGTTCTGCAAAATTTGGGTGTTCCTCATACAAGTTCTTCAATTCATCAAAGCCTAATACTTCCACTTTCATTTGTGCCAGTAAATTCCTTCTCCAACTCAAAGCATTAGCAACTCTATTTGACTTTCCACTCCTATGTTTCAAAACAAAAGTATAACTCTGCAAAAATTCCACCCATCTCATGTATTTCTGATTTAACTTACCTTAACTGTTCAAGTATTGCAAATCCTGGTGATTAGTATACAAAACAAACTCCTTAGGCAACAAGTAATGTCTCCACTTCTTCAAAGCTTGAACAATGGCATAAAACTCTTGATCATACACTGAATACCTTTTCCTTGCATCATTCAACTTTTCACTGAAATAAGCTATTGGTCTTCCTTCTTGACTTAACACTGCTCCACTTGCATCACAGTCTACCTGAAATACCTTACTAAAGTATGGTAAAGCCAACATGGGCTGCTCAGTCACCTTCTGTTTTAACAACTCAAAACTTATGTCTACTCCCGATGTCCATCTAAAATCCTTCCTATCTCCTCTCATTATTTTTTCATAGGGCTGCAAATAGAACTGAAATTCCTAATGAACTTTCAATAGAAACTAGTCAATCCATGAAATGATCTTACCTCTCCAATGCTTTCTAGTGTAGGTCATTCAACAATTTATCTTACCTTCTCGGGATCCATCTTCAATCCATCCACTGATATAACAAATCCTAGATATACCAATTCTTCCTTCATAAAACTACACTTCTTGATGTTTATCAGCATATGCTCTTCTCTTAATCTCTGCAAAACTTGTCTTATATGCAACAAATTCTCTTCTCTAGTCTTACTGAAAATCAAGATGTCGTCCAAATAGAAAATCACAAACTTACCCAAGAACTTCTTCAATACTTGATTCATCAACCTCATGAAAGTACTTAGTGCATTTTTCAGTCCAAAAGGCATCACCACCCACTCATACAATCCTTCATTTGTCTTGAATGTTGTCTTCCATTCATCCCCTTCTCTGATTCTGATCTAATGATATCCACTCTTCAAATCTATCTTTGTAAAGTATTTAGCTCCACTCAAACAATCCATAATGTCATCCATCTGGGGCAAAGAAAATTTGTACTTCACTATGATCTTGTTTATGGATCTAGAGTTTGTACACATCCTCCATTTGCCATCCTTCTTAGGAGCTAGCACTACAGGTACTGCACAAGGTCTTAGGCTTTCTCTAATGAAACATTTTCTTAACAACTCTTGCACTTGTTTATTCAATTCTTCATTCTCTGTCGGTGTCATCTAGTGTGTTGCTTTATTGGGTAAACTAGCTCCAAGAATCAGATCGATGCAATGACTAATACTCCTTACAGGTGGCAATCCATCAGGTACATTATTTGAAATGATAGCTTCATATTCTGCCAGCAATTCCTTTATCTCTTTTGGTTTTTCTTCTACATGCTCCAAGTCTTTCACCTTCTTAGGCACCAAGGCATAACACATGTTCCCATGTCTCAGTCCATCTAGAAATATCCTTCCATCCACCAAAAAAATTCTAGTAGTTGTACAAACCTCAACTTTAGGAACATCCTCAAATGGAAAAAGATTATGCTTCATCCCATTAGCAACAATAGTGTATATGTTCTTCTTTCCATCATGAATAGCCTGTCTATCATACTGCCAAGGTCTTCCCAAAAAAATATGGCATACATCCATAGGCATTATATCACACAAAACTTCATCATGATAATTTCCTATCTTCAATTTTACCAAACATTGTTCACTTACCAGTATCTTATGCTCATCTTGAATCCAATCTATTTGATAGGGCTTCAGGTGTTTCAATCTTTCCAACTTCAATTTGGTCACCTTTTCCTCAAAAGCCAGGTTCTGTGAGCCTCCACTATCAATGATTACTTTACAACATTTACTCTTCTACTTTTAGGGTACATTGATATGCTTCTTCCATGCTCAACAACTTAATCAAACTAATCTCATATGGTATAGAGGACCTCAAACCATTTACATAGCTAGCTACTTACTCAATCTCATCCTTCGAATGTCTAGATCTAATGTTCAACTTATAGAACTCCTCAGTATACTCTATCACACTTGATTCTTTATGTTTCATTCTGCAACTTCTTAAACAAACTGATCTAATAGTCAGCAAGCATGAACTTTTTCTTCAGCTTATTCACCATTGAATCCCATGATCTTACCTTCTCCTTTCCTTTTCTTTGCCTATCTATTTGCAAATGTTCCCACCAAAGGGATGCATGTCCTCTCAACTTTGTACAAGAAAATTTCAACTTCTTATCTTCTGGGGTACCTTCAAAATCAAAGTACTTTTCCATCACTTTTATCCAATCTAGCAATTCATCTGAATCCAACTTACCATTATAATCTGGTGGATTGAAATTTGGTTTAGAATTTACTCTAGTTAGGGCTCTTATGAACCTTTCTTCTCCTTGATCAACGCCAGGTTGCTCTTCTCTTACAGCTTCTTCATGTTCTACTTCTTCATCACTCACATCATCAACTGGTCAACCTCTCCTCTGAGTTGTTTCAACTGCTTCCAATCTAGCAGTGATTCCTCTCAACATCTCCATTACAGTTGGGTCTGCATTTCGACACGCTCTATTTCCTCTACCATTTCTTCTTCTTGTCATCTTTACACAAGTCTTCTACAGCTCTAGGTCGGATCCTCAGTCCGCTACCCCACAAAAAATCTTCAACAAGACTATGCAAACTCTGACGATCTTGCAAAGAATGAATCTCGCTCTGATACCAATTTGGTGTAGTCACGGTAGGAGGGTCCTCAAAGAGAACAATCTGGGTTGTGCAACTAGAGTAACACAACAGCAGCAACACAAAATTTGGAGGCAAATGTAGATACAAATATCCTTATTATCAGAAATGTTGTTTACATATGGTTGGCCACATCCGAGCTTACAAATTCGGCTCACGGGCCTGATACAACATGCTCAAAATACAGTGCTCATACATGCAAGTGAAAATCTTATAGATCAAACTTTATATACATCTTAATCGACTTGATCTTGATTCGCTGCTATTCTAATGATTCATTACAAGATTTATATCATATCCGCGGGTCAAGAAACATCCGCGTTGACCAAAGATCATTAACATCTCCGATGAAGGAAATGTAACGTGTGCAAGAACAGGTTGGCCTCAAATTTGAATTTCTTCCACAGTAGATGTGCATGATGAAGTGTGGACCTAAGATTAAGGTTGGGGACACTCCACGGAATAGATCAAAACACACCGTGAGGATCCGCAAGTTATGATAAGGATCTGTGATCAATCAAACTAACCGTTAAGTTTTGAAATTATTTTGGGGCCAATTCCAAAAACTGTCACTCAATTTAGAAGCGATAAATTGCCAAAAAAATATCCAATCGAGCTAAAAACTTGGAGTAAGGTAATTGAACATGTCCACGATGAAACCATAGATCCGCGAGGTTTGGTGATAAAATACGAAGAAATATCGGATCTACCAACTTGAACAAGAATCAAGAACAAAACAAGAACAAAAACTAAACGAAAATATTTTTGGTTGATGCAATATTGCCAAGAACCAAGGATGCTCCTGCATCAAGTTTGATCCCAAATTATTAAATCAAAAACCATTTCAATTTTGTATTCTAATTTATGTGTTTTCCATGTTCTCCATGTTGGTCAATGAAATTCACTCAATGTCTTAGCCAATATTGAGTGATATTTTATGTTTCTTAGCATAATTATATGATAGCATTAAATGTTAAGCAATATACTATTAATTGTGTCTCTAAATATTTAGGTGTTACTAAAGGGTTACCCCCCTAGGCCCTATAGAGCTTGAAGTGTAGGGGAAATGTGTTCTAATCCCATTTCCTGACAATTGGCCAAATTTATCTTTGAGTCTAAACATAAGAAAATGGCTAGTCTTTAGGATTCATTTGATTTGTTGATTTGGAACACCAACAAGGTAGATGCACAAGTTGCTCAACTCAAGGAGTAGGGTGCGAGTTGACATATGACGAGCTCAAGGATGAGCTTGAAAATGAATCTGGCAGTGGTGCAGTCATTGGCTCATCAAAAGAAGCTCCCAAGTACCCACTAGTCACAAGATCTAAAAAGAGGCAGTATGCACCCGAGCATAATCCTAAACAAAAGGTGTATTCAAGAAATCCAACTGAGGGGAAATCATCTAAAAGAGCAAAGAGAATGGGGACGTTTGTGCTTGAGATGCCTACCATTCAAGAGGAGGAATTCCATGAAGAAGAAGAAGAAGAAGTCAGCTAGCCACATTCACCACCTACCACATTCGCTCTCGTTGTCGCTACCACCATTGCCACTCCTCCATCTTCCACTCCTCAAGCTTTGCCCGTTTCATCTCCGCCTATTGTGGACATCTTTATCCATCTCACCTCCTCCTCATCGATTGCCCGGATAATAGCACTTGACTCCTCCTCTTCCACATCTTCCTCGCTATCATATTCCTCACTCCCACCTCCATTGCCCATGTTCTCTACTCTTCCACCCTCCATGCCCTCAATTTCTATGCCACCGCC
>CM021110.1:172936780-173091436 GCA_007115665.2 Sequoiadendron giganteum
CAAATCACATCAACAACTAAGTTATTTTTGCAAGTCATGACCTGACACCCAAGAGACCTTGGGGTGATTTCTAAAACTTAGTTGCAGAATTAACTTTCAAGAGAGATAGCATACTTGTGTGTTGTTTGTGTTGATAAGGTGCAAAAACACCCATCAACATTTAGCTATCATGATCTTATTGTACCTTGAGAATTCGTCCATGAGTGAAAGCATTTCATGTCCAATAGTCAGATCTACAATTATGTCAATATTGAGAAGAGGGAAGTCATCCTTGGGACATGTCTTGTTTAAATGTCTAAAGTCAGTACATATTTTGATGCCCCCAATGGATTTTGAGACTGGTATGAGGTTTGAAACCCACTCAAGATAATTTATTGGTTTGATGAAACCCATGTCAAGAAACTTTTGTAATTCCAGTTTAACCAATAATGCAATCTACGGATGCATTTTCCTTAGCTTTTGCTTTACTGGTTTAGTATGAGGATACACTGCAAGATGGGGAACAACTACTTCAAGATCAAGGCCCGACATGTTTGCATAGGACCATGCAAAATTTACCTTTCGCTCTTTCAGGATTGTTGCCAAGTTCTTTTTCTCTTCATCTAGTTGACATATAATTAATACTCATTTTTATTAATCAAATACGAGGATTAATGCGAAAATGATGAATTAATCAAATAATGTGAATTATTCAATTAATAAGAGAATTAGGTGAATTTAATCAAATAATTGAACATTATTTAATTAAATGGAGGAATTAGGATGAAATTGAGGGAAATGATGTTAGCTAGCAAATGTGATCCATCAAGGCATTTTTAGATGTCTACATCTTGCCAATGAAACAAGCTTGAATGATGTTTTAATGGATAATGCTAAATGATGAAATGCTCTCAAGAATTACTCTAAAAATGACTATAGTCTAAGTGCTCTCAATGCTTGTGGATGAAAATGGCTATAGTATGGTTGCTCAAATGATTTGTGGATCATTTACTCATGAAATGGAGGCTATTTATAGGAATTCTAGGTGAATCAATGGCTAAGATCAATTTAGTTAATCAATGGATGCAAATTGATGAGAAGGATTGGCATGGATTAAGGATTCAATCCATGGAGGAGACTGAATAATCACATGGATTGATGCAATTAATCAAGGGTTGAAATTGATTCAAACAAACATAATTCCTTAATTTTAGGAGGAATGTGCAAGATATTTCCATGTTGGAGGGAAATAGTTTGAATTTGAATTGGAGAAATATTTCATGGGAATATTCCCTTGCAAGTGGGAGAATTTGGAGGGATTAAAGAAATTAGTCAATTAAATAATCATAATATTATTTAATTGTGCCAAATGAAGGAATTTAAAGATTTAATTAAACAATTAATTCATTTAATTAAAAAGAGGGAATTAATGACATTTAATTAAATAATTCACATTATTTAATTAAACAAGATGAAAATTAGCCTGGAAGATGTGAATTAACCTAATAATATTGATTATTCGATTAATAGAAGAAACTAGTGAATTTAATTAAACAATTAAGATTATTTAATTAAATAGTCGAAAAGGGGTAAACCGAGAAGAAAATAATGTTAATAATCAAATTTGAATGTGTGATATCAATCAAGACAATTTTAAGTGTCTATAGAGACTACCCGTAAACCTCAAGATGGTTCAGATGAAGGATTTCAACATGTGTGACAAAGAAATAACAAAGACCCACAAAAATAAGACCAATTGAACATGAAACCCCTCTCATATAATCCCTTTAGGGTCTTAAATTCCACAAAGGAAGAAGAAGAAATACAAGAATCAAAGGAAGAGAAGCATCAACTAGACAATGTTGGAAAAGAACAAGAACTCCTTCATTCCCCTTTAGCTAGAAGTCTATGAAATTCCAATTCAAATGAGCAAGCAAGTCCATGAAGAAATGGAGCCATCCTTTGTCCCTTCTTATAGCCAGAAATCCATCAAAGGTAGGGAACAAAACAACAAAGTGAAAGCAAAAGAAGAGGAAAACATTGTAGCAAGCACTCAAACCACAAAAAACCAAATCTTCAAAACCAAAAATAAAACAAGTAAGAAATCTTAATTCTTTCATTGAATATTAGAGGTTGAGAAATGAAACTAAAAAATATTCTTAAAGATATTTTGCAAAATAGAAAACCAAATGTTATTTCATTCAAGAAATGAAATCAAAAAATATAGTAAACACCATAAAAATGTGGCCTTCAAGTGATAGCATTGTCACTTCCTCCTCTAGTACCTCAGGAGGAGTACTAACAATTTGGTCCTCCAACTTCCAACTAGAAGATCATATCTTAAATGCTCACTAGATTAGAGTCTCTCTAAGCGATAAGAATTTTATAAGTTGTTCACTTTCACAAATGTCTATTCTCCAAATCACTCATTGGATGAAACTTACTGATGGGCCACTATAAATGAAAATGCACTCTGAAATCTTCCTTCAAATTGGATCCTTAGAGGGGATCTTAACCTAGTGCTTAATCAACAAGAAAAGAAAAGAAAACTCCGTGTTTGGGATAGAGACAAAGAAAATGTGGAAATCATTATGAGCAATAATGACTTGGAGCACACCAAACCTAGAAGGTGAAAATATATTAGTCCAAAAGATGACTAGATTATCTTTTATAGTTGATAAACTTGACAAGTTCTCAATTTTGGGGAGTCTTCTATAAATATTCTCATTCACACTTTAAAATTATTCCAAACTTTCATATTATAAGACTAACAATTGTATTCTTAAGTAGAAGATCAACTAGAGGCAAGTCCCTTTCAAATATTCTTCTATTTAGTGCAAAGAGAAATGATTTGAACATATGGTTAGACAAGCCTGGATGGAACCTCGGCATCCTTTCTTAGGCCAACAATGGATTAAAAAATATACCACACAAGGGAATGTATTAGACATTGGTTGAAATCTCTTGAAAAACTCAGAGTATAATCTCTCTTAAGCTTCAACCTAAGGAAATCCAAAACTAATTCAAAGGTCTCTTGAAAAATCTCTCAACAACAACCAAAATATTTTATTCAATTGATCAATCTTCTCCACAAAGAAGAGAGCTCATGGAGACTAAATTGTTGAATGCTTTGGTTCATAGAAGGAGATTGTAATACTAAATACTTATTCAAGAAAACCCAACAAAAAAGAAATGTCAATATTGTAACACAACTACAATTGAATGAAGGTCAAAATATAGAATTAATGACAAATATCAAAGAGCATATTCTCATGCACTTCAAATAACTCTTAACAAAAGACAATATTGACTATGAGTTTGAGTGAAACAAATTCCTTGAGAATATTCCTCATCTTATCTATTGGGACCAAAACAACAAATGTTAAAGGAGGCAACACTAGAATAATCCCCTCTTATGTGTTGTCGGCTCCCTCGTTGTGTGGTGGCTCTTTGGCCATGGTGGTTGTTGAGGATCCACTCCTCTCGCCTCGCTTAGTGGACTTCATTTATGAGCCTTCTTGGTCTATTGTGCAGAGAAAGAAGATGTGACTCCCCAAATCGCGACCTAGGGTTTTGGTAGTCAGATTAGTCCCCTCTGATTTTGGGGTTGTCTAGTCCTTGTCTGTCGTTCGACATGCTATCTATCAATTGTTCATGTCTTGGTTATGTTTTGTGTGTGGCCTGTATTGGCCTGTTCTATCGGGCTCTAGTGGCTCTTGTTTGTAAAAGGATCGGCTCACTTTTGAATTTGCTTCTTTTTCTAGTTCATGTCCTATTTTGAACTAGCTTATTTTTGGCCCTGATCTCTCCGTGTAAAGGGTACAACACCCTGTAAATGTTGCTTACTTAATCAAAAACACTAGAATAGTTAGAAATAGCAACTTTGAAGATGAGTATAGTCAAATCCTAAGGCCTAGATGGATTCCATGTTAACCTCTACCAAGACTTCTAGGAAGTGATGAAGTTTGATCCTTTGGAAATGATGGAAGACTTTAGGCAATGCCAAAGACTTCGTGAAGGTATCGACTCCACTTGTTTAGTTGTAATTCGCAAAGAAGCTCAATTTGTGAGCATTAACATATTTATGCCAATTTCCTTATGCAACACCTCTTATAAAATTGTTACCAAAATTATCTCCAGAAGGCTACCTAAATGTATTCTCTCAATGATCTCTAAAGAACAAATGAGCTTTGTTCCTTTTAGGCATGTATCAAAAGGCATTAGCCTCACTCAAGAAGCTATCCACTCCAACAAATAGGATAATAGAAATACTATGGCTATAATGTTAGATGTGTCAAATGCTTTTGATGAGATAAATCATAAAGCAATTTTTAGCACCCTTATTAAATTGGGATTTGATGATAAATTGTAGGATGGATAAAGGAAATTGGCAAGCCATGGATTACCCCATTGGCTAATGGTAGCTCCACTAATTTCTTCAAGCTATCTAGAGGGTTGAGACAAGGTTTCCCTCTCTCATCTTACTTATATATTTTATTTATTGAACTTCTTAACAAAATGCTTAAACTAAATCAGCAACAAAAACTTCTTGGTATTCACACCTTCCAAGATGGAAAAGAGCTCAATCATGCCCAATTTCAAAATGATGTCATCTTATTAGGAGGAGTCACCCCTCAAATTGCTTGGAGATTTGCTTCTATCCTTAATTCTTACTCCATTGCCACTAGTTTCTTGGTGAATACTAACAAATCTATTAGTTATTTTTCTCACCTACATTAGGGATGCTACTAATATCTCTAGAATGTTGTGCTTCAATATCAACTCTGAAAAATCCTTCTTTTACTTGGGAGTTCCTATTTCCTTTCATATTCGCAAATCTAAACACTAGGAGAAAATTCTTTGAAAAATGAAAGCTAAGATCAAGTAGTGGACCTATGTGTGGTGGATGTTACTAATATTTCTAGAAATTTGGGTTTCAAGAGAAACTCTAAACAATCTTGAACAACCCTTCTTTTACTTGGGAGGTCATACTTCCTTTCATCAATGCTAAACACTATTAGATAATTATTTGCAAAATGAAAGCTAAGATCAATCAGTGAGCCAATGTGTGGTTAAACCCTCTACTTGAGTCCACCTTGTAAATTTATTGCTTTGTTTTTAACCCTTATATCATACGAGTAATCATAAGTGCTCCCGTGAGTATTATGAACAAAATTGAACAACTAATTAGAAAACTTATATGGGAAGGGGGAAACATGGCAACAAAAAGAAAATTTGTCTAGTTAAGTAGGATCAAATCATCAAACAAAAGAAGGAAGACTTGGTTTGAGAAGTCTTTGGGATCATCAAAAAGATTTGGCAGCCAAAATTCTTTAAGAATGGTAAAAGATAAAGACAAAGGCAAATGGTGGGCATCTTTATAAAAAAAATATAATTATCACTTTTCTAGTTGTTGCCTTCATACCACTCCAATTGAGAAGAAAACTCTTATTTGGAAAAACATGGAAAAGGCTATGTTGATAATCTCTAACCAATAACTTGGATGCTTGGAAATGGTCAAAAAGTCCACAAAACCAATCCTTCAATCTCCACCAAGCTAAATGTGCAGCTCCTTGATCAAAATCTTATCTCTTAACAAAGTGATGGATTTATGATATATTCCCTAACTCAAATTTTCTCAAGACCTTAATATCCCTTAAAACTTAGAGAAGGATTGGCTCACCTTATCTTCCTCTTTGGAAGGAAATTTCCTTTTGATCCTAATTAAAAAAAAAAAACTTATTTTGGGTAGCATAAATGATTCTAGAGTTTATTCTTGAACAAAGGATACAAGGCTCTTCATGGTACTTCTCCCATATATGGATGCACAGACATATGGAACACATAAACCATCCCCAAATTATTATTTTTCTTCTAGGTTGTTTCCCAAAATCAAAAAAGTCACCCTTGACAACTTGAAGCAAAGAGGTATTTTAGGCCTTAACTAGTGTGATTTATGTAAAGCAATAGAAGAAAATGAGGAAGCTCAAAAATTCAATGGTATTCCAATATCAAACATCTTATCTCACTATATTTTTTGGGGGAATATTAAGGCAAGAAGCTTTCTCATCTTCAAGGATCATTATATTCCTACCTAGGTTACTTCTATTGTTCAATTCTTACTCAAGGAGACTAAATTCATCAACAAAAAATCAACAACAAAAAAGAAAAAGAACAAGGACTCTCCCCCTCCTTACCTAGATTTTCTTTTTTCTTCAATGGGGCCTCAAGGATAACCCATGTTTTGTGGGTGGTGGAATAATTCTCTTAACAAAAATTACCTCAAGTGTGTTGTTGAGTTGGGTCCAAATACGAACTTTGCATAGATCCAAACTCTCAAAACTAGATTAGTCTTGGCCAAAGAGGAAGGAATTGAACACCTCCAAGTCTTTAGAAACTCTCATATAACTATAAATGTTGTTACAAATAAACAATATAAATCTGCTGACATGGAATACAACGTGCATTTTATTTAAACTCTAACAAAATGCTTCTCTAGTGTGGATTTCAAACATATTCAAAGCAAATATAATGTTGAAACAAACAAGCTCACAAATGTCAATGCTACCCTCCAAGTTGGATTCCTTTATATCCATAAAAACTCTATAGAACTCCATCTTGCTCCCACCTAATTTGGTTCTTGTCATTTGTTGGATTTTTTTCTTGCAACCAAATTCTATTAGTTTTATAAGTGCTTTCTTGTGTATAGGACATTTCATCATTTTGTAATTTCCTATTGAAATCTAACATCTCTCTTGTAATATTTTTTGTATATAATAAAAACATTTTTTATTAAAAAAATCTGTTATCCCTCTTTTAATTCCAAAGGGTCATTTTTGTGAAAAAAAGTATTATTTTTCACTTTGAGGAAAAAGTCTCATCACAATATCAATTGGATGAATAAGTGGCAAGTTGTGGTTGTTTTGTTCACTACAAATGCTAAATAAATGACAACTACTCGTACCTATAAGGAGGCCACCTAACTTAAGAGATTGTGTCCCAACATGGGGCTAAGTGACGGAGTTGTTAGCGTTCTTTGAGATAGTCAAACATTTTGTAGATTGTTGCAAATGCACCTAGATGTCTTCTCCCACTTTGTTCAAGACATTGTAGACGATAGGAAAGTGATGTTGAAAAAGGTTGACACTTTACATAATGTTGAAGATACCTTGACAATGCTAACAAGCACAAAGTAATTTAGGTGGTGCAGTGAGTCTATAGGTCTCATAGCCCCTAGCAATTATATTTCAATGTTGAAATCTCATCTTTTTCCATTGCAAGGTATTTGACAAGTGAAAGAATGTTGGGAAATGTTGTCTCAACCTTGCATCTTAATGTCTATATTTATTATTTTGTCTTCACTCAAAAGAGAATGTCCCACTTTATGATGGCATTATTGATCACATGTCAAATATTTTATAAAATTTGTAAAAAATTGTAAGAGCATCTAATGTCATTATGATGTGTAATAACATCTTATAACTTTGTAAGATGGGAATAATTTATAAAAAATTCTATGACATGTAAAAACATGATTATAAAAGAGTTACATATGAATCTTGACTAGTATTATGACAATTTATTATGCATGACACAAAACATCTTTGAATGCATAATGGGGCCAAACTAAGGCACCTAAGTTGAGTGGTTAAATATGGCAAGTTATAGCAATATAACAAAGTGTAATAATAATCTAAAACCAACCAGACCAAGGGAGTGTTTGAATTTGTGCTATGGATTTGGACACCCTACTTGTGGGTTTGCTCATGGTTTTCCAAAACAATTATTGTGGTTTTCTATTTGTGCCCCATTTATTTATTTGGTGCTTGAGTTGAAATATGCATTGTGAATTTGCACTAATGTTATGCTATCAAAATTACTTGTAAGTAATACTCTTGTAAAGGCATGTCCCTAAATATTGTACTATAGCATTTGTTGTTCATAATACAACTGCTTTGTGCTTTGGAGTGTACAACTCTCCCAGAGAGTTCTTCCCACATAAATCATTGTTACAGTATGTTATCTATGTATTCTTTTTCATTTTAGTAAGATACAATTGTTTTTACGTATACCCCTCATGGTGGTGTAGAAGCATATTTCACGTCTCTACTTCCTTTCTCATTTTGCCCTATGTACTTCATATTATTGTTTATCCTACTATATTATTGGCTAATGGTTTTCAAGCTCAATTCTACTCAGATATTGGCATAGGTTTTAAATATGATCACACAAATAATAGATATTGTTTTAAAAGGATTGTATACACCAGTAGGCCTAAGCAGATGTCCAATCCACGATTCAGAGAGCAGATTTTAAGAGTTAAATTAGAATTTTTAGCCATCCTACAAAGGACGAAAACCTTCAGTTCAAGTAATGACATAAATTTCATACTTATAATAAGGTAATATGTCCTTGACAAAGCTAATGCATGCTACAACGTTAATCTCTTCTTCGTGGTCTACTTTGAACTTAGGTCTTCTACAGTGCTACCAAACATGCCGCTCTTTTTTTTGCATGATAAAAGTGACTGAATAATACATTTCCTGCATAGCAATATCAAGATACTTGTAATCGAGAAATCCTGACCATTCTGCAAGGATCCTGATGCAAAATTGCCGTAAGAATGAGCATGACAAGTTGGGATATGCGTGGAAATCTACCAAAAAATTAAAAAGAAAATGTAGTGGCAATATTTCCAGTTTATAACTGATGACGAAAATAAGGCAGTGAAAACTGCACACTAATCATGGATATACACCTGCCAAAACACTGCTGACTATAACAGCTGCTTGATTAGACTAGGCAGTTTTAATACAGCCGGCAATTTTCCTTAGCCCATGCTTTTATATAGCCCATGATATTCCCCTGCCTCCTTCACTCAGCCCCTCATGACCTGAGAATAATTACCAGAATTCAGATATGCAAATAACATCCATTTCCTGCGTTGACTCAAACCTGTCACCTGATGATGAGAAGGCAACTATCATCCTGATTTTCCTTTTTCTGCTCTGTGATGAACGTGATTTCTTGGATAGTTTTGTCACTGTTAACCAATTTCAAGATCAGGTTATTTAGACCGTCACAAACATTTCTGCATTTGATAATGAGTTGTTTTCCTTGAAAAAATGCAATAGTTTCAGCATTAGGATCACACGCACAAGTAAACTGTACTGCAAACAATTAATCAGCATCTGCAGACTACCTGATTGCAGCAGACAGTTCTTATATAATTTCTATCCCATCTTGAACTCCCTTTATTGAGGCCCTTCTCAATGAAGATGTATATCTCAACTCATGAAAGAAAAAGGAAATATATCTCTGCAGTCATTGCCATGAATCTTGGTTCAGATATTTGTGGCATAAAATTATACTTAATTCAATAATTTGTGCTTTCCTCATATGATGTTCAGACTTACATACATATTTTAGCGACTTAATTTTTTCAGATAATTACATCGCCTCTTTTAAGCATGAATCTTACAGATCCTGCTCTGAATATGTAATTTTGATATTGCTAACACATACTTTTACAGCAGACAATTTCTCATACGTCTGTCTTCTTTCTTTTCGCAAACTTTTGTTTGGAACAATATTCCAAGCTCATTTTGATGACAAAAGATACAAGAATTTTTCAAATATCTCTTATTTCAAAGAATGTGTTTTTTCCTCTTTTGTTATTGATGAACATTTTTGACAATCTCACCAGTTTCATCTGGGTTGGCAGTATCACACAAAAGTCCCCAGATATGGCTTTAGGAAGGAAAATCAGATATCAAGCAATCACTATCATTTTACTATCAGATGTAGAGTGCTCCTAGATCTGGAAGTCCCATGGCGGCTGTCCCGCATGATTGAGTTGATTGCATTTCAGACTTGGAACTTCTGAGTTTCATCTTCCTGATCTTGTTTGTTAAGGCTTCCTGAGAACTAGTGCACGAAATTTTGCTATCATAAGAATAACTATTTTGATAAAAAATTATAAAAAATAATGTTACTTGTCACTGATATGATATCACATTAGTATACACGAATAATGAATAGCCAATCCAGTGATGAATAACATTATCTTTAGAATGAAAATAGCAAGAAGCTAACAGGATAGAAAAAGATTAGTGGCAGGGAACGAGGAATACGTTGACTTAGCATCAAATTTCTGCCTCCCCGCCTTGCAGTAAGCCTTATGCTTCTTTTTTGATCCACAAGAACAGGGCTTGTTTCTAGAATTTTTCTGGAGTATGGAAACAAGACAAACATCAAAGTATGTCTGATTGTAAACTACAAACTTTATTTGGAAATCCAGTATAATAGATACTGCACATATAGAAATCCAGCTTACCTGATACCTATCAGTCTCTTTTGTTCCTTCATGTTTATCTTTCTCAGCTTCAGATAAAGATGACTGTACGTTGATGGAAATTGTTTCAGAAGCATAGTTTACATCGGGTGGACTTCCAATTAGCTGTTCTTCATCACCTCCTGCCAATAGTGTCAATTTTTCAAAGTCATGCTGTAACATGTGCAAATATCATGCCAATCGTGAAAAGATAAGATACATCATGCATTACAGTTTTACCATTAGCATCTATTTCTGCACAAGACTTGACTTCATCCTGCATACTGGCAGCTTGCTCAGCTATTAAAAACTCTATTGCAGCATCTGTATCCCCATGCACCTCTTGCAGCACCTGTTGAGTCAACATGGTCAGGCTTGAATAAAATTAGGTTCGATCTCAGGAATATCAATAAAATAATTCAGACTGCAGAGCATTTCTCAAAATGTACAAAAGAACTATCAATGTTTTCAGAAACATGTCATGTAAATGAAAGAAAACACTCACATCATGAACTCGAGTAGTATCGGTACATCCTGTTCCAGACAAAACTAATTTTACCGACTCTTGATCATACACACTTTTTTCAGATGCTGTACTTGCACTCTTGTATTTCTCTTTCACAGAACAAGATGGCAAACAACGATCGTCCTCCTCAAAACAAAAGAGTAGAAATTTGGTATATAAGTGCACTCATCACAGAAACACCACTCAGAATTGCAATAGTCTAGTCATCAAAAACAAACTTACAAATGATGGCAAGAAACACAAGATATAAAGAGCCACATATCAAGCAAAGAAGTCATGCCAACCTCAATCACAATTGGTTTGGCTGGCCCAGAACCATCATCATTCTTCAGTCGCACACTATTGTAGTGTTCCCCATCATGATATGATCTGTCAACAGGGCCACAAACAGTAAGGTTTGAGTATGAAGTCATCAACAATCAATAACTGTCAATGAAGCCTCATAACAAATAATAGGCTCTCTTCACAAATAGCATGATCAAGCAGAGTGCAAGGCCACTCACATGCACCTTCACATTCAAATATTCTTATTTACCATCCTAAAGCAAGAAAAAGCCATGGTAACAACAGGGCTACCAAAGAATACAAGGGATCTAATTCTAAGACTCAGATTTTGCATTAGTAAGAAGACAATCAAGAATAATATTCAAACAAAATGTTAATTGAGAAAATATAGCATGCAAAATTTCCATTATAATGCAAGAGATAAGGAACTTATTTCTTTGAAACTATATTACCAGTTCACTTAGAAAAAGTGTTGGGCCCAGGTCCAGTTCGTTCTCTGGATTTGGAGTCTGGTCTGCTGTGGGTGCAGAGAAGGTGCAGATTTTGGGTTCCAGATTCGCCCAGATATATTCATAGATTTACCTGAACAAATCTGGGGCCCAAAATCTGTGCCCAGAGTGAACCCACTGCAGACCATGAGATCTTTTTCATTTTTTTCTTTTTGGGCTGGTGTTTTTTCCTGTTTATCTTCATTTTGTTGGTAGATTACATGTAGAATTTACCCCCCTTGAAGCAGCTTTGATTTCTTATTTCAATAATTCAATATTTTGGAATTCTACCTTCATTTGGCTAGAGCATTGAGTGGATTACAACTGCAAACTTTGTTATTGTGGTATTTAAGGGACGATTCAAACACAAGGTCTGCAATGTGAATGAAGAATGGAAGCAAGGACAATCTTCAATGGCTGCAACAATATTTCAAGTAAACTTTTTTGAATTTTTTCCCTCTAAAGTCTATTTTGACTGCTTACCTTACCTGATAGTCTGTTTTTCAAAATTCTTCGCTTCTGTGTCTAGATTCCCTTGGTTTGGCCATATTTGTTTGTTCAGGGTCACATTAATGAAACCCAAGGTTAAAAAGCTCTATTTGGCCATATTTTGGAGTTTTGACTGCACCAGGGTACTCTAGCTAAATATGTTTTGTCTCAGCGAAATGATTGCAACTGTATAGGTTGTAGGTAACCCCCATCATGAGCACACCTCACTGTTTCAGGTCACAACCAACCCTTATGAAAGTCCTATCTCATTAGAACTGTCTTGTCATTTGAACTCAACCATTCATAACCCTTGAGATGAACACCAAACTCTGGAATCCTACGTACACACCTACCTGCAAGAGGGAATATCTGCAACTCCAATAAGAACTCTGCCTGAGCCTCCTACAAGAAGATTAATAAATGACATCTCTTATACATAGACTTCAGTACACTACTTCAATATGGCATTCTCATACTCATATTCCAAGTCTCCAAGTACGAATATATTTAGAACCTTTTCCCTCTCCCATACAAACCAAAAATATTTAATATTGTAATTATGCTTGAAGCAATACGATGACTGCTTCAAACAAACTATCCAAATAAATGCAAACAGGATTTCTAGCAAAATATAACTCTCAACATCTGAGGTCATCAACAATGTAAAACCAAAATTTGACACAAACTCTAAGTTCGCATGCCCATCACTGTAAAGATCATGCAGATAGCAACAGACTTGGTGAAGAAGATTTTAACCAATCAAAGAACTTCTCAAAGTAAATATGGATTGAGAGACAGAAGTACCAGCAACACTATGGATGCTCAACAAGTTCCCATTTTACACTTACAACAAGAAAAAAAAGGAAGTAAAATGGTTTCTGCTACACTTGAGACAAATATTCCAGTGGACATAAGTATGTTAAACACTTCATGCTCATAGAAAATGAGGTCATTCAAGAATCAAATGAAGAAAATGAGGAGCCAATCAATGACCAAGAGCAGACTGTATACACCTGAAACTGACCTTCCTAACATTTGTTTCATTGATATTTTTGGGCACATTGACCTCCCAAATTTGAGACATTGGGGTAGGATATACATCATGCACTTGACATCAATTGCATTGATCCATATTCAAATTGGGTTGTTGAGAACGTGGATCCATTGTTTACTAATAATGAGATCGTTGATTTGGAGAGGGATACAGTCAAATGACAAGCAAATGTGATAGCATATACGAAGGCAGAAGGTGAGTTTAGCAAGCCATCGAAGCAAAATTCACCACATACATAGCTTGGTCCTATGCCTGAGGCTCCTATTGAGGCTCTTATTGAGGATATTATAGCTATACCATCCACTTCCATGGGACACACACAATGGCAGCAATTTTCTAAGCTTTAGTCGTAGAAAAACAGATTGATTTTTAATTTTTGTTGACATTGAAACTAGAAGTTCATATGTATTGAAACTTTGAGCTTGTTTCTAGTCTATGAAGTGTATTGTACTCTAATTTTGATCTATTTATGAAGGAAATCAGTAATATAGTCCATAAATTCAAGAATATGCATGTTTTTAAAAATTCTTGTATTTTTTAATGTTCAATAAATTTGTTGGTTTATTGCCAAGTTTTTCCCAAGTTTTTGCCAAGTCCCAAGTTTTGAAAAAAATTGGGTCAGCCAAATAATTGTCGATTCCATGTTTTTAAACTATATTAGAATAATACTAAATGATGATTAGAAGATAAGGCTTACTTTTGCAATAAAGTCACCTTAGTGACTTAAGTGAGTTTACTATTTTTAGTTTCAACCTCTGAACTCTATTAAGCAAGTGTTTGTCAATTTAATAATTTACCCTAATAACTAATAGAATAATAATATTTTGTGTTCTATTGATTTTTACAACACGGTATCAAAGCAGGGAATTACAAGAAGGATGGTTTCCTCTTCGTGAACTAATCGCTAGGATTTTTGCAAGGAAAATTGCAGATCATTTCTTTATGCAAATCACGACCCATTTTTCTACATTTTCACATAGTTTTTGTGATGAAAATCATGACTATTGTTAATTGATCATTGCTAAGAAAGTTAAAAGTGCGACTATTTTCTAATGCAAAATCGCAGAGATATTTTGTATGAAAAATGCAACAGATGTTTTAAACAAAATCGCAGCCCCCAATCTGCTAAAAATCACATTGGTTTTTTAATGAAAAATCATAGCCAAGGAAAAATAAATTATGGGTTTTATCAAAATTGTGAGTTATATTAGCATGGATTTTCATCTATTTTCTAGTCTTCTATAGCCCACGGCTAGGGTTTTGGACTAGGGCATATATAACCCATGACCAAGGTTTACTTGAATCTGTTTTCCACAGTCAACAACTAGGTTTTTACCATCCGCATATAGTATTTCTATATGTCTGCACTTTCAAACGGCTAGGACACATAAAACTGTGGCAAACAGATGTTTTTCAGTAGTCAACTAGGGTTTTTCTGATTTTTATCAAGGTTTCAACAATTGTTTTTCTTAAATTGAGGGTTTCTACTCAAAACGGTGGCTAGGATTTGCAAGTTTTCTTGAGCTATTTTTTTGCAGCTAGTTTTGTTTTGAATCCGTGACTAGGGTTTCCAAACCAGCAACTAGGGTTTGTGCCAATGTTCAAATAGGGCATAGATTTCAAGACAATTTGTTGGAAGTATGTGCTAGGGTTTGGGAAGAGGTTAAAGATGTTTCTATTTGATTGGGCCACACTGGGCCTATGGCAAAAGGAGACCATGATATTTTCCTTGGGTATTGACAATGCGGGGAAGACCACTTTGTTGCATATGCTTAAAGTGCAGAATCAGCCTACACAGCATAACAAGGCTAATGAAGTCAAACTGAATGAAAGAAGTAGATAAATACATCCAAGGAGTCCTACTTTTGCACTGAGGGTAGTGGCAGCAGTGACTCTAATAATTGCATTCAATGTCATCTTATTTTGATACAAACAAAGATGGAGCAAACTCAGAAGGTTGGACAGCCATTCACTTTGCCTATGGGTATCATGAAGTAAAATGCGTCGAGGTACTTCTTGGAGCTAATGTTGACACACTTTGTCGCCATGTTCAAGATCATCTAGATGCATTGCCAAGAGGGCCTAAAAAGATTACTATGCCAAGATGAATGATGAATTGCACATATTTTAAGAAGACCACACTTTGAAGACAGAAAGGAATCCAATATAGATAAATCTCGGAATGGATGGTTGCCCAATCAGTTTGGGAATCTGTGGATCTTGGGAATCATAACCTTACGAGGGTTATGAGACAACTTGATGGAGCTCTGTGAGAGTAGCTCAGCATGGATTATTGTCCAATCGTTTTGGAAATCAATGATTTAGGAGTTCGGGGAGGTGATAATTTGGGAACTTGGGAATTCAGCTCGGGAGCTACACCTTTATGAGGGTTTGAGCCAGCTTGATGGAGTTCTACCTAGTGTAAAGTTTGTTTTCAATGTAAATCTTATGAAGAATGTCGAACTCATGATTCAGGATTTTTTTTTTTTTGTTTGATATGCTTATGTTAGTTTTCTTTAGTTTTCACTATTGTAAGCTTGAGAGAGGTATTAGAATAATATCAAATGATAATTAGACGATAAGGCTTACTCTGTAATAAAGTCACCTTAGTAACTTAAGTGAATTTACTATTTTTAGTTTCATCCTCCAAACACTATATAAGGAGGTGTTTGTCAATGTAATAATTTATCCTGATAACTAATAGAATAATAATATTTTCTGTTCTATTGGTTTTTACAACAAACTATACCTAAACTAACCCTAGACTAAAACTGTAGACAAGATTTAATGTTCATTGAAGGAGTTTGCATAAATGGAAATGACTAATTGCCTATATTTTTCCCTGGATACATGCATCAAACTATTAGTAGTCAAGCCTTGCAACAAGATTTTCAGTTATTTAAGGAAATAAACTACTAAACATAAATCAACATAACAACTTCCTATTGGCTAAATTAGAAAACGGTATTCATCTACCAACAAGGGTTGGAGAAATAATTTGAACAACGCATGATTCTAGTAAATAACTTGGTAAGTCATATACAAAGCCACTACTTAGTGAGTGAATAACTAACATCAATACAAGCTTAAAAAAAATACTCAATTCAATTTAATCAAAGGAATTACAAACATAGGTAAATCACTTGAACAATGATTTATGCAACATAAGCCCAACTTCAACTATCATTTAGAACAACTTGTGCCCAAGACACTTATCTATACCTTAACAATAAATAGCTTTTAGGGGTTTGAAAATAATAATTAAATATCTCAAAAAGAACTGATTTAGAGCAACCTCACCTATAGCTACAGGAAAAGTAGAAAGAAATGAACTTTAGAGCAAAAATCTCCTAAAACAACTAATAGATTACAACTAAATAAAGCAGCCTAAAAATAGGTCCTCATCCATTGCCCAGAAAAGGACTCCAGAAATAGTCACTGCCAAATATAGCTATTATTAAAAATAGCAATCTTAACATGAATGACCTTTGAAATTCTGGAACACCTTTTGCACTAAAACTAGTGAATCTTTTGAAGAACACTGAAACCTTGAACACCATGGATCCATCACATATATCACCAGCCTCAAACACCAACCTAACTTGGTGACTTAAAACTGAGAACCTAAGTGTTTGTCGGTTCACCAAAATGAAAAACTGTGTTCTTAGGGTTTTGCCAAGGCTTCGAACAATGGTTGCATCTTTTAAATATGGATATGATCAAAAGCTCTAGAAGCTTATATGGTGTTCTTAACTTGAGAAGAGTACTGCATGACTGATCAGACCTGTACTGAAATACTAATATTTACAACTTGGAAAATTATTTTCCCTGTTGTAATAGTTCAAACAGCCCTGCCAAACTGTCATGAATATTGCCTTTGAAGATGCCTTGCTCTGTTCATTGTTTGAAGATGCTGAAACCTTGTCAGAGGAGACTCAAATCTGTTAGTGTTTCTTAGATCAGATTAAACAATGAAAGCACTTAGAAATATTGCAACACATAAGACAATGAACACAACAAGATACCCTGGGAAAACCCTCCTCTTGAGGGAGAAAAACCCAGCAAATGAATCTCTTATATGAAGTAGCACAAGAGCAGAAATCTGCTTACAACTCAGGCCCAGCAATGGCCAATAATGAAAACAATGAAGTCGCACCTCTCCTAGATGCACAAGATACAAATGAATATGTTCTTCCTTGAAATTGGATCTGCTGCTATGAAAGGCAAATTCTGCTCTGCTCTTAATTGCGAACTTGTTTGATTAGAATCGATGATTTACAATGACAAGAAGACCTTGTATAAATACAAGAGAGGCGCCTCTTCAAGTTAGGTCAGCCCCTTAGGAAAGACATAAATAAAGATAAATACAACTAGGGTCGGCCCATGCAACAAATAGTAAATGTGAATCATATAGGGTCGGCCCTCTTCATTAATAAAAGTTGAAGTCATGAATTAAATAGCCGAAGGCTACTTATTTAATTCATAATCTTCTCTTTGAAATTTGTGCAAAGGAAGTGCAGCCCATAGCTGCTATAACATCAACAAAATCTGCTTATGCATCTGCAAAAATAGAAGAAGGAATGCCCAGCTAATGCTGTGAATAACAAGAACGAACCGTTTTGTGAGTTGCAGTGGAGAACAGAATTCATATAGGCGCTTGGATTTCAATCTTTGCATGCTTTTAAAGTTTAAACCATTTTTTGGCTTTATGCCTGACTAAAAATAGTAACCGCCACCTTTAAGTGATTTCATTGTCCTAAGGCAGAGATGATTAACACTTTAGCCATGTTTAGATGCCAAGGAGGAGAAAACTAGTGGTTTCCCCATTGGTTTTGTGTGCTTCATAAACACTGCCTGCAAAGGCAGGCAGAGATCACTAATGTTTTTGCCAACTTTTCACCTGCTGGGCAGAGTTTACTAATGGCAAAACCTTCTCATATGTGTGCCATTTTTTAGTGTTTTATTTGCCTAGAACAAATGCACAGATCAATTATGCATTTGCCATCCTTTTAACTGCTTGAAACATGGCTATATCAGCCCTAGTGCACACCCAGCCACTTACTGCCCCTTTTTAGAGGTTTTGGCAGAAATCACCTAGGTTCAACCATCAAATATGTGCATGCATTTTTAGGTGTTTTCAATGTTCAAACTCAAAACATGGCTGCACATTACAAAGGCTTTCACAATCTAAAACTGATCAGGAAGATTTCACTCACAAGTTTGCCATAATTTATGACTGCTTGGCAGGATTTCTTAATTGTTTAACCCACCAAAAAGTGTACTCAAGTCTTCTGATTTTGCAATACTTTTCTTTGGCACAAATCACTTATCCATTTGCCATCTTTTGAATGTCTGGAAAAGAGAGTAATGGTTAAGCCCCACAAAATGTCCACCACACTTAACTAATGATTTTCTTGCAAACTTTGGACACTTCACTTTAGTATTTGCCATTTTCTTCTTTGGCGGAGATTTGGGTAGAGCAAGCCATTGGCTTAACCATCCAAAATGTGCACTCTGCACCAGTAGAAAAATTGAAGGTTTTCCCATCAAAAGTGCACGCCAACTCTACTTAGACCATATTTCATGATTTTGGCTGAGAAAACCAATGGCTTTGCCAAGTGAAAAATGCACCAATTTCTCTTTATTCATGATTAGGAAAAATCCCAACTCATTTTGCCATATTTTCTCAACTGCTCTACTCTTGCCTGTTCCATCATTCCTTGCTCTTCTACTACCCCTAATATTTCATCAACTGCTCCCTATCAAGCTTGAGGCAATCATCTTCACCCTACAAAAGTTGTTAGAAGAAAAAACCATGATAAGATGACCTTGCAAACTGACCAAGGAGAGCATGAATTGAAATAGATTGATAAACAAATGACGATCAACTAACAGCAATCCTGACAAAAGGGAGTACAAAACTTGTGCTTCATAGGGGCACCAACACCTAATATCCTCAATTTTAACCCTCTTAACACTTACAAGCCCTCATCGGATTCCATAGGTCCCTTTTGAAGCCTTTTTGAGAGTAAATTCTATCTGACCAATATCACTGTCCATTAACATGTTCATATTATATTTTTTACATCACCAACCCTTGCCATTGTTGGCTGTTTTTGGAAATGTGATTTTAGGGTTTATGCCACTATATCTAGGCTTCCTAGAGCCATTTCCAAATGTAGAATTAGATGGTCGTTTGTGTTCATACTCACAATAGCATGCCTTCTCTTAGGGGATTCTCAAGGGTTCTAGGGCAAAGAGTATTTACCATAGGAAAACAAGTTGCAATGCAAGTTTTTGAAGATTCAATAAAAGGAAATGCATTAGCAAGGTACAAGTTGCTTGATTGATTACCTTGTTGCTCTACTTATAACACCTGAATAAACAATATTTCTTTAGTTGTACAATATCTGTGTTGTCAAAAACATTTTCATCTCACTATCCCCTACCATCCCCAATATATATATAAAAATGTTCCATGTTGTTTATAGGATGGGAATGGGAAGGGATCGTAGGATACATTTCAGGGATGGCAGTATTAAAATTATAGAGAGAAAAAAAATTACAAGTTTAACATGACATCAACATTCAAGTTTAGACATTCACATAAAGCATCAAATTTGAGATTCAATGTTCAATGTTTTTTATTCAAGCATAGAAGCAATAAACATTTCATTGTTTTCTTTACAGAATTGAAATATATAACTACAAACATCCCGAAAACTACAAAATGTCTAATAATACTTATAGTTTGGATATAACTTGCAAACAACTCACAAGGCCCTGGTTTATTATTTTTATGTTATTTTCTTGTATTTTCTACCATAGGTACTAGGGCATCTACAAATGCCAGCCTCGACCCAAGTTGAGAAATGGGACAGTCCATTACATTCTAGAGAGTCCAAGTTGTCATTTTGTGTTTCATGCTGCCTAAGTGGACCCATTCAACCTCATCCATGCAACTGGATATTAAGACCTTTAGCAATTAAAGACCAGCTCATCAACTTCAATGTTTTTTGATCCATCAATAACAAAGAAAATTAACAGCCAACAAGTTGTTACTGTTATAATCTACCATTTTAGCACTTTTAGGAGCACTAAGCATCGCAAATGACAAATAGTTGAGCATGTTTCAAAACAAAAAAGGTTTTAGTAGTTGTTTCTAGCATTGAGACTGATACGGGAGAAGTTTTCACCAGCTTTGCACTGTACGAGAGTTGATTATTTGTTAGCATTTTAATTTGTCTCTTTCAAAACAACTCAAACTGGAACAGAATGTAAGGTAAAACCTCTCTTCAAATTATGAGGGAAATCCTTGGAAAAACTAAACTAACCCTACACTCTAAGCTATGAACAAAATATACAATTATAAACACTATACAATATTTCTCTGAGGGAACTTGGATAAATGAATTAACTGAACTAAAGCCAGCCCTATCTTATTTCGTCTCAAGAATGAGTACAACATCTGAAATGGTTCTTATTTCACAAAGAAGGTTATATATTTTAAGATACTTGCAACTAGATGAAACAACCAAACTAAAATCAGCAAAAGCTTTCTTGTTGGCTGAGATCAGAGACCAGCAGATCCACATACACAAGAAAAGGATAAATAGACTACTCCTAACATACATATAAAAAGTAAGATTTCAGGAATATGAATCACTTAGAAGCACATGGAGTTATCACTGAAATGAATCACAACTTTGATACAAAGATTAAACAATTTTCTTCACTTTTAAATCAATTAACGAATCCTACATGCTAAACACACATGAAACTCAGATTTAACATTTGAATGACAATTTCTGCAACATAAGCATAACTTCAAGTTCAACTATCATTCACAATGTCTTGTGCTCAAAGCACTTATTTATAGGTTACAAATCATAAGGATTTCAGGGATTCAATATAATAATTAATTATCCCCAAAAAGCAGGAAAGAAGGTATTTGAAATCAAAACTAATCTAGACAACGAATAAAACAAAGAAGCCTAAAATAGGCTCTCCTCATCTGCCAAAAATAGAGCACATCTAAAAATAGACATTGCTAAATTAGCAATATTGTGCATGACTAGCCTCTATGATGCTTCTAATTGATAAGCTTATTATGTCTTTAAAGTTGATATATATATATATATATATATATATATATATATATAATACTCGCATGTACATACAGCCCTTCATTTCCCCATTTTTCATAATTTAGAAGATAGCATTTCTGAAATATATCATTAGAATGCATACCTCTTGAGTAGTGAAATAAAATCAATATTTACTCAATAAAGAACAACTTATGATATAAATATATATATATGAAAATTTGGAAGATAGTATTCTGAAATATGTATCATTAAAATGCATACCTCTCGAGTAGAGCAATAGAATCAATATTTACTCAATAAAGAACAACTATATTAGCATTGACCTAGCAAGATTTTGAGCATGCATGCATCTAAAATGTGCTTAAGTTATTGACATGGATTCTCCTTAGAAGACAAAAGATGCCTCAATCTAAGCTCAAACACCTTAATCTGCTATGATGATAACAATTATAGCGAAAAATATTATCAATGCAAATATTTTATTTCGTTTAAATTCTATTTACATTTTTCTACAACACTATGTAATGTCCCCATATTTGGGTTCTCTTGCAATGCAATTGGCGTTGACTTTCTAGGTTTGTGTCAGCCTCATCAAAGGGGTATTTTGATGTTACCAATGAGCTTTGATAGTTTAGTGGAGTTGTACGACGCTTTCAAATGTTATTTCAAGCTTTCGGCTTGGGCTCCACGATTCTTGGAGGGAGCATCTATTTTTAGTAAGTCACTCAATAGGTCCATTTATCATCATTTTGTTGATGTGTACAGCATCTAGATGATTACTCCCAGCCACAACCTTGTGAAGATAAATTCAATATAGCCTTTGGCTATTTAATTTATCTAAGGTCGATATTAATAAAGAAAAGATTCGCTTGAAGAATGAAACAAAAATATTAATAATTTATATTATTTAATAATTAATATCTAATTATTAATTGAGGCCGACTTTAGAAGAGGCGCAATTTTCTAAAGAAGATGTCTCTTCTTGGAGGCCGACCTCTTGCCTTGGAGAGACATGTCTTATCCTTTCAGCGGGTATAAGAATGAGTGATGATCACTCATTCTATCATCAAGTTCATTCATCATAATTCGCACTCCTAGAAGAAGTTCAGATGTGAGCAGCAGATCATCATTCTATAGCAGCAAATCGATCTCAAGGAGAAACATATTCATTTATATTCGCATCTAGGAGAGGTGCAATTATTCATTGTATCAAAATTGGCATTGTGTTATGCCTGAGTTGTAAGCAGATTTCTGCTCTTATCAAATCAATATATAAGAGATATATTTGCTAGGTTTTTCTCCCTCAAGTTGGAGGGTTTTCCCAGGGTATCTTGTTGTGTTAATTGTCTTAAGTGCTGCATTTTCTGATTGATTTCAGTTTTATTTATCTAATCATAAAAACTAACATGGTATCAAAGCGGGTCTAAGGAAAGATCTGATCAGATTTATATAAGTAGCATTATCCTCCATTATTGTTCTCATCTTTGATTGCATCTATCCTTTCATCAAGATGGTGAACAGGCTCAAGGTCGAAGACAAACTTGAGGGTGCATCAAACTTCGCATCCTGGAAGTTTAGAGTGATGCTCGCTTTGGAGGAAAATGAGTTAGTTGAGTTCGTGGAGAACAAAGTTCCTGAACCAACTGAAGAGAATGAGAAGCCTCAATGGAAGAGAAATAGCACTAAGGCGAAAAAGATGTTGGTTGATTCCATGAAAGATCACATTGTGCCAATCATCTCCAAGTTGAAAACAGCAAGAGATATGTTTAAGACCTTAGAGGAGATGTATGAGATCAACAACAAAAGTCGAGCTCTTGCACTAAAGCAGCAACTTCATCATATTAAGATGGTGAAAGGAGAATCCATCATCTCATACTTCATGAAGATCACCGAATTGAGAGATCAGTTCCCTACCATTGGGCATATTGTTGATAGCAAGGATCTTGACTATGTTGACTCTCAATGGTCTTCCTACATCTTGGGAGTCATACATTCAATGAATCAATGCAAGATCAAAACTTCCTAAGTTTGATCGATTGAGAGCAAATTGTATTCAAGAAGAATCAAGGTTGGCTGCAAGAGGCATTGGTCAAAGCTCTACAAATGAAGACATTTATGTTCTTTCCGCTCAATCCTCGAAGAAGAAAGGAAAAGGAAGAAAGAAAGGATACTTCAAGAGGAATAGAGATAAAGGGTCATATGGTGCCCCTGCATTCAAGAAGAAGAAGGATCTATCTCGCGTTCAATGTTTTAGATGTGACAAGTTTGGTCACTGTGCAAAGGATTGCCCAACCAAGCCTAAGCAGCATGCTTCATTTGCAGATGTGGATGCGATCTCTCCTCAAAAGGATTCAAGGGAATTCCTATTCTATTTTGCCTTATCAAGCAACGTTCCAACAGATAGCAACACTTGGTTGATTGATAGTGGCACCTCTCGTCACACCATTGGGTTTAGAGAACATCTCTCAGATTTGGTGATGAGAGATTCAAGTGTTCAAGTCATAATTGGAGATGATGCATGTTATTCTGTGAAAGGCGTTGGGACCTCCACTATTCACTTAGATTCAAGAATCACCTTGTAGTTGAGTGATGTACTATTTGTACCAGGCATCAAGAGGAACCTTGTCTCAATTTCAGCCTTAGAAGACAAGGGGTATCAAATAGCATTCTCTGAAGGAAAAGTTCTTGCATGGCCAAAGAACTCTAGCATCAAGACAGCCAGTGTGATTGGTGTTCGACAAGAATATCTCTACAAGCTCTCCAACCCTCCTCTACAAGCCTTGTTGCATGATGCTTTAAGTTCATGTGAGCTTTGGCATAGAAGATTTGCTCACATTCACTTCCGTGCACTTCCTACCTTGGAGAAGATGGTCACCAGCATTCCTAAACTGAGCCAGGAGCATGAAGGTACTTGTCGAGGATGCGCATTGGGTAAGAATACTAAAAGACCCTTTCATAGTAGTGAAAGTAGATCTAAATGCATTCTAAATCTTGTTCATTCTGATTTGTGTGGTCCAATGTCTCTTACTTCTTTGAGTGGTTTCTTGTATTATGTAATTTTTATTGATGACTACTCTAGAAAGACTTGGATTTATTTCTTAAAGACTAAAGAATTTGAGGAAGTACTTGAAAGATTCAAGGAATTCAAAGCTCAAGTAGAAAACTTGTCCGAGAAAAGGATCAAAGTCTTGAGATCTGACAACGGAGGAGAATACATCTCTGGAAGCTTTCGTAACTTTTGTCTTGAAGCAGGGATTAAGAGGGAGTTTTGTGTTCCCTATAATCCTCAACAAAACGGTGTAGCAGAAAGGAAGAACAGATCTATTGTAGAAGCAGCTAAGGCCATGATTCATGATCAGGATCTACAAATCTTCCTTTGGGCCGAAGCTTCTAGGACAGCTATGTATGTCCTGAATCGAAGCCCTCATCACATCTTGGAGGACATGACTTCTAAAGAAGCCTTCACAAGTGTAAAGTCTGAAGTCAGTCATTTGAGAATATTTGGTTGTCCTGTGTATATTCATGTCCCTAAAGATAAAAGGACAAAATTGGAACCATCTAGAAAGAAGGGAATATTTGTGGGCTACAGTGAGACTTCAAAAGCCTACAGGATTTACATTCCAGGTCAAAAACTAATAGAGATCAGCAGAGATGTTACATTTGAAGAAGATGTCATTCAAGAGATCTAAAGGCTATCACATGGAGATAGACAATGAAGACCAAGAGTCCTCCCAAGATATGGAAGTTGACCATACTCCTAAGATTCAGAGGGAGACTACTGATCCAAAAGAAGATGATGAACCAGTTGAGCCTTTGGAACCTACTGATGGGCCTACCGCCATTTTTATTGGTAGAAAGAGACCTCTATGGGCTAGGCAAACAATGCAGGAGGCAGAAAACTTTGCAGCCCCTAGAGGAACATTCAAAGAAAGCAAAAGACCTCTGAAGTTTTCAAACTATGTTGCATTGATGAGTCAAATGATTGAGTCTGAGCCTTCCAGTGTTGAGGAAGCTTCAAGTCAGCAAGTATGAAAAGATGCTATGACTAAGGAGTATCACTCCATCCTCAAGAATGATGTTTGGGACATCGTACCTAGACCTGAAGGCAAATTTGTGGTATCTTCTAAATGGCTCTTCAAGATCAAGCATGCGGCTGATGGGAGCATCAAGAAGTACAAGGCTAGGTTCGTGGCTAGAGGATTCTCTCAGAAAGAGGGAGTAGACTATGAGGAAACCTTTGCCCCAGTTGCTTGTTATACATCCGTCAGAACCATCATTGCTCTTGCAGCATCTAAGGGATGGAAGATACACCAGATGGACGTGAAGACAGCATTTCTTAATGGTGTAATTGAGGAAGAAGCATATATCGAGCAACCTGATGGCTTTGAGGTTCATGGGAAGGAGTCTCATGTTTGCAGGGTAAAGAAGGCATTGTATGGCCTTAAGCAAGCTCCTCATGCTTGGTATGAAAGAATTGATCAATACCTGATGAGTTTGGGTTTCTCCAAGAATGATGTTGATTCAAACCTTTACTTCAAGGTAATTGATGGCAAAGCATTGATTTTGGTTCTCTATGTTGATGGTCTAATTCTTACTGGAGAAGAACACCTCATTTTCAAATGCAAGAAGGAGTTAGCTTCTGAATTTGAAATGAAGGATCTTGGTCTCATGCACTACTTCCTTGGTCTAGAAGCATGGCAGAAGTCGGATGAGATCATTCTAAGTCAAGGGAAGTATACTATTGATATTTTAAAGAGATTTGGTATGATGGATTGTAAATCCATGTCTACGCCTATGAAGACCAACTTTCAGAAGCTTAAGGAGGCTACAGCTAGTTCAGATCTGGTGGATCCTACTATGTACACACAGTTGATTGGATCGTTGATGTATCTAGTCAATATTAGACTAGATATTTGCTATGCAGTGAGTGCACTTAGTCAATTCATGTGTGAACCAAGGAAAATACATCTAGTTGCAGCAAAGCATATCCTGAGATACTTGCGTGGCACAGTTGGATATGGCTTGAGATATTCTTCTGGTGTGGACTTAAAGTTGCATGGTTATACAGATTTTGATTGGGCAGGTTGTGTTGCTGATCGGAAGAGCACCTCTAGATGTTGTTTCAGTTTGGGGTCTGCTATGATCTCCTAGTGTAGCAGGAAGCAATCTTTAGTGGCACTTAGCACAGCAGAGGCAAAGTATATTGCAGCTTATGTGGCAGCTCGAGAAGTAGTGTGGCTTTGGAAGCTCCTTGCAGGATTGTTTGAACAATCATTGGAGCCTACTATCATTCATTGTGATAATCAAAGTTGTGTGAAGCTTTCTGTCAATCCAGTGTTTCATGACAGAACCAAACATGTTGAGATCAAATACCACTATATCAGAGATATGGAATTGAGGAAATCAATTCAGTTGAAATACATTAGCACTGATGAGCAGACGGCAGACATTCTCACCAAGCCCCTCTCCAGAGTAAAGTTTGTGTACTTCCGAGACAAGCTTGGTATTGTGGAGAATGAAGCCCTAGCTGAGAGGGAGTCTCATCTTCAGTGATCTTCTATGATTTCCTTTAATGCAATTCTCTCTATGAGAGATTTGAGGTGCAAGCCCTTGTTTCCACCCTCTGGGAGTATCCAAGGTGGATGTCATGTGTGTGACTCCATGACAACATCACGTGAGAGAGTCCGTGATGATTTTCTTGTACTTGTGTTTATTCACCCTCTGGAAGTAGCCATGGTGAACGTCATGATGAGATGACGACATCACGTTGAGTGATGGGCACTTGTGCACATATACCATTCATGGGAGTAGCCATGATGGTTGATATCACGATGAGGTGATAAGCTCTTTTCCACACATGGGTGTAGCCATGCTGGTTGACATCACGATGAGGTGATATCTCTTGCATAGCTGGAAGTATTCCTCCCTAGCTGAGAGGGAGTGTTGATGTGTACAGCGTCTGGATGATTACTCCCAGCCACAACCTTGTGAAGATAAATTCAATATAGCCTTTGGCTATTTAATTTATCTAAGGTCGATATTAATAAAGAAAAGATTTGCTTAAAGAATGAAACAAAAATATTAATAATTTATATTATTTAATAATTAATATCTAATTATTAATTGAGGTCGGCTTTAGAAGAGGCGCGATTTTCTAAAGAAGACATCTCTTCTTGGAGGCCGACCTCTTGCCTTGGAGAGACGTGTCTTATCCTTTCAGCAGGTATAAGAATGAGTGATGTTCACTCATTCTATCATCAAGTTCATTCATCATAATTCGCACTCCTAGAAAAATTTCAGATGTGAGTAACAGATCATCATTTTGTAGCAGCAGATCGATCTCAAGGAGAAACATATTCATTTCTATTCGCATCTAGGAGAGGTGCAATTATTCATTGTATCAAGATCAGCATTGTGTTATGCCTGAGTTGTAAGCAGATTTCTGCTCTTATCAAATCAATATATAAGAGATATATTTGTTGGGTTTTTCTCCCTCAAGTTGGAGGGTTTTCCCAGGCTATCTTGTTGTGTTCATTGTCTTAAGTGCTGCACTTTCTGATTGATTTCAGTTTTGTTTATCTGATCATAAAAACTAACACTTTCATCATCGAGATCACTCCTACGAAGTCAGATTTCAATCCAATGCATTTCGACCATTGTCACTAATTGGGTATATTATTGAGCTATATTTAATTAATTTCACAAAGGTTGTCATTTTAATTAAAATAATTTATCGAGCACCTTAATGTTATAGCTCATTGGAAAGAGAACGGAAAGTTTCAAATGTTGAGACGCTTAAAAGTGACTTTAAGTGCCGAAAATGTTTAAAAAGTAAATTAAATAACTTTTTGGAGTTAAAAGGCTTAATAAATTAATAAAGTGGTTTCAACAAGGCGTTTTTGGAAAGTTCCCTAAAAAGCTTATAAAAAGGGGGGATGGAAAGCTCATTCAGTATGTGGAGTTTATTATTTTGATATTTCTCTCTGAGAAAACCCTGCATGGTTCTGGAGATTTGGTCTTGGTCCATCTCAGCCTTCTTGAGGATGAAAACCCTCTCGGAGAAGATTAAACTCGGTGGTGAAAAATCTTCCTTACTTAATTTGGTGTGGCTCATTCAGAGCTATAGGTTGAGCAGAAAAGATTTAGGTACAAATGGAATTTATTTTATGAAGATTTTGTAGATTTTGTGCTACAGTGCCTATGCTTTGTTATTGGCTTATGGGTATCAGACAATTCATTTACAGAGAGCTGAGCGATCATTATGCAAGCTTTTCTAGGGTTTTATAAGCTGAGGTTTATATTTTAAAAGGAGCCATACACATCTGCTGGCCATACAAGCTTATTTGCCTATGGCATGAGGAAATGGTGACTGTTTGCTTGGAGTTTGGGTCTGTTATAACTACCTGTGGTGGCATCTATCCTCCAAATACTAATTGCGAATAATAGTGGGAAGAAAACAGCGCAGAAAGCATGACTAGAAATTGATCCATGAATCGTCCTTGAGTGTCCAGCGTATGGATTCAAGCTAGGAATGCACGATTTGGATCTCAGATCTGAATTTGCAATCTGAAAACTTCAAAACTGTCATTTAGGATACTCTAAGTGTGATGGAAGGGTCTGAGTTGTATTGCACCATTGAAGGGGTGTTTATGCAAGCTAAAAAGATGATTTTCAGAGCATTCTTTTGCTGTATGGGACTGTAACAGTCCATAGACAGACCTAATAAGTGCTCAGAAATAATTATCAGGCCTGTTCCTTGCTATCCTTGCTGAGTTGGAGCATTTTGGAGGCTGCTATGTAGGATGTGGCACTGTTCTGAGCAAATGTGTGGTGTCTAAGGCATGTAGGATGGTGGATTCTTGGTGTTGAACAGTCCCAGGCATGACTGTAATTGCATGACAGATCTGCAAACTTCCTTTCTTGGTAGATTTGGGATGATGGTGTAAGCTTAGCCTTAGTGTGTCATGGTGCTGCACAGTTCCGTTTGTTGGTTCCTTAGGGTGAAGTTTGATGATGATTAATGCTTCCATAACCTGTAGATTGTGAACAGTAGGCTGTAAACATGTCCATTTATGCAATATCAAACTTCTAATTATCATCTTCAAGCCAGTTTCCAAGGTATTTATTCTGGAACTTCATATGTGAGTTTCTTATGTGTTGTGGCTTCTTGGCGTTTCGATTCGCACCTCTGGTATGTGAATTAGAAATGGACAGCTATGCACAGATAAACTGCTCTTCGAATTAGGAGGGGAAGCTCCCTCTTTGCTGATGTTGCTTAAGAAAGTAAATTAAAACTAATTTGCCTATCTTTTTGTTCAGCTAAGAGCACAAGGTTATAAAACTCAAGCGCCATAGCTGAGATTTTCTCTTTTGAAAGTTCAACTACGACTAAGCCTACGCTAATGACGTTTCTAACTACTCAAGTAAATGCAGAGCATGAGAGTTAGAAATGAACGGGGAATGATTCTTTGACACAAATACTTAAACAAACTTTATCCCAACACACATCTACTGAAATTTCAATGCAAGCTGAAATAGAGATCATATAAGCGTAACATATAAATAATAATAAAACGGAAATCTGAGACATTATATCAGGGCAGCAAAGCAGGCACAAGAATTTATTTTCTCAAATCTCAAGAACAAAAGATTACACTCTTGGGATAGCAGGATTGTAGCAAAATAGGCATACAGTTTTGCAATCAACCAAAATACATTGACAAAAGTAACATGAACTGAACAACAACTTGCAGCTAGAAGAGACTTGCAAAATTGCTCTAACACTAAGTGAACTGAAACTAAACAACAACTTGCAGGCAAAATAGGCTCAGCAATTTGTTATCACAAGCACGGTTAAGAAAAATGGGCAAAGGCTGCCCTTATTTATAACTAAGCAGAGGAGTAGGGAACCCTAAAATCTCCTTGCTTTTACAACTAAGACTTGCCAACATGCAAGCTTTATTTCTAAATCTAAAACAAGATAAACATCTAACAACTATAAAAACCTAAAAACAAGGAAAGTGCCAACTATTACATCTTGATATTTGCCCTTCAAAGAATGGATAATCATTGAGATGAGAATAGAAAGAAAGCTGAAAGAAAGCTTCTAGAAGATTGTTGCTTTAGATCTTGATCACATCCGCCAAAAAGCAGGTAACTGTATCTCTATCAAGAGCATCAATACTATAAATAGCAAAGTTCCACTTTTCTAAAATTTATTCTCCTTCAGCAATAGATCTCACTCTCTCATAAAATATTTGACCTCATTGGCTGCTTTCTCAAACCTCATTGACATCATGGAAATCTGACTCATCCTTCCAACAATGCCATCACTGCTACGAACAACATTCTGGAACTCAACTTGTACTTTGTCAAGTCCAATGTAAGAACCATCAACATGACACTACCGACAAGGGATCTCTGCAACAAATTCTCTTATGAACTCGAACACATCAACAACCCTTTGTTTGTATGCAACAAAGTCCTAAAATATCCTTTCATAAGTTCTCACCTTGAAGAGGTGACGTTCTTTCCATGTAAGAATTTGTCTCTTGTGTTCTCTTGCAACCAATGAGCCATATGTTGTATCCAAATCTGCAATGATGATTTCATGCATAGGCTTCACCTCCGCTATCAACTACTCAAATCCCCGAATGCCTTGGCGTAAATCATGGGCATTATACCTCAGTTGATATATCTATGCTAGAATCTCCATGCCTCTAGTGATGATTTCCTCGAACCATTCCAGTGTTTACTTCCCACATATCACCAATTGCCTCAACTGATGTTGATCAGCTGGTGTCTCTAGAACCTAGGGAAGCAACTGAGCTACTCGTGAAGTGCCATGAACAAGATTTGAAATGTATAACCTAAGTTGCCGGATTTCAGCCTTGAGAGCTGCCTTATCCTCTCCATCTTTAAGCACTCTATCTTGAAGATTCTCTGCTACAACTTTAAACAAACTGACATCTGTATGCCTGGTGTTCTTACCAAGATTAGTCTTAACCATTATGAAATCATTCGCCTCCATTTCATCATCATTTCTATCCTCAAGAGGCATAGCAGTCTCCATAAACATCTCACCATCTGGATTCCTTTCAAAATGAATTTGCTTTTTTGCTTTCTTTTTAGGAGCTTCCTGGTAAACATTGTCTAGTTCATCCAAGTCCAGCAGATATGAAGGCCTCCTCTTTCTTCCTAGGGAGCTCTCAAGCCAAGACGCGGTGTCTCTACTAGCTTCCCTAGGAGTTTCAGCTGCAACTTCTTCTACTTCTTCTTCTTCCAAATCAATATGAATTGGAGAAGTCCTCAGTGATGGTGGAGAATCAAGAGTCACGAGCACCTCTTCTGCTTGTGGTGTTGGCTCTACTGGAGTGACTTCTACTACAACTGTTGGCTGCTCTTGTTTGATTATACTTGAAAATTCCAACCTTCTCTTCACTTTCTTTGTTGTTCTACTACCCTTTACACACACTTGAGGTTGACTTACAATCTTCATCTTTGGTTGTGCTCTTGAAGAAGAAGGAAGAGATGACTATATTCTTGGCGGCTCTGCTACTGGAATCGCCTTCTTCCTCTTGTGACTTAAGAAAAGCGTGTTGTTCTTTATGACCTAGTTTGTCCTCTCTTCAACTGAAATGCACTCTATATTGGACAAATTGACCTGTGGGAGAGGTTGTTGCTTAATTCGATTTTGGGTGTATGTTGGGAGAAGTACATCTCCATCATCATCAAATAATCCCTCAATGTCTTCAAATAAGCAGACTTTCATTTGATGAAGTATAAGCATGTTGTAATTGCGCCTCCTTACCTCAAACTCATCTTTGCAATCAGCCCAAAAATCTTCGAGTGCGGGCACATGAGCATAGTTTTGACCAAGTCTGGATGCATAAACACCATGAGGGTCGTATGATCATCTCTGGCTGAAAGGCTTGAGACCAAGTTTAGACAATTCGTCACCCATTGACTTAGCATCTGTTGATGATCTACATCTGTAGATTCCCAACTCAAAAGGAAAACTGAAGGCGGGCTTCTTTCGATTCCGCAAGAAAGTGTGAACTTCATATACTTGCCTTAGGAATTCCATAATAACCACTTCATCTGAAGGATACCTCGGCAACATGAGTGGAGCACTCGAGAAGTTGTACACTTTGATGTAGGTGAAGGTAGGAAACTAAATGAACCAATCTGCCCACTCTGCCATTGTTGCCTTGGCAGTTGATGAAATTCATACGTGCAATTCGTTGTCCAAGTCTTTCACTGTGTACATTAGAAAAGGCTCATTTACCCTTTTGTAATGATGCATTGACTGTGAAAATTCCAACTGAGGGTAATAGTTATAGATATGTTGCACATCCAAAGTTCCCGCTGTGTTCATTCCTCTGAATTTGCCTTGGAAGGCCACTAGATAGACTAGATATGAAACCATGTGGAACTCATGGATTCTGAAGTACTCAATTATATGGTGATGAAGATTGTCACTGATCAATGTTGGCCAATCATAGAATTTCGTCTTTTTCATGATATGGGATATGATGTAGAACATCCATGGCTGGAACTTTGTAGCATTCTGTTGACCTATGATTCGGTTGAGCAGGGTGATCATTATGGCAACTTCATCTTTGAATTCTCCTCGTCCAATTTTCTTTTGCAGGGTCTTATGTTTTTCCTTCATCTATTATTGTGCAACTTTCTTGTTGTACTTCTCCTTGCGCATTTCCCACAGTCTTTGACATTCTTCCATGGAAACGGTTACATTTTCTGACCAGGGTGGTATTGGGAAGCATTTTTCAATCATATCTGGTTTGAGACTGCAAATCACTCTTCCATCTGTTGTTTGAATCTCCCATGTAGCTTGATTGTAATGCTTGATACAAGCAATTACGAATTCTAGACTTTGCATTGAAATGGGAATCGATGCTGCTGCAAGTAGTCCGGAATGACCAAGGTGCCTAATTGCAACATTGCCTACGTCTTCCAAAGCACGCAGATTGAACACTGGTTTGATGTGGTGCAAGTTAGTCTCAGCTGTTTTGGTGAAGTCATGGTATAGCACTATCTTGGTTTTGAATTCAATGGGAGTGTATTCCATACTGAGAATCTTGAAGATTGACTGTAAACTTGACTATGTTTGGACAACTTTTGCTCAAACCCTAATTTTTACTTGCTGATTTTTCTTCTTCAAATGGACAAATTTTTCGAAAAAGATATAAGATATGGGTTTTGTAGGAAATTTTATTGCAAGAGGACCCAAATCGATCTTTTTCAAAAAAATTGATGGCTGGTCGAAAAAGCAACAAACCCTAATTTCGAAAATTTTCACTAGAAAAACTAAGAGCTGGGTTTTGTGCAAAATGAAATCTAGGAATGACCCAGATGATCAGATATTGAAAATACTGAAGGCTGATTGAAAAAGCAGCAAACCCTAGAATCTGAAATTTTTCCTAAAAAAGCCGAGACCTGGGTTTTGTTCAGAAGTATGTTTCAAGAGGACCCAGAAGATCAAATGTTGAAAATTTTCAAGTTTCTTTAACATGAATGAAAAAAGCAGCTGTTGCAATTCGAAAAATTTCTTCAAAATTGTCCAAAATTAAGAACTCATATGTCCTAGATCACTGAAAATGGAACATATTAGCCTCCTCTTTGTAAAAATTGATGCCCTGGAAGAAAAAAGCAAAGAAAAAGAAGCCTCCTTGTGTGCTGATCTGAAAATTATGAAGAACTTTGAAAAATCAGCAAACTTTAGCCTTCAAATCTCTAAAATAGGAAAAAAATTGGTTTTCTCCTCTCTTACCTTGATCACCTGCAAATAAAATTATGAAAAATGAATGCACAAGGCTGCCTTAAATATGTTTTTAGATTGAAAGTTGCTTTCATTCCTAAGTTTAGAGCTGTAAACCCTAATTTAGGTGCATTGAACTTGGGCGCCTTCTTTCTTCTCTCTTGAAATTTTGAAAATTTGAAAAATTTGGCGAAGGCATGGCTTCTTGGGCACCCTTCTTCTTCAGACTAGGTCATTTTCCTGACAATTTCAACTTTTCCTTGATTTGGACCCCTAGTTTGAATTTGATTTCCGGCTTCCAGATTGATCCTACGGACGAGTTGAATGATTCATCACAGAGCTTGATCGAATATGGCAAGATTGTTCCGGAGGCAACTTTGGCTAAAACCTTCATTTTAACCTTCAAAATCATGGGCGCCCATCTCCTTCTAGGGCGCCCACCATTACCAGTGTTAGCCATTTTTTAACATTCTTCATTCTCTTCATATTTTTTGACCTTTTGAAGAATTCGTGATTTCAGGAGCTAGACTAATCGGATCAACTGGCTATTGGATTCGCTAGATAGCTGAGAAAATTCTGAAGGGGGTCTCCTGGGAGTGATGTCTCCTGAAAGTTGCATCTTGGGGGTCAAAAGCTTGGGCGCCCCTCGCTAGCTGGGGCGCCCAACTCCTCCAGAGTTAGAATTTATTCAATAAATTTCACCTTTGCTTTTGACTTTTGATATTTTGCTCATGTTTTCCCCTCTATTCCACCTTCGATATCTGATGACTACCAACTCCAACGAACGTACTGTTGATTGTGTTGGAGAGCTTCTTCAAAGCTGAAGAAGTCATGTTGGAAGCTTCGTCTGCAAATTCATCCATTTAGGCCCTCAAAAGTTTGGGCACCTATCTCCTTTTGGGGTGCCCACCATTACCAGACTTAACCATTTTTGCTTGATTTTCAACCTTCAGATTTGAACCTTCATGTCATACCTTCAGTTTGATCTGGATTTGCCAGTGATTAACAAATCTGATGATCTAATGAAGTCATTCACTGCGAAGCTGACAGAATCCTACAGAGATTGAGTACATTTGCAAACCCTAATTGCTGAATTAGGTCCTTCAAAAGGCTGGGCGCCCCTGGCTACCTGGGGCACCCAGAATTTTCATACTTAGAATATTTCTGATGATTTTCATGATTTGCCTTCAGCTTATCGGTTGAGACTACTTCGTTCAATCTTCAATTCTGGGTGACTAGTTAATCAGATGACTGTGTCGGTGGATCCGTTGCGGAGCTGAGAAGATTTAGAACAACATTGTCTCGGAGCTCAAACCCTAATTTCATCATTTGATCCCTTGAAAAGTTGGGCACCTATCTCCTTCTAGGGCGCCCATGGTTGGCAAACTTAGTTTTTATTTCGCAATTTTCAATTTTGTCCTTCGTTCAACGTGCTTGTCTTTCTTCTGATTGTCAAGGATGAAAATTTTCTAAGGCATGAAACTCTGGGCGCCTATGCTTGACAGGGGCGCCTAGATTTTCAGACAGCCAAAATTTTGCATTTTTCAACTTTGACAGCTTCCTTTCTCCATTCTCTGTTCTCGTGCAAGCTCATCATTTCTCATCTTTTGTTCAGTGCTTGAATGTTTGACTCTGACACCTGGCAGCTAACTGACCTCCATTGATGACCTTGGAGCTCCTGAAAAAGAAAAATAGACCCACTAGGGCAAAACTGATCTTTTTGTGATTTTGACTGGACCAGCCTAATGAGGAAGTATTTTGAGCCAATCAAAATCAATTTGAACCCTAGAAGCCAAACTTTTAATTTTTAGAAATTTTCTATTTTTAGAAAATTTTGCCAACATCCGTTTCAAAAGAAACCCAAAAAAAGTTCAAAAAAAAAAAAAATCTATTTTTAGAAAGTTTCTAAAAATAGAAATTTCCCTAAAATTTAGGGCCGAAAAATTGGAATCTGGGTTTTGTAGATTTTGTCGCTTTGAGCCGTCCCAAATCGTCGGATTTTGAAAAATTTGAGTTTTTGACCCTCATGCAAGACATGCAAACCCCCAATTTTGACCTTTTTGACGGATTTTAACCTGACTTTGACTCATTTCTTCAAAATGCCTAAGTGTAGCAAAAATTTTAATTTGGGGTACAACATGGCTTTATCATATGAATGAATATTCATCTAAAACAACTGTAACAGCAACATTGTGTGCATTGAAAATTCATATCAGTCTTTTGAACAGTACTATGTTCAATATTAGCAAGTTATGTTGTGATTCTTTTTGCAAGATTACCAAAAAACAAAAAATAGGGGTGTACATTACACACTAAGAGAAAAGGAGGCAATATAATCTATTTTCAAATCGCAGTCAAGATCAGCATTCCAGATTTGTTTTTTGCTTGAAAAGGCTGCACCCGAAAAACATCATAATAAAGTTTTCCACAACAGCTTTATTCTTAGTTCATTGTTCTCTTTTATTACATTAATGATTTTGTTGTAATTCAGTCCCATTATATGGTTTGTTTAATTTCTCCTACAATCCAATATAAAGCTGCAATAATTCGGTAAAATGCATTAAGGTAGACCTTCAGAAATATTTTGTTATGAAATAAATACATTGTTTCTCCGAGTTACTTGGAGGGTGGATACAAGAACACAGTTTCAAGGATTTTTCCTGAATTTTGATTACAATGGGCGACAGCTATTAAAATAGTTTAGACAAACTAATAGAAGCTTAAAATTTTGAAAGTAAAGAGTAGGTGTTGAATTTGCAATGACAATCCTCACCCTTTTAGTTTTTTAGGGGGGGTTAGCATTTTTTTGCTTTGAAAATTATTTTTTACTTTATTCTTATACATCAAATAGTGTGGGCTCTCCAATCCTGAAAAATGGGGACATCCCTTCCAAGTTCCCTAGTTCCCAAAACATCACCCAAACCTTTAGGAATGGTGTACCCATAAAAAAGAAAATTGTCAAACTTCTAGTTAAAACTCTGATCTTTTTGCCCAAGCACAAGTCATGCTTTGAAATTTATCTTGTTTCATATGTGTCATTCTTGTTGCCTGTTTGTATCTTTGCAGGTCAACAATCAAGCTTTCAAACAAGTTTGCAAAAACTGAAAACAAAGTTCAAAATAATGAAGGGGAATACTTTCCATCTCCAAGTTTGCAAGTTAATGTGCAATTGAAACAAACTTTCAAAAAGCAAATTCACAAGGATACAAAGTCATGCACTCAACAAAGGGAAGGATTTAAAATTAACATTAAAAATGAGGGGTCACTTGAAGAAAGAGAAAAGTGCGCCAAGAATGATTTGGACACACCTCTACATGGGAAAATTTGAATATTCAAGTGCACCTAGAACTTGAAGCATGCACCTCAAGATTGAGCAGGGAGTTTTAAAAAAAATTAACAATATATAGGCATGTTCTTTAGATGAGATGTGTGCCTCTAAACAAATAATGCAAGTGCATGCAAGACCAAAGATGTGTGCCAATGTAAACAAACACCATTTTTCAATAAAATATGCTTACTTTTGTGCAGCACACTTGGATATTGGCATGCACCTCATATAAAGGGGTCGTATTTGCACTTCAAAAACCAATTGAAACTTAGTGCAGAAATGCAAATGGCAAGTGAATGACGCACTTCACCAAAGCACAAGATTAGTGGCACGTCCAAAAGAATGGGAGTCAACTTAGAAGACAACTCAGCTTTGATGACATCAAAATCAACGGTCAGTTGTGCCTTGAGCTTGAAGTGGGTACCATAGTATAAGTGGCAAAACTTCAAAAAAAATTAAGAGAGTGTACAAGCGCATGCCTCAAGGAAAGTGCACACCTCATAATAGGTTGTAAATTTCAAAACCTTTTAGTGTAGGGATGCATGCCTAAGAGACAAAATGCATCTGTACAAGTAGTCAATTTTCAAATGCATGAGGAAATGCAAGCGCATTCTCTGAAGGCAGTTCATTTTTCACTTGTTTGATGGCATCCAACTCTATGTAGAGGCACGCCTTTGTTAGAAAATCAAATTCACACGTTAGAGGGAGGCCAATGTATAGGCACACTTTGGAAAATATGGATGTGTCTATCTTAAGAAAAATGGTGCAAGTCATTATCACATTCCAATGGATAGGTGCATGCCTAGGCAAGAAGACACACCTCACAAAAGGAAAATCAAACTCTCGTTAAAAGGCGCACACTTGAGACTAAGGGCACACCTCATAAAGGGGAAAAAGAATTGCTTTGCAAAATCCATTGTTAGGAATGCACCAATGTAAAAGAGTATTTTTTGTCACAATTTGTCATCAATTGTCAAATGCACATCTGATCTAGAGGGCACACCTCATAATGGAGGCAAGTTCATTTTGAAAATTCATTGCTCAATGTATAGATGTGCATCTAGGGTAATTGGAACGCCTCAATAAAGGAAAAATTCTATGTTTAGAGCCTAATTATTAGGTATGGACTTGAAAGCAAGGGTGCACCTCATAAAGGAAAACTCATTTTAAATGCAAAGATCCAAACCAATGTACACATGTGCATGAGGGGCACAATGTGCACCTAACCAAAGGGATTTTTCAAATTTCAAAAAATTTGTTATCAAGAGTTCACTCGGTGATGAAGTGAGCATATATACAAAGGATATCAAATGTGCAAGTTGAAAGTCTACGTTTTAGTGCATTGGCACCGGTGTAAAGTAAAAGTGTGTGCATATTAAAGAATTCAAAATGTCAAGTAGATTTTCAAAGTTTTTTAGAGGGTTAGCCATGATCAAAGGAAAAACTACAGAATCGTTAAAGCCATCTAGAGTCGCCTATCCAAAATTCTATGTTTAGCCCTACTATTTTTAGCAGTCTCTATTTTGAGCCCTTTTCTATTTTAGCATTCACTATTTATAGCCTAGAATCAATTATTTTTATATCTCTTGCCATGTGAAAGATGTGAGCATTAAATCATACTTTGTAATAAATTCAATCTACAACTTAATTGGAAATTGCATAATCTTAGTTTTTGAATCAATTGATACAATTTTGTAACAAAAATTACATTTCATGCAATCAGTTACTTTTAAGAGTAGAACTAGCAATTAGCTTTTATTTATTTTCATACAATAGCTTTGTAAAACACTATAAATAAATGTTATTTTGCATGGAGTAGGAATGGTAATTCTCACACCTATATATTGTTGGAGTTGCTATTCATCAAGTATTTAGTGTTATTGTTATTATTATTATCTAGAATTTGTTGTTCACTCAATAACATTTTTTGGGTACGGCAGATTTTGTAACAGATACATGGGTACGGCAGATTTTTTGGGGGGTTGGGTACAGAATCGGGTACGTCCGTACAAAAATATAATAAAATATTCAAATATATATATGCAACCTAGAAACAAAATTAAGTTTAGAATGACATATACCAACACATATGCTAAACAAAACCATGACAAATTTCAATTTTTGAAACAAAATAAACTGTGGAATCATATTCCGCCACAAAGTGTTCAAGAATAAAATAGTATATTTGCTTTCACTACAAGATGTTCCAAAATAAATAAAAGCATTTTTAGATTTTTCATTGTGAACTTTTCTACCCCTAGGAGGGTTTCTCTGCTTAAATAATGTCTTACATGTGGATTCAAAATTTCTTGAATGTTTAGTTATGTACACATTCATAGTTGTTTTAAATACACAAAAATTTGGGAGTTATCGGTTTCTTTTCAGTTTATTCCATAGTTGTTTTATCTTACACAAAATGTTAAGAAATATTGGAATTAATATAAGAATCTAGTTGTTTTTATTGTAAAAAATGTATGGGAATGGACTGTGTTTATTTATAGGATAGCTGATTATGGATCATAATAGTTGTTAGTATTTTTTATTTTTCTTTAGGCTGCAAGTATATCAAATCTATATGATGTTTCACACCAATATGTACAATGTATTCTATGATGATGCATGTGCATAATTTTGAGTTATGTGCACAGATCATGATTGCAATATAGGTATTGACATCAACCTCAATATCCTTATCTTTAAGGTTTGAAGGCAATGAGCAGGGACAAATTGTGACTAACTACTGATTATCTACAACATTATCCATATGATAGACTTATGGCTCACATCGGTCGTGAGTCCACTCGACTGGTGTTGCCTTTCAGGTGTGGCGATTTTCTTTTGTGAGATATAAGCCTATAGGTTCTTGAGAAACAAGGTGCAATTTCAATCAAGGAGAGCTAAAAGGAAGCCTCAATGCCTTCAAGAAAAAGTTACCTTTTTTTTGTTATTGAAAGGTTGCATCTTATATTACACCTGATAAAAAGAGAGTTACATTAGCTCAGAATTACAGTTTCATGGAAAGTCTTGCTCTACAAAGGCTAGAAAAGCTAAAATATGAACCTTGGCACTGAGAGACGGGGAGTCTATCTATGTATAATTTTGACTTAACATACGTCGGCAAAATACTGAATAATAATACTGAAGCAAATATTGGAATCGCCACACGAGCATCGGAATTGCCGAGAATCGTCGAGAAAATCTTGGAATCGATTCTGACATGCAAAAACCGTACCCTATGCGAATCCACAGGGATTTCGTACCTGTACCCGATACAATTCGTACCCAAAGTCATTCTGGAAACCTGAACGATTCGGCTACTTAGGTGCTAAAGGTTACATTATTTCAATGAATTTGCAAGCTTGGTAGTGTGGATGAGCTTAAAGGTGTAGATTGTGACTTTGTATGGAATCTTGCATTTAATTTACCATAGCATTCATGTTTGTGTATTAACCTATTCAATCCATATGTACTTACCCTACTCAATCTCTATTTTTAACTGAATAGCATAAACATGTAGTTGTAGAATTTGTGTTTTGTCAAAAACCATAAAATCCTTTGCCTAGTGTTGAAAGAACACCCTAAACTTTTACCCTAGGCAAAACCAAAAAGATACATAAATCACCATAAAAAACACCTAAGTTACCAGTTTCGATTCCAATTCGAGTTCAAGTTCAAGGGTTCAGTTCACGAGTTTGGGCAAATACTTTTTTAGGGTTGGATTCGTTTTGGGTTAGTTAATACAAAACATATCAAAATTATATATATTGATATAATATCCATTTATATAAATATAAATAAAAATAAAAAATATATTAATATGATTGAAATATAAAAATAATATGTTCTAATATTAATATAATTATAATTATAACTTTTATTAATAAATTTAATATTCATAGTATAATAATATTTATATTTGTATTAATATATTTAAAAATTAATTAACATTAATTGTTAATAACTTTAATTAATATTTGGGGTGATGGGCCTAGCTCGATTAGCTAAAGCATCTTGTTACAGGCAAGAGGTCACGAGGTCTAGTCTCCCCACCGTCCCCGTGGTATCGGAGGGCGTGTCGCACCAGCATCACCGGTCACGTGAAAAAAGTTTACAAGGCACACTGCAGTTTATAGGGATCGGCTACCCGATTCCCATTCTTGTTAATTTTCAGATTAGAAATGAAATAAGCAGAAATACAACACATAGAAGAATGAACACAACAAATACCCTGGGAAAACCCCCCTACTCGAGGGAGAAAAACCCAGCAAAAAGATCTCTTTATATATCAGAAGAATAACATGCCCTAGAAAGGGTGAATACAATACAAGGATCTGCACTTATATCTAGTGCAGATTTCATGAATACCATAAGTATTAATTCTTCTCCTTGATGCTGATCTGCTGCTTAGGAAACACAACCTGCTGCTGAAGTTCGAATTGGAGAGAATGAAATTGCTTGACTCAATTATGAAATGAGGAGACACCTTCTCCTATTTATACAAGCTAGGTAACCCTTCATCTTAGAGCCAACCTTGAACAAGTATAATTTTCCTTTATAAAAATAAGGCCGACCTGCCTTGACAAGAATAAATTATGGAGAAAATATCTCCTAAAGCTACCAAACACTAACAATTCTTCCAGTCTAAAGAAAAAAAAACTTTAATTAATATTCGTAATTTGTTTTATTTAAAAATTTAAATTATTAATAAATATTATAATATATTATTATATAAATATATAAATTAATAATATAATGTATAATTTATAAAAATTAAATATTGATAATATTTTAATATAATATAATAATATAAATATTATTCCCATATCATATTAAATATTACTAATTAAAGATCATACTGAAGTAAAAATATTAAAATTTAAATTAAATTTTATTAAATATAAAATATTAAGATTTAAATATACCAATATATTAGGCTTCCATCTCCGCGTTCGCTCACCATTTTCCGATAGGAGGCCATCGCGTGAACACTTATGCAGATTCTACGTGAATTCAAGATGAGTATGGGCGAAGGACGAAGGATGTATTGAGACATTCGATGAATAAATGAAGGTATGTATGGAGAGTAGGGCATATGTTGTCGTCATCGAAAGACTATGGCAGTTGAAATTCGTTCAAATAGAAAAAAAAACACAAAAATTTGTCACAAATTTGTCCTGCACAATCCGGCACGAACCCACTGCCATATTTTCAAACCCTGCCCGAACCCAGGCCGTACCGGTCCCAGACCCAGAACCAAGGCAAGACCGGACTCAGACCTGCTCCCTACACTCAATGAACCAATAACATAGGAAAACACTATAAAGTTTGTAAATATTCAAGTATATACTATGCAATTTAGGTTAGTTTTTAGTTTAATGAGAGTTTCCTCTTCTAATTCAAAGAGCATTTCTCATGCACAACATAAACAAGTGATTGATTTTATTCAAGATTGTAATCAAGCAAGCACATATTGTGCAGTTTAGATTAGTTTTCAGTTTAAAGGGAGCTTCCCCTTTTAATTCAAAGAGCAGTTCTACCGCATAAGGGACAACCACATGAAACACTAAATTATAAATACCTCAATTCAACTTTCTTTATGGAAGGCTTTGAAAGGTCTTTGGGACTTGAGGACATTGAATTATGGCAGTATTGTAAGGAATTCAGACAATGACATCAGTTGTTTCTATTAAGTTTTTAAATAACATTTTTTTGCAAAGGACTTTTTTTGTATTCCTCTTTACAGCAAGGTTTGAAGTGCTATGCAAGGTAACAAGAATGTTACTCATTACTAACAGTGCAAAACAACAAATGATGAAACAAGTCAAAAGAAAATTATGTTGAAAACCAAACAAAAAAATCAAATACACTTAAAATAGGCATGTTAGCACCTACAGCCTACACAACACATTCTTGAATAAAATCAATCACTTGCAATCTAGGAAATGGTTGAATTATGTAATCTATTCTTGGTTATCTACTAAACATCTCAATTATGGCATTTGAAACTTCACATAAGACAAGAAGATGTATAAGAGTCAGATGATGATATATTAAACCAATATTTTGTGTTTCAATTTCTCTCTAGTTCTTGTAGAGAAGGGGGATTCGCTACTCACGAATTCTCTTCATTCAGAGAGCCTCACAGGGCAAACTGCCCTAAACTACCTCAAAGGACAGCAGCAAGAGTTCTAGAATCAGAAAGTGTAGGTCACAGAGATTCTCTGGACAAACCGACAAGCTCTCAGCCAAAGGACGTCAGCGCAGAACATGAACGACAGCGCGGCATGTTGGCGTCCTAGAGGCACGCTAGCATCTCGTACAGACCAAAAAGCGAGTTTATCCCAAAGAATGGTAAAGCGACTACTTCTACTCCGATTGCTGAGAACTTCTAGAATGCGATAACGCTGAAATGAAATAGAGTAAAGTAGAAGAGATAGAGTTAAAGGGGAGAAAGGAGGTGCTTACGACCGTGCGGATGATGAAGCTTCCAACGCATGAGTGTCTTCAATACCTGCACACAAGAGAGAGAGAGAGAGTTGGGGCTGTATAGGGGTTTGCCTCAGTCAAATCCCCATTTTGGTGTTCCCACCTCCACGGGCAGCCAGATAGATAGAGAGAAATGTAAGAAATGAAGTAAACACAAAAGCACTAGAAAACAGTGTTATGCTACTCAACCAAATAATAGAGGAGAGGAGTGAAAGCTTACTGCCTCCACTCAAAGCACTCAAGGCTAGTGGGGGAGAAAATGAGAGGAACTCAAGCCTCTGTTGCAATGGTGTTTCGTTCCACACTTGCTCTACTAAAGTGATGGAGTGTTGATGCTGTTGTTGTGAAGTGTAAAGTGTTTGAAAAGATGTGGTGAAGAAGCTGCTTGGAGCTTGTGAAGAGATGTGAAGGAAGAGGAGAGCCTCAAGAAGATGAAGAGATAGGAGCTCCAAAATGAATGAAGAAGAGGTGCATTTGAAGAAAAGAGGAAGGAAAACGGCCATATTCGGGTTGGTCGACCAAAGAGGGCATTACAAATCGATCCCCAATGGGAAGTGTAATGCCTCTGCAAGCTCCAGACGCGAGAATCTATCAGGGATATTAGCACGCCGCGCGGACGTCTGTGCGCCTCGTAGGCATCCTCGACAGTTATTCCTCTGTCGACACTCAAAATGGGTGCCAAGTGGATGGAAGACAGCGGACTTTTGTGGAATTTTGCCTTCGGATTTGGTTTTCTAAGGTAAGGAAAGCTAAAAGGGGAATTTGTGTTAGGGGTGCAAATTCACACCTATACAGTTCTTAAGACCAATAAATATACAGATCATTCAATGATCAATAAAGCCAAACAATCATCACCATCATCATCATTGAGTTGATAGAGTAAAGATTATGAAAATAATGCAAATAATGGCTCAATATATTTTCTTCCCACAAAACCACCTGCTCCGCATTTTACAATTCTCACTAGTTGATGGCCAAAGAAAATTGGCATAAAAAGTTCCTTGAGCATGCTCAATTGCACCTTGGATAAAGTTGAAATGAGATAAACTACCCCTCAAAGTAAAGTTCTCTAGCATGAAATTGTAGTTAGCATTATAGTATGATAGTTCAATAAGAAAAAATAATTATGTGGTCCTATAAATAAATACAAAACAGTGTGATTTGTTCTGTAAAATGGTAATATACAATATAATTTGTTGCTGAATACTTAACAACTAAAGCAACGATGTTGATTCAATTTCCTGACCAGACAGATACTTACAACATTGTGTTGACTGAAGCCAGAAGTATACCTATACACGAGCTATAATTCTAAAGGCATAGGCTGTAATGATCCTCAAAATATTATGTAGTAAGTTGATTAATAGTTTTAAGTTTAATAACGCCAACTGAAGGAAACCCTTTTGACAACTTCTAGAGGAAAACAAAGGTAGCAATTATTATCATATATATCATCACTTAACATCATATTTGTTATTCTGCACCTCGCAGCTTCCTTGACCAGTAGATACTATTGCAATATTATGTACTTTATTTAAGCCAAAAGCCTTAAAGAAATGGGTCGAGAGAGAACATTCTCTTAAAACTAATATAGCCGTGCAGCATCATTTGAAACCATATTCCAAATAAAATGTCACCTAGTACCTTCCCAATAAACATATCAAAAATAGAGGAAATTTTAGAAAAATGCAAATTTTAAAGACATTATGATCAATTTTACACCAATGTTGGATGACATACAAATATATGGACCCAACTCCATAAAAGAAAAGCATACTGGAAGGAGAAGAAAGCATGAAAACACTATATTAAATAGCCTAAGAGCATACACCAGAGAAAGAAAGAGAAAAAAAAACAAGCAGGAAACATATGGTCATTAATTTTTTTTTTATCATGGATGCCTGTTTGCATGACACTTTCAATTGACCCTTAATAACAATGCAAAAGCAAATCATGTGTCCAAATGAGTCCTAAGAAAGCATGAAAACACTAAATAAATAGCTTAAGAGCATAAATCAGAAGAAAAAAGAAAAAAACAAAGACGAAACATAAGGTCATTAAATTTTTTATGCCCATTTGCATGCAGCTTTCAGTTGCTCTTTATAAACAATGCAAAAGCAAATCATTTGTCGAAATGAGTCCCGCAAAAGAAACATCAATTTTTGCCTTAAAGGAGACCATAGTTTACTTCAAATAGAAGAAAGGAATCAGGCATACTCACAAATGGAGGGTACGTGTACCTACTCTATCAAAATTGTGTATGTTCCATCGGGGTGACATAAACTGAAACATCCAATAAAAGGCATTTAGTAAGTATTATGTAGCCTGCATTTTATTGACAACCAGGCCTGACTGTTTGGTTAACAATTAGTGGCAAGGAGTATATCAAACCAGTAAAATTTTAATCTTGTTAGAATACTTCACTGTAAATAATATATTATTGATATGGAATTAGTACAGAAAGAGCTAATAACAACCAAGATCAAAGCTGCAAAAACCTGAAGCAAGTAGATGATGTGAATACCCGGTGAATACAAATATTGGTCTGGGTTACCAAGGATGCTGCTTGAAGCTCCATATGACCAGCCCATGTTCCATCTTCTTGCATACTCTCACAGTACTTTTCAAAAGGCGCATCATCTTCAACAAAAGGTTCATAGCTTTCACGATTTTTCTGCATAAAACCCCAATCATCTAGACATTATTCTCCTTATATGATTATTCAATGAGCATAAATATGTAAAATTATGAATTAGGGGAAGGCATCAGAAAGGCAAAGGTATAGGCAATATTTTAGGCTGATGAGAACCACACTGAACAAGGGCACACCCACCCTTCCTCCATTTTGAGAAAAAATGAATGGATAATCTAATTTAGGAGCTAATTTCTTGTTTTATATTAGATTTACATCAAACTTATGATCACTACAAAGCTGAAATATGTTTGTAATCAGTAACAATGGAAATAAGAAGAACCACAAAAAGTTCACATTTCACATTTCACCAAATTTACCTTGAGAAAACCTTTTCAGGAAAAAACCCAACACCAAATCAATACCACTCACTATATTATCAATAACAGATGATTTCAGTATAATGAGAATGCTGAATCGTCCTCCACTCTATGCTCCAACTATAGCAAAATTCCAGCAGCATTTTGACAACAACTCCTTACTTCAAAAGCAAAACCATATGCAACCACTACTCCAAGCCTTTATTTACAAACTTAATTGATACAATAAACCACCAACGGTTTCTAAAACCATTAAATGAAACCCATGGGTCCACATCACCCAAGGATAGATCATGTACCTTTGTAATCCTTCACCTACCCCTAGTGACTTTCACCGGCTCAAATTGGTCCACCTAGAGAATGACACCCAAATTGTGACTCTTCTAATTTCATCTAGGAGTGGTCTAGTTTTGTCATGTTGCAACCCCAGCATGATGTGGCCGATATCTTCATCAAGGATTTCACCCTCGAGGGTAGATACAAATGGGTATACTCTTACCACTTTCCCATGTTCAATCATCTTTGTCATAAGAAAAAATGAGATTTCCTTTTTTCTTGTTAAGCTCTTTAGAACAATCTATCCAGAATGTACTTTTGAGAAAATTGGATTTACCTCCTACATCAAGACCTAATTTACTGTATTTAAAAATTTGAATTTGTTAAAAACCCCACCCCTACATTGTTCCTTAGGGTTGTAAACCCTTTCAAGATCCCACCCAAGTAGAGAAATGATAATCCCATCTCTACCTCCTCAGCCTCTACTAACCCTCATGATGGTGTTAATGCATCTTTCCCTCCCCTAGGACCTAAAGTTAAAGTCACTGATAATTCCAAGCCCCATATGGTTACTATCTTGGTTCCTCCCAAGGTTCATCAGCTTGAGGAAACTAAAGCCACAAGCTCCAATCCTATCTATGAAAAAACCGAACCTGTTGACAAGAAAGAGAAAATTATTGACGATTTCCCTCTAAAAGCTTCCTTCCCATCTCTCCTATTCACCTTGCTAAGGATACCAACTCCCCTTTTCCCATTCCTACAAACACAACTAGGAACCCTAAGGATGGTGGGCCTATGCAAAATGAGATGGGAAATCCTAATAACATGCATATTCCTAACTGCCTCAATTGTGCCAACTTGAAAGGCCGCACTAACACTTTGGAGGAAAACCTCAATCTTCATAACAGCACCCTGAAGTGGTTTCTTCGGTAGCACTTAAACACCAAAAAAAGAACGCAGGAGATTGAGAAGGAACTTTTTAATGCTGACAAGGAAGAGAATAGAGAGCGCTTTGATAAAGATCTATGAGATGAATTTAACAAATTCTATGCGACTTTAAGGTGGGAAAATTTGGAAGAAAAAATACTTATTATGTAGAAGAACCAAGAAGAATTGAAGGAAAATTTGGCTTAAGTTGTTACTTTCAGAAATAATACAATTAAGAACTTAACGGCAAGCCTATTTGTGCTCCAAAAGAGAAGGAATACTAAAATGGAGGATCTTGCTAGAAGAACAATGGTGAAATCTATAGTTCAAAATGCTAAAACCTTGATATTGAGGAGGACCCATTGCAGGTCTCGTTTGCTGACTAGGTAAATTTCTTAGCCAAAGAATGGCAAGTTGCTTCTGGCCTACAAAAACTAGCTGATATCAAGTAATTGATGCTCTTCTGCTACTTGTCTATTGTATTGTTGTACAATTCTTTTGCTTCTTGTTCCTATGGATTTTGGTAGTTTTGTTTATTCCATATCTCATGGAACTCATTCCTCTTCGTGGATGGTTGTTGCTTTGTTAAAGGGTAAGGGCACTTTCAAAAATCTGTTTTTACCTTTATCAAAAAATAAACTGCCTACTTGCAAGCATGTGTTACTATCATATATTCAACATTTGTAATAAAAAAGCACCCACTAATTGTCTCTTGCTCATCCAATTGATAGTCCCACTAAACAAGATGAAAATGTAACCACTAGTGGGCCTCCGCCTCCAAGTATCCACATCACTTACACAATTTGTTTCTACAAACCCCTGTTTATCCAATATCCTATTATGTGTCTCCCACAATAGCAAATAGAAGAATCTAAAGAAGCATGAAGATACCTGAAAACCTTTTTTATTGTAGTCTATTGTTCTTTACTTGGGTTAGACATAAACCTACTCAAAACTCCCACAGTCCACTAATTGGACAATATTTGGCATTGTGCATACCATGGGGTACATTAGGCTACCCACTACACTTGTATGGAGCATATGTCATGTCTTCTATGTCATCTTAGAGTCACAAGACATTGATCCAGAGATAAGTTAGTACTAACAAGAAAAGAAACATTAACAGGTTTATGATCACACATGCTAAAATTTTGCAACAAAGAATCCAAATACTCCTCTAACTTAACAAATAACCCGATACCTCTTTATTTCAAGTCCCAAAATTAATTTTACAACCAAGAAATCCCTCATATCAAATTGAAAGGAAAGTTGGGTTTTCAATTTGTAATGTCCCCATTTTCGGGTTCTCTTGCAGTGCAGTTGGCACTGACTTTTTGGGTTTGGGTCAACCTAATCAAAGGGGTATTTTGATGTTATCAATGAGCTCTGATGGTTTAGTGGAATTGTGTGACACTTTCAAATGTTATTTCTTGCTTCCGGTTTGGACTCCAAGATTCTTGGAGGGAACATCTATTTTTAATAAGTCACCCAGTAGGGTCCATTTATCATCTTTCATCATCGGGATCACTCCTACACAGTCAATCATCGATTATGAGGCTTTTTTATCATTGTCGCTAATTGGGTGTATTATTGAGCTATATTTAATTAATTTTACTAAGGTTGTCATTTTAATTAAAATAATTAATCAAGCGCTTGAGTATTATAACTCATTGAAAAGAGAACGAAAAGATTTAAATGATGAAACGCTTAAAAGTGACTTTCAGTGTCGGAAATGTTTTAAAAATAAAATAAATCACTTTTTGGAGTTAAAAGGTTTAATAAATTAATAAAGTGATTTTAAAAAAGAGTTTTTGGAAAGTTCCCTTAAGCTTTTTAGGGTTCTAAGAGAGGAGAATGCAATCTAGGATGGTCAGACAGTTATGATCATAGTGGTGCAATGTCAACATGGTGGTTCCTTTCTAAGCCTAACTTGGAACCTTGGGATTACATTGTTTTGCAATTCAACAACTGTTGGGGATGAGAGAGTCAGTGTTGACTTTCTGGAGTTTACTCCTATGGTGCATCAGTTTGGTTCTTTCAAAGAGCAATTCTCTAAGGAGTTGACCGAGTTTATGCAATATTTGATTGCTCTTTATATAGGTGGAGATCCGGAGGTCTCTTGTGTCAATACCCTGTAGGACAATTCCTTGAGAGGATGATACTACAGATCACCTAGGTTGACTTGGGGCCCTGGGATCATTCTTGGTTTCAATCTGGTTCATTCTTTTGATTTTGGGGTTATGTTGGCATTGCTTGAGGACAAGCAATCTTTGGGAAGGAAGGACTATAATGTCCCCATTTTTGAGTTCTCTTGCAATGCAGTTGGCACTGACTTTTTGGGTTTGTGTCAACCTAATTAGAGGGCTATTTTGATGTTATTAGTGAGCTTTGATGGTTTAGTAGAATTGTACGACACTTTCAGATGTTATTTTTGGCATAGTTGGCACACTCACAGAAAACTCGCCGAGTTTTCAAAAACTCCCGAGTTTTTTTGAGATTTACTCGCCAAACCCAGAAAAACGAGTTTTTTCGAGTTTTTAGTGGCAAGTACTCGCCAAAAACTCGCGAGTCCGTGCAAAAGACTCAACTGGGCAGAAATAAAGTCAAAAAACGTCTTTTTTAGTTTCATTTCAGTTCGAAATTGAATGATACTTTGTGTGAGGAGCTAAACCCAACCCCCCCCCCCAAGCAAGGAGATATCATTTCCAACGATTTGCCATCGAGGAGAGCAGATTCAAACGCCATTTTGTGTGGATTTTGAAGAGAAAATCGATTCACAAATAGGGTTTTTGTTTTTGTTTTTGTTTTTTGTTTTTGCTTAATCATTTTCTTTCATTCTTCTTGCAAAATACTCATTCCAAATTGAAAAAAAGTCATGATAGAGCACAAAGAAACAATTTTTTTGCATTTAGAATCCAAAAAACAAGATTCATCACTGTTAAATATAATTAAACCTATCAAATTATAAACAGAATAATGAACTTGATTATTCTAAAGTTGAGGTCAATTCAAATCTTGGTTGAATGTATCATGAAATTTCTAAGTCAGATTTTTATCTTACTGATTTCGATCCTCAAATGTAGAACATCTATTAATTTCAATATCTTCCATTGAGGATCATATGCGTATTAAATATATTAAGGGGAGACACGTCCGCTCATGGGACGTGTCCCTTCATTTGTGCTAATACGTCTAACTAACCACCCAATAATCAATCGGTGCTTAGTTACTAAACAAACGCATATACTTATAAGTTCGATCTGAACTCTAATATGCACAAATAAATAATATTTGATCTGGAAGAGATCGCTGCACATGATGTATGATCGGGCCTCAATGAAGAACAGATAAAGCCAATTATCTACAAGTAATAACCTCTAATTGCAGATCTACAATATACTTGAGATGAAACAGATTTTGATATATCTATAAATGATGATGTTGAATAAATTCAATCATCATTTATATATGACCGATGCTATCTTATTTCAACACTCCCTCTTAGCTAGGGAAGATAACTCAACCAAGTATATAGTGATATCACCTTACTTGTGATATCAGGAGATATGGTATGCTTCTAAGAGTGTTAAGTCACATAACATTCTTCATAACACATCTTCATTATGGTATGTGCACTGACATCAAGTCTCATGATGTCTACCATAATAAATCATGGCATATCCACGGATACATTTATCCACCATGATTATCTCATAAGGATCATAATGATCTTCAACTGATATCAAGTCTCATGATATCTATCAAAATGTCCACAAGGTACTATCATGACATATCCACAGATATCAAGTCACATGATATCTATCATGATAGTGCAACTAATCATTGTAGAGTCGTCACTTTACAATGTCAAATACAAGTGTTCATTATCAAAAAGATCGTCACCTTTCAATAATGTACACAGGGGGAGAGAGGGCCCATAAAGTCATGGAGTCACACACACAACAAAAGAGTTTACACATTAAACATCTTTTAAATACATTAGCACAAAATAAAAAATTTGAATCTCAATCTCACTAATAATTTAAATTTCAACCATACCAAGTTTCTTCCTGAAGTGTTCAACTTTAACTTTGGAGAGAGGCTTGGTGAGAATGTCTGTTGTTTGATCATTTGTACTAATATACTCCAACTAGATCACATTCCTTTCTACCATGTCTCTCACATAGTGGTAAGGAATCTCTATATGTTTTGATCTATCATGGAATACTGGATTCACTGAAAGCTTAATGCAACTTTGATTGTCACAGTGGATAATAGTAGGATTTAAGGACTCACCGAATAATCCCACAAGCAATTTCCGAAGCCATGCTGCTTATCTTGCCCCCATAGAGGCTGCAATATATTCAGCTTTTGTTGAGCTTTGTGCCACTGAGGACTGTTTCCTGCCGATCCAAGAGATCATAGCCGATTCTAAACTGAAGCAACATACTGATGTGCTTTTTCGATCGGTTACACTTCCAGCCCAATCTGAATCAGAGTATCCATGTAAGTCTATGTTGTCATTCTCGTATTTAAGACCATATCCAATAGTACCTTGAAGATATCTCAATATATGCTTCACAGCAACAAGGTGAATTTCCTTTGGCTCACACATAAACTGACTTAGGGCATTCACTGCATAGCAAATATCTGGTTTGGTGTTAACCAAGTACATTAATGATCCAATTATCTGTCTATAGAGAGTAGGATCTACAAATTTTGATTTTGTTGCTGCTTCTTTCAATTTGTGTAAGTTGGTTTCCATAGGTGTAGACATGGGTCTACAGTCTAACATCCCAAATCTCTTCAGAATATCAATAGTGTACTTTCCTTGATTTAAGATGATACCATTTGATTTCTTCCCGACTTCTAACCCCAGGAAGTAATGTAAAATACCCAAGTCTTTCATGTCAAATTTTGAAGCCAGGTCCTCTTTACATTGAGTGATAAGGGGTCATCAACATATATAATTAGTATTAGCATATCACCTTTAATTACCTTAAAATAGAGATTTGGGTCTGCATCATTCTTGGAAAATCCTAGTCCCAAAAGATAGCTGTCAATTCTTTCATACCAGGCTCTAGGAGCCTGTTTAAGTCCATATAGAGCTTTCTTCAATCTGCATACATGTGAGTCAGTTTTATGTATCACAGAACCTTCAGGTTGCTCTAAATAGACTTCTTCTTCAATGGTCCCATTCAGGAAGGCAGTTTTTACATCCATATGATGGATCTTTCAGCCTTTAGCTGTTGCAATAGCTATTACTACTCTCACGGAGGTGTACCGGGCAATAGGTGCAAATGTCTCTTCCTAATCAATACCTTCCTTTTGTGAGAAACCTCTAGCCCAAAAACGTGCCTTGTGTTTCTCTATACTGCCATCAGCAGCATGTTTGATTTTGAAGAGCTATTTGGAAGAGAAAACAGATTTCTCTTTCGGTCTAGGTACTATATCCCATACATCATTTTTCAAAATGGACTGATACTCTTCCGTCATCGCATCTTTCCACACTTGATGTTTGAGAGCTTTCGTAACACTAGTTGGTTATGAACTGATGATGTCATTCATTAAGGCAACATAGCTTGAGAATCTTTTGGGTTTCTTACTTTCTCTAAAAGTTCCTTTGGGTGCTGTATAATTCTCAGCTTCCTTAATCATCTTTCTAGCCCAAAGTGGTCTCCTCTTGCTATTGTTATTAGGATTTTCTTTTGGAGTAGTTTGGTTTTCATTTATGATTTCTTCAAGATACTCCCTCTAAATCTCAGGAGTAGGATCCTCCTCCAAGACTTTAGGAGAATCTTGAATTTCTATCTCATTTGAATTCTTTGCCCTTTTGAAAGCAATGTCTTCCTCAAATATGACATCTCTACTTAGTTCAATTTGTTTATGTCCGGATATGTATATTTTGTAGGCTTTTGAGGTTTCACTATAGCCCACAAACATCCCTTTCTTTCCAAAAGGTTCTAATTTAGATCTCTTTTCTTTAGGAATATGAATGTAGACAGGGCAACCAAAGATCCTTAAGTGACTTATGTCAGGTTTTATACCAGTAAATGCTTCTTCAAGAGTCTTGTTATCTAGATGTGAGTGGGGACATCTATTTTGGATATAGACAGTTGTTCTAGAGGCTTCTGCCCAAAATGAGGTTTCTATGTTTTGGTCAAACAACATTGCTCTAGCAGCTTCTACAATAGTTCTATTTTTTCTCTCAGCAACACCATTTTGTTGAGGGTTGTAGGCTACAGTAAACTCCCTCTTAATCCCAGCATTTAAACAAAATTCCTTAAAGGTTTTTGAGGTGTATTCCTTCCCATTATCTATTCTTAGTATTTTGATTTTCTTCCCGGAGAAGTTTTTTGTAAGTGCTTTGAACTCCTTAAACCTTTTAAGGATTTCTATTGACTCTTTACACTTCACAAAATATATCCAAGTCATCCTAAAGAAGTCATCTACAAATATTACATAATATAAGAATCCCGCCATGGAGGGTACAGAGATGGGGTCCACATAAGTCAGAGTGTACTAGTTCTAACACATTTTTGGTTTTACTCAAACTATTTTGGAAGGTTCCCTTTGTATTCTTTCCTAGTGCGCACCCTTTGCATGCTCCTTCATGAATTTGTTTTAGTTTGGGCAATCCTGTTACTATTTTTTCTAAAAAGGGTAGGGCACGGAAATGAATATGTCCTAATCTTCGATGCCAAATTTCATTTGAATCAGAAGTCTCATGCATAAGGGCTTGTTTAGAGTCGGTGCACAGTTTGTAGAGATATCCTTGTCTTATACCTATAGTTTGTGCTTTCTTTATAGTGGAGTTCTTTGGCCATGCCAGAACTTTTCCATCCATAAAGGTAACCCTATATCCGTTGTCTTCAAGAGCAGAAATGGATATTAGATTCCTCTTTCTTCCTGGTACAAACAAGACTCCAGTGAGTTGTAGGGAGAGGCCAGATTTCAAATTTATGGTGCAAGTTCCAAACCCCCTTACTAGATGTGCAAAATCATCCCCAATAGTTACTTCTTCATCAGTTTCTTCTATCATAGTATCTAGGTGTTCTCTGAACCCTATGATGTGCCTTGATGAACCACTATCAATTACCCAGTTGTTGACTTTGTTTGATACTTGACTTGATAATGCTGAGTAGAAGACAAATTTCTCAGAGTCATATTTTGTATTTGTCTTTCCAACTTTAGCAAAGGATGCTTGTTGTTTTGTTTTGTCAAGGCACTTCATTGCATAGTGTCCATATTAATCACATCTGAAACATTGTATTAGGGAGATGTCTTTCCTTTTCTTGATTGATCCCTTTCCATAAGAATTCTTCTCTCTTGAAGTTTTTCTTCTTACCTTTCTTATGAGAATTTGTGTTTAGCACCTGAATATCCTCATCTATGGTTTTTTGTTTGTGCTCTTTTGTCATTAGTCTTGATTCTTCTTGTAAGCAATATGTTCTTAGCCTATCAAATTTAGGGAGTTTTGATCTTGCACTTATTCCTTGAACAAATGACTCCCATGAGTTTGGTAGGCCACCTAGAGCTATTAGACATAACTCCTTGCTATCAATTTGATATCCGACTGTTGACAGTTGATTTCTTAATTCATTGATTCTCATGAAATATGCATTAATGGATTCTCCCTTGTTTATTTGAACATGATTGAGTTGCCTCTTTAGAGCAAGGGTCCTACTGGTGTTGTTTATTTCAAAGGTGCTCTCAAGGGATTTAAACATTTGATATGCAGTCTCATGTTTAGATAGAATAGGTACTATATGGTCCCTAACTGCATCTACTATAATTTTCATAGTTTTCTCAATCATTCTCAATCCATTGAGATTTCTCCGGATCATTCTCTGGTTCTATCTTGTTTTATTTCACAAATGAGTCTAACTTATTTTCTTTCAGAATCATCATGATTCTGAATTTCCATGAGGTAAAGTTGTTTGCACCTCCAAGACGATCCTCAAATCTGATTACACTTGACATTATGAAGAATGTAGTGTGTTTGTGATTCTTACAAAAAAATACGATTTCTTAAATAATCTGATATCTGGATTTAATTCGGATCTTTTATCAACGTGGCTTTGATACCATGTTAAATATAGTTAAACCTATCAGATTATAAATAGAATAATGAACTTGATTGTTCTGAAGTTGATGTCAATTCAAATCTTGGTTGAATGTATCATGAAATTTCTAAGTCAGATTTTTATCTTACTGATTTCGATCCTCAAATGTAGAACATCTATTCATTTCAATATCTTCCATTGAGGATCATATGTGTATTAAATATATTAAGGGGAGACACGTCCACTCATGGGACGTGTCCCTTCATTTGTGCTAATACGTCTAACTAACCACCCAATAATCAATTAGTGGTTAGTTACTAAACAAACGCATATACTTATAAGTATGATCTGAACTCTAATATGCACAAATAAATAATATTCGATCTGGAAGAGATCCCTGCACATGATGTATGATCGGGCCTTAATGAAGAACAAATAAAGCCAATTATTTACAAGTAATAACCTCTAATTGCAGATCTACAATATACTTGAGATGAAACAGATTTCGATATATCTATAAATGATGATGTTGAATAAATTCAATCATCATTTATATCTGACTGATGCTATCTTATTTCAACAATCACAATCTTTTGTTGATTTTTGCTGATTTTTTTCACTATTTTTTGAAATTTTCAAACCTAGGTTCATTTTTTGTGTAGAATGATAAGATTAGTTAATAATGTTAATTTATAATTCATTTAAACACATTTGTATCAATTTAAATCAAATTTAGCTCTATATCTTTTAAGTTCTAATTTTTAATGATTTAGGTTGTTTTTTAAATTTTTTTGTATTAAAAAACTAATATGTTACACATATTTTTTGTATGTGTAGATTGATCATTGATCATTGAATACACACTATAATGGCTTTTGGCTCTGGTTCAGCATCAGGTTCCGCCCCCGCCTCATCAAGTTCCACCCTGCCCACACCATCATCATGGGTTCCAAGCACTCGTCTTCCAGGGGCTGGAGACCCTACATGGAAGTATGGTGTGAGAGGGCACGTACCTGGAACAGTTGTTTGCAGTGAGTACAAGAATACATATCATGGAGGCATAAATCGCCTCAAATACCATCTTGCAGGCATTCCTCAACGTGATGCCAAGCCTTGTAAGCAGCCCAAAGAAGAGATTAGAAGAGAGATGCTTGCACTACTTTCAATTGCTGAGGAAAGAAAAATGCAAAGGGAGAGGGCAAAAAAAGCCATAGCTAGTGGACATGCGCATGCCCATGGTCAGACTCAAGAGCACGGGGCTGAGCACATGGAGATAGAGTCAGATGAGGAGGGAGATATTGGCGTTGTGGGCTCTCTTCGTGGTCCACGGATTCGCATTCATAGCACAGCCACAACTATATTGTCCTCTAGGCCCCCCGTTTCCTCTAGTTCGACTTCGACTAGAGTGTCAATGCCACCACCACCTTCATCTTCACGCAACCCACAGATTTTTTTTGTGCCTCGAAACACATAAGGAGCATAGGTATCATTGTAGGCTACAGGGTGGAACAAGGAGGTGCATCAACATGCCGACTTGGCATGTGCTGACTTTTGGTATTTCAATAACATACCATTTAATGTGACGAGTAGTCCCTATTGGCACAATATGGTCACTGCATTGATAGTTGCGGGAAAAGGCTACAAGCCACCTTCTCGCAAAGATTTGAGTGGGAGGTAAGTGAAAGTCAACTTAAATTTTATGCTAAGTTTATGTTCTTTAAATCAAATTAATTTATAATTTATTATTTATGTTGAATTCAAGCTATTTTTTGTTTAAAACTTACAATTTTGTACTTATTTAATTATTTTACTTTGTACCTGCAGGTTGCTCACAAATGCAACCCAAAGGGCAATGCAAGTGGTTGAAGAACAAAAAAATAAATGGAAGAAATATGGCTGCTCCATTCTTTTTGATGGGTGGACGGATGGGAGAAACTGCACCATCATTACCTTTTTGGTTGCTTGCAAAGGTGAAGTGTTTTGGAAGTCGATGGATGCTTCCAACAGGATAAAAACTGCAGATACATTGTGTACATTGTTGGAAGAAGTTGTGATGGAGGTGGGGATTGCTAATGTGGTGCAAGTTATCACAAATAATGCAGCAGCGTATGTGGCAACAGGAAGAATGCTTGAGATTAGACATCCATCACTCTTTTGGTCACCTTGTGCGGCTCATTGCCTTGACCTTCTTTTGGAGGACATAGGCAAACTTGTTTGGGTGGCACCAATTGTAGATGATGCAAGGAGCATCACAAAATTTATCTCCAATCACCCTTGGGTTCTTAGCTTGATGAGAGATCATACGCAAGGGAAGGAGTTGGTGAGACCAAGTGCCACAAGGTATGCAATGATTTTCATAACGTTGCAAAGCATTTTGGATTTTTTGGGCTCTTTAAAACAAATGTTTATGAGTTAAGCATGGAATGACTCCTCATATTCAAAGAAGCCCGAAGGAGAGAGAGTTGCTACAATAGTCTTCAACCCCTTGTTTGCACAAAAAGCTACAGAGATCATGAAGGTAACTTCAAAACTTTGATTTTAATTTTAAACTCAAGTTGAATATAAATATATATATTTTTTAATTTAACTTTAAGCCTTTCATTATAAATTTCAACTTTGATCTTTTTGTATTTTTAATCTAGGTGTCAGAGCCCTTGGTAAGAGTCCTTCACTTGGTACATGGGGATCAAAACCCCATGGGATATATTTATGAGGCCATGGATAGGGCCAAAGAGGCTATCAAAAGTTACTACATAGGGACAACCTGAAATTTGATCCCATATGGGAAATTGTTGATAGGAGGTGGAACAATCAACTCCACCAACCCATCCATGCAACAGGGTACTTTCTCAACCCTTCTTATCTCTTCTCAGAGAGCTTCTCCGATCCTAATGGAGAGGTTATGGAGGGGCTCATGACATGCTTTCAAAGGATGGAATCTAAGGTTGCAGCGAGAGACCACATCATCAGCGAGTTGGATATGTACAGGGAAGCAACTGGTAATCTCTTTTCTTCGGAGCTGGCTGTTAGAGGAAGAACCACTCTACCACCAGGTATAAAATTGGGAGTCTTTTAACTTTTAAGTTTATTTCACATGCATCTTATAATTTGATAAAATGTGTTTTGACTTTTGAGTCTTTGACTTTGTTTTCTAACTCTTCAATATTTATTTTTTTGCAGAGGTTGCAGCGAGAGACCACATCATCAGCGAGTTGGATATGTACAGGGAAGCAACTGGTAATCTCTTTTCTTCGAAGCTGGCTGTTAGAGGAAGAACCACTCTGCCACCAGGTATAAAATTGGGAGTCTTTAACTTTTAAGTTTATTTCACATGCATCTTATAATTTGATAAAATGTGTTTTGACTTTTGAGTCTTTGACTTTGTTTTCTAACTCTTCAATATTTATTTGTTTTGCAGAGGTTTGGTGGAAAAATTGGGGTGGAAAAACCCCACATCTTCAAAAAATTGCCCTCCGCATATTATGGCAGCCCTATAGTGCATCTAGTTGTGAGCGCAATTGGAGCTTGTTTGAGTCCATTCACACGAAAAAGAGGAACAAGTTAGCACAAAAGCGCCTCAATGATCTTGTCTTTGTGCAATACAACCTTCGGTTGCGCACAAAGAGAGTAGAAGAAAAATCATTGGATTCTATTGATTTAGATGAGATAGATCCTTACAGTGATTGGATAGGGCGAGATGAGCAGCCTCTATTGTTTAGCGCGGACGAGATCCTTGACTTTGAGAGGCAAGCAATGGAGGAAGTGGGTGCATCAGGAGATGTAGGTTTGGAGGACATTCCTGAGGATATGGATGAGATTCAGCTAGAGCCACAGGCACAGCCTTCCATGCCAGCCGAGGAGCCAATAGCAGTAGCACCACGAGTGCGATCACCACCACCACCACCACGCACACGCGGGAGGACTAGAGGACCCACCCCTTCTTCCCTAGTTGCTGCTAGACTAGGGAAGAGGAAAGGCTAGCATGTTGTTTTTAGTTACTGTGTAGTATTTGCTTCTAGTTCTAGTTTTATTGTTTTCATGTATTAGACTTTCAGGCTTTTAGCCATCGGGATTCCGCATAAGAATGCGATTTTGTAATCAATTTACATTGAAGTCAATCAAAATTAATAGAAAACACTTTTGTACTCATTTATGGATTCATTGGATTCATCTTGTCATTGAATTTTGCAAAAAAAGTGTGTTTCTACTGAAATTTATGCAATTTTTTAAGTTCTCGAGTATTTTGTCGTTTTTTTTCCAAGTTTTAAAAACTCTCCAATTTTTGGCTTGGCAAGTTTTTGCTTGGAGCGAGTCTTCCAACTATGATTTTTGGCTTCCGGTTTGGGCTCCAACATTCTTGGAGGGAGAGTCTATTTCTAGTAAGTCACCTAGTAGGGTTTGTTTATCATTTTTCATCATCAAGATCACTCCTACATAGTCAATCTTCGATTTTGAGGCTTTTCGATCATTGTCACTAATTGGGTGTTTATTGAGCTATATTTAATTAATTTTACTAAGGTTGCCATTTTAATTAAAATAATTAATCAAGCGCTTGAGTATTATAGCTCGTTGGAAAGAGAACAAAAAGATTTAAATGATGAGATGCTTAAAAGTGACTTTCAGTGTAAAAAATGTTTTAAAAATAAAATAAACCACTTTTTGGAGTTAAAAGGTTTAATAAATTAATAAAGTGATTTTAAAAAAGAGTTTCTGGAAAGTTCCCTAAAAAGCTTATAAAAAGGGGAATTGAGAGCTCATTTGGTATGTTGAGTTTATTTTATTTGTCTTATTGAAACCTTTGTGGTTCTAGAGATTGAACTTGGTTCATCTCAGCCTCTGGAAGACGAAAACCCTCTTGGGAACAATTTCAGTGGTGAAAGATTCCTCCCTAGCTAGTAATTGGTGGCGTCACTCAGATTTCACATAAGTACTTCATGGTTATGGTATGAAATTAATGAATACTTTGAAAAGATCATTTTCAGGTTTGGTTGTTGTGACCAAAGTTTGCCAAGAAAGTTATGTCTGGATGCCATGTTATGAAATAAGGGTTTTTGCTGGATGAATTTGGGTTCATTGAAGGTGTTGAGCAATTTGGTATTTGTAGAGTTGAGATTGAAGCTTCTATTTTGGTGTGGTTATTATTCAATTTTCTGAGGATTTGGAAATGTTTAAAATTGATTTGAAAATGCTTTTTGTTCCTGGTCGTACCTTTCATGAACAGCTTGTACCTCTCTAATCTACTCATATTGCCTTAAGGATGCAATTTCTAGTTATGGGTGTTTGAGCCTTAGAATCCTCATGCGCCCAAAACTCATTATGGAAACCAAAGAAAATTTATATAAACTTTTCTAAGCAAATTGCCCCTATTGGAGCACAGCACCATTCTGTAGATGGGTAGAATTTACCACAGGTCTACAAGTTAGTGATTCAGTGGCTTTTTGGAAACATGTAGAGGCTTATTGGAGGTTTGGAAAGGATGAATTCATTGTGAGTTTTGTGCCATTGTTCTGTGAGAAAATAGATATTTGGGTACCTAGTGAATGAGGGCTGTCAGCCACAGTCTACAGTCACTATGTGTCATGCCCCCGAAATTGTAAGATATAAATGCGAATAAATAAATAAAATGAATAACAAATGTAATATAATAATAAAAATATACATATGAAACTAATATAAAAATAAGCATAACTAATAAATATATTAACATATAATATGTTTATATAAAATATATAAACATACATGGAACAGCAATCATATGCAGTGAATAATATTGCTTACATTAATTATTAACAACAAGATAAAGAACAGTGATTCCATGTTAAGGCAAGAAGAGATAACAATTGAATGATTATAGAGCAGTGATATGATGCAATACCAATAATCGTGCGACTATATCAATAACCTAAACATACAACAAAGATCTAATGCAACTCCATAATGATCACTAAGGATGCGATCTCTTAATAGTAGCACTTGGTGTTTATTATCAATAAAAGCATAATATTGGCTCTTGTTTGATTTTATTTTACAAAGTTAATAAGGACGATCCTTTGTAAAAGTCACCTCTTTTGAAGGAGGTGTATATGCATGAAACATTGTGTCTTTCAAAATGAATCATTTTCTCGGAAGGCATAAAATAGAGAGTGAAGAATGAAGGAGGGGGGGAGGGATTTTTACAGCAGGAAATATAGCAAGAAATCGAAACAGAATAGCAGAGCCAATAAAGGAAGTAAGTGGAGTAAGAATTCATATACTTATAATAAAGTATACCTATGTATAGAGATAGAGATTATATGATTAGACAATAATGATGCTTGCAGCAATTATTGAGCCTTAGGCATCAATCAAGGAGAAGAAACAAACAAATCAGAAAGAAAAAGAGAATTAGACCCATGTATCACCACAGGTTGCTATTATCAAATATATCAATATAATCAGGTGTATTTTCTGCAAATCATTGTTTACCTATGTATGCATATTGCTTAGAGGATAATAAGAGTAGAGAATCAGACCCGTGTATCACCACAGGTTGCTATTATCAAATATATCAATATAATCAGGTGTATTTTATGTAAATCATTGTTTACCTATGTATGCATATTGCTTAGAGGATAATAAGAGTATTTAACGAAGGATTTCTTATGATTGAATCAGAATTATGCTTGACTATCCGAAACCTACCCTGTGGGAAGGGCCAGGGGTGAAGTGGTAGGGGCCAAAAGAGCCCACTTGCGACCTCCGCCCAATTCCACAAGAAGGAAGGACCAGGGGTGAAGTGGTAGGGGCCAAAAGAGCCCACTTGCGACCTCCACCCAATTCCACAAGAAGGAAGGACCAGGGGTGAAGTGGTAGGAGCCCAAAGCGCCCACCTGCGACCTCCGCCCAATCCCACAAGGTGGCAAGTGTCTTTAGGGGGTTGAGACATTAATGGGGAAAGCAGGTACAAGCCACCAAGGGAGAGGGCTGTGGTATACACCCTCTTAGGCTTGGTATGGAAATGGCTTCAGGCGGACCCATCATGTCCCTTCTCCCAAAATCCAAATGTGTGTGCATTGTTGATAATCTATGGATGTGATGTAATTGTCTAACTCTAATATATATTTATGTGTGTGTGTGTGTGTGTGCATATATTGTTCATGCGGTGATTTCAGGATTCCATTCTAGGATTGCATCATTAAAGAAATATTTATTTGGTAAGATGAACCCCTAACCCTAATTGGCTGCAATTTGTGATCAGTAGGCGAAATCTAAGGCAAATCAAGAGAGGGACATTACACTGTGATCACTATAATATTCACAGTTGCAAATTACATACCCGAGTCACATTGTTTGGGAGTTTCCTTTGGGTGTAGGGTGGTAAATGGTCACATTAGCAACCTGCCATGAGTTTAGGATGTCCACAAATGTTATAATTTGATGGTAGTTGGTATTGATGAAGTCTCAGATGCCTTGTAATCAGCCTTACAGTCTGCAACACTTGAATTCTCTGCTTAGAGGTATTTATTTACTACAGCTTATGTTTGGACCTTTGCATTGTAATGTAACCTGTTCATTTAATATGATCATATGTTGATTCATGCACCTTTAGTGCTATTCTATATGTCAAAAAATCAATGTTATGTTAGCAGACTCCTCTTTTCACATTTATGACAACTTAGTGACAGTATTGTAGTCTTGGTATGATCTTGGTAAAGTTTATGGTGGAATTCAATTGGATAACAATCAATTCAAAAAAAAATAAGGGGTGTTCTTACACAGTTTTTTTAATTAAACCCTTATTGTTTCCAATAAGCAACGTGTCATCCACATACAAAACAATGAAAACAAAGTGATCACCTGCATGCTTGTGATAAAATCAATGATCAACTTCATCATATATAAACCCAAGCTTAATAACATGCGTAAAAATTTTGATACCACATTCTAGGAGGCTGTTTCAAACCATAAGAGATATTTTCAATTTGCAAACCAAATCTTCCTTGCCCTTCTCCACAAAACACTCAAGCCATACCATGTAGATATCCTCCTCTATATCGCCATGCAAAAAAATTGTTTTGGCATCCATCTATTATATTTCTAAATCAAAAGCAAAGGTAACTAATAGTACAAATCTAATTGAATTCAACTTAACAATAGGAGAAAATATCTCACCAAAATCTATTCCTCAATTTGGGAATACCCTTTTGCTACAAACCTTGCTTTATAATTTTCCAATTTTCCTTTTGAACTAAGTTTCCTTTTGAAGACACATTCACAATCAACGGCCTTCCTTGAGATAATTTCACCAAATCCCAAATCTTATTTTTATCTAGAGCACCCATTGTTAGAATATTTTGTCATTGATGTCAAGGTGTGAGCTACCTGGTTGTCTACTTGAGCTGCTTGAGCTACTTGCCTGTGTGTTGAGCTACTTGGTTGTGTGCTTGAGCTGGTTGTCTACTTGCTTGAGCTGCTTGCCTGCTTGGTTGAGCTAGTTGCTTGTTTGCTTGAGCTGGTTGGTTGTCTGCTTCAGCTGGTTGCTCGTCTCCTTGTCAGCATATGTGCCAAGTCAAGTGTCAAATCAGATTTGCTTTGAGTGGTCAAATGAGCACTTTGAATTAAACAAAGAGAATATTGCTATATCATAACGGTTAATGTTTTTGGTTTCATGATGGTGGACCGCATATTATTTCCAAACTCTTTTGGTGCGTCGGCTTATATTGAAACTTTTTCTAAGTATGAGGAGGCTATTCTATGGTTCAATATTTTTATTTAATGAGATGGCTAGATTTCCTTATTTGAGGTCGATTTACTTATATGGGGCGACTAATTCAATGTCAGCGATTCATTTTTTTGTGAAACGGTTAAAGGTTTCATCATTGCATTTGTGGCATTGAGGGCGGCCTTCTATAATATTGAATTTTGAGCATGTTAACTATAAATGTGTTGGCGGCTTCTTTATTTGAGACGGCTTTTTTTTTTTTAGGCATTTAAAATTCAATGCATATCTTTAGTGAGGACGACTTCAGATATTATACAAGGTGGCTCTTATTTGGTCGATGCTTTCAAGATATGGTGTCGACTTTATTATTGGCAAAATATTATGGCAGCATTGGTTCAAAACAATTTTATCGATTTATCTTTATTTGTTGTGGCCCGATATTCTTATTTGAAAAGGGGCGGCTATTTTAATAGAAAATTGCATTCCCTTAATTGGGATATCACTTCAGTTACATGTATATCGAATGCATTCAATATGTGTAACTCCTTTTGAATTGGATTGAGTCGTCATTATGTGCCTTGATGTTTTCAGAGGACGTTTTCATCCCCTACTCCATATATGCAAATTGAATTTGTGAATATTAATGGCCGTCATTTTTTATGAAACGAGTGGGTCTTGAACTTGTGCGAAGGAAATCATTAGCTGAGTAAAAAATCTTTTGTATGGAGAACAATCGATGATGCATATTTCGAAGGAGCCATTTCTGAGCAGATTTATTCAGGAAGTCATGTGGTTTCAGGAAAATTGTTGCCATTCGTTTTCATGTGTCGTATGAGGTTGTGTCTCGATACTTATGGCGAAGTGAATTTTTGCTGCTCTACGCTTTATGCCCAATCGTGGCATTTTGGAAGATGTTATTTTTCCTTTTGGCTCAAATTGAAAAACTTGGATATTTAAAAAGGATCATTGAACCTTATTCTATGTAGCAGCCGCATTCTATGAAGAATCAATCACATTAATCCTGAGTCGTGAGTCAAGCTGGGGAGAGTTTTTTACGTTAAAAAATGGCAATCTGCATTTGTTTTGTAAAAAAATGATGTTGTGTGTAGAGAATATGGGGTCGAATGGAGTCTTCTTATGAAGTTTTTCTCATGCTAAGACAATGGAGAATGATGTGCTCAGATTTGTGGAGTTGATGATGTGTTGAGTTGACCTTGCATAAGTTCGATGATATAATTTTATGAGGATTGGATGATGGTTGATATATTTCTTAATATCTAGGGTCGGCATTATATGAAACATGAGTGTGGGTGTATGTGATAAGAAAGTTTATGATGGTTGAGAAAAATGAAATTTTCTGTATTGATCATGTTGTGAGTGTTGCTTCTTTTTCATCGAATAATTTGTGGGTTTATGATGCACTGGCTGGATATTGTATTAAGTTGCATCTAGTGTAATTCATCTTGCTCAACATACGTATAAAGACCTGTATGAAGCAGAGAACGTTCAGTTTGTGAGAGTGACTGTGCAAAGCAATTCATTTCTAAGTAGAACATTTATATCACTGTTTAAACCTTTTTGTGTTCGAGTGCTTTATATTGGAGCAGCGAATGGTTTTTTGTATGAGCCTTTTTTTTGTTGATACGTTGCTTGCTTTTGAAGTCAAGTTCTGAAATGGTGTATTGTGAGTTTGCTTAAAGAGTTGGTGCTCTTACTACAGTTGGTGCTTCAACCTTCTAGAGTTGGTGCTTCAATTGATCAGAGTTAGAGCTTCAAGGAGGGTTGGTGCTCACTTTTGTAAACTAGGTCGGTGCCCTTTGGTGAAAATAAAAGCAATATTTTGCCATGGTTTTTTACCCGAAAGGGTTTTCCACGTAATCCTGGTGTTCTTCTTGTTCATGGTGTTTTATGTTGCTCTTAATGTTCTGATTTCTGATTTATAAGGTTTTTGTTTTTTAAAGTTTTGAAATACTGATTCACCCGCGCCCCTTCCTCCCCCCCATCCAGTCAGTATTTCCTTGTGCTCTTCACCCATCTCTTCTTCATGACCCTTTTCTAAAACTAGGCTCTCATTTGATGACAAAGTCACATGCATAGTTCTAGGATCATCATTAGTAGTAGATAAAGAAAAACTACAATGGAAATCAACAAGGCTATACCTTTTTGGTTGCTTTCTTTCTCTTGTGTATGTTCTCAAGGGTTGTGTATGAAACTCTTCATCCTCAAAGTCTTTATCTAAATCACCTTCTTAATCTCCCCTTTCTCCTTGTCCACCAACCTCAATAGGTTCATTTTCAGATACTAGTTTTTCTTCTTTTGGATCAAACTGTATCTCAACATTTTTATCACTTTCCTTTGGCTGTTCATTTATACAGTTTAATAAATGAAATTAGAAATTGGGAGTGAGTTATGACAGAATCTTTAGGGAGGGAGAATTGTAATGTGCCCATTTTTTTGTCATTCCAACTTCTCTAAAAGGTCCAACTTTGTTGGAGAGTGCTAGCCTTTTCGAAATGGATTTTAGATAGTGGCATTGTATTCAGGAGATCAAGTTGAATCTGTTGGTTCTTTTCGGGAGCAATTTCAACATTCTGAGTGATTTCTACAATTCTTGGAAGAATATTCTATTTTTTGAATGATCAATTTTAAATAAGTTGGATCTCCAGTGAGCTCTAGAGTATGTTAATGTAATCAGAATTCACTTTTGGGCTATTTTATTATTTTCCGCAACTTTGGGTGGATGTGCAGGAAAATAATTAATATTTATTTTGTCAAAAGGTGAATTTAAAGACATCTTATATTAATTATTTATAAAAGTGATTTTTAAAGTGACTTTAAAGCTCAAAAGAAAATAATAAAATAAAGTCACTTATTTGGAACTAAAGGTTTATTACTAAAAAGTAAATTAAAATTATTATTTCTTGAAAGTTCAAAAGTGCTTATAAAATGGAAATTGGAGGAGAAAAAGCTCATTCAAAATATTTCATTTTGCTTTATTTTCTCTGTGAGGTTAAATGTTGTTCATCTCCTCCGCCTTAGATGAAACCCTAAGGTAAGATTGGTTTCGGTGGTGAAAGATTCCTCCCTAGCCAATACCGTGTGATTCATTCAAAGTCAGAATGTGTGCAATAAGGATTCAAAGGTGGATTCGCATGGGATTCACAGTTGGGCATAATGGTTGAAGTAATTTATCAGAGGTTTGCAGACAAACAATAAATTATTGGTTCTCTGATTTACGAGTGGAAAATATATTCATTTGCTATAATCCTTGGCACCCCACAAGAAGTGTCAAGTAATAAATATGGGATGACATGTAGAGGTTTTTGGTTGAGGAAGACATTATTCATTGTTAGGCATGAGGATTTTCCAGTTCATATTTACTAGCCACCACCATTAGTGAATGACAACTATTGATTCTTGGGCACTATGCATTGACATTTGCTGAGATTGAATGCACTTCATTGATGGGTGTGAGCATATTGAAGAATCATTTTTTAAGTTGCGGGAGTTTGGATGAGTTCTTTGTTGGTCGCCACATTCGTTGAGGCAAGACATTGCAAGTTAAGGAGGGTCGTACATGTACCCGTTGGAGTCGTACTTATTTGTTGGTTGTATCAATTAGGATCGTACATGTACCCGCTGGAAACATACTTATTTGTTGGTTGTATTATTCAAATTCATATAATACCCACTAGATCCGTACTTATTTGTTGGTCGTATCATTCAAGGTTGTACATGAATTAAACATTTAAGTAACATTTACATGTGGGCATTTACTTCTTTATACTTTAAGTTATATTTCATGTATATAGTTTCAAGATGTTTGAGAATGGTCTTGGATCTCAAAGAGTTGCAATGCAAATTATAATTTTGGAGAATCCTATATTTTTTCAGACTTAGTCAAATTTTAGTAAATAGCAGGCTCTTACCAGCTTCAATAGCGTCCAACCGTTATTCAGTGTTGACAAGTATTTTGGAGGTGTTCCAAGTATACAATACTCTTGAGGAATAAACCTGCCATTTTCAGTTCTTTTCACATTGCTACATCATATTGGCATCTACTGCAAGTGTATTTGGCATATTTGGAGGTTATGAGATTAAAGCATTCTACATCTTTGTAATTCTGATTTCTAGAACAGCAAATTGGATTGTTCATTTTGAAGGTTGCAAATTTTTTGACAAAACTGTTCCTCAATTATCTTTGAATATTGTGTTGTTTATATGATTGGTTCATAATCTAATTCATAGCCATAGCTGTTCTAAATCATTGCTTTCAGAAATTGTGTGTTTTAAGTTATATGTAAAGTGTTTGACAAAATGCCAACAAACCAAAAATCAGAAGTATTGCAAGTTTTTGGCTTCAAAATTTGTGTTAGGGTCTTTAAAAAGATTGCAAGCACATTCACGACATTATCAAGAGGGAAATAAAGCAAATATACTTTAATAATATGCAAAGAATTGGTCATCACAGTCATGGCAGAGCTTTGCAAAACAGAGTCTACATCCTAGCTAACAAATAACAGATACAGATCAGCCTCATATGATCTGTTGTAGAAGTACAATTGCAACATCATCTACAAAATTTATATGATTACTACGAGAAGCTGACCACATTTCAACATCAGTGTGCTGCTTCTATCCAAGAGCTAAAAAAATGTCTCTATAGACAACAGCAATTACAATACATACCATGATATATTCTGCCACCGTATGACGATACTTTGCATGCTCTTCTTCATTACCTTCCAGTTGATCTGCCACAGCCCTGGAAAATTGAGAAAATATAAATATATATATTTCTTCATTACTCCAAAATCAAATCAAAATACCTATTATAAATAATGAATCAAAATTAGTCATTCAAAATGCAAACAGAGCTAACATCCAACAGACCTGAAGAAACAGTTTCCATCTGCTGTTATGTGGACAATTCTTAGGTCCAATGCTGCCAGCTGGGCACTAAATTTACTTGTATCCCCGGGCTTGGTTTGCCTTTTAATCTGCAAGTGATAGAAAATGATAAATTACATACACAATTAACTAAAAGTAGCGCACTAAAAAACCCTAGCAATAACCATAAGTGAACAACTTTCTTTTTATAAAAGTCAATTTCTATTATATTACAAAAGGATTAGTTTAGGAAATCCCAGTATAGGTAAGTGGGGCAGCATGATACAAGGGACAAACAGCTAACAGCTCAGAGATACAAGAGCAAGCACATTTCCTGTGATATACAGCAGGATTATGTACAGATTAGTAGCCTGAAACAGCAAGAGAAGAGAACCACTAATAATACTAAAGTTCAAACACCATTTAGCAGGTAATTAGATAACCAAGAAATCAGCAAACTAAGTCATATGCAGCACCGGCACTCCTCCTTTACAAGGTTTGATAACTTAGATATTGGCCTTAAGTGAGAGACAATTAGAGGCTAAGAATGTAGAAAAGTAAGTCCCACTATAGATGATTGACATAAATAACAGATTGTTTAAAAGCCGCTATTGTTATCTTAGTCCTTGTTGCCATTAGGTTTGGGTTGTTCACAGTTGTGTTATCCAATAACCATAGTCGTGTCATTCAAATAGCAAGTGTTATGTCAAGGCAGACATGCTTTATATCAGGTCCTCCCTGTACTGAGCAAACTATATCAATCACTACTAAAGTATGAAATCTTTAATTCTAGTTGCCATATCGGAATCAGGTATGGGTATTTGGGTATAGCATACCGGAAAAAACATAGAAATATTAAAATAATATTTATTATTTAATTAATGCTCAATAATGTGTATCATATTGTTGATAAGATCATTTTCGATCTTCTTTCAATTTCTCTCAAAAACTTTCTATTTCTGTATATCCTTGTAAATTATTTATTGAAGCTTTCACTTCATTGTAAATATCAATCAATTTTTTACCATTGCTCTAGTTTGCATGGTATTAGAGCACGAATCATTTATGGGCACCATTGTTTTTTTTTTTTTTTAAATTGGGCTTGTTTCAAAGCTATAATTCGAGTTTTTTGGCTCCTGCATTTTCGCATTTTCTTCTAAGAAAATCGCATGGGGTTTTTCTTTCAATCTGGGTGTTTTTCATCGATGGGGTTCACACTTCATTTGCGCGTTTTTGGGCCAACTTGTACTAAGCGTGTTTTTTTCTTCATTTCAGATGCGATTTTTCTGTTAGAAACGTCTTTTTGGGCGCGTTTTCAAAGTCGTGTTTTGTTTTTTCTTTCTAGGCGTATCTTTTGAAAAAAAAAAAAAAAAAACCGATTTAACCTGATCAATTTTTGGCACGCGATATACCTTCATTCTGGGCGCGATATATCTTCATTTTGGGTGCATATTTTTGCTCTTTGTTTTGGCCCGTTTTGTCTCTGCTTGGCCGTGTTCTGGAACCCTCTTTTTGGATGCGATTTGTTATTCTCTGATCGTGGGTTCTCTGTATTTTTTCAAAAATATGTCGGCTAGGGTTTTGCAATAAATCCTTTGTTTCTAGCCGAAATTTTTTTTTGACAACAGATTCCTTCAAGGTTTTTCGAGAGTATTTCTAGGTTGGCTTCCATTTTTCTAAGTGTCTCGAACTCCGAGCATTGGAATTTGTGCAAACGGGTTGCCTCGATTTTTGTGCTTGAAATTGCCTTTGGTTTAAGTGCATTGAAATTTGTGTCTAAATCCTGTGCATTCAACTTTTTGAACCTCTTCAGTATATCTCGTTTTTCATGCCTCAAAAAGTGTGAAAGATGACAAATTTGACCAACATTATGTTGGAAGGCAGTCAACGTTTCAACGGCAAAAATTATAATACCTGGAAGCAGCGAATGATGACTATCTTTGAATATCGCTGCCTTGATCAGATTGTTCTAAGCAATGTTACTCGTCCCACAACAGAGAATAAAACCCAGGAAAAGTTTGACAAGCAAAATTGTGAAGCGGTAATGCTCATTAAGCTTTTAGTTACTGATGATCAGCTTCCACAGGTGCCATCCGACAAATCAGCTGCTGAGATTTGGGAGCATTTGAAAACCTTGCATGAGACCTTCGACAAGAGTCATGCATTCTTTTTAAAGAGCCAGTTGTTCTCCATCATGATGGATGAAAGAATGTCCTTAAAAGAGCATTTGACAAAGATTCGGGACATTCGTGATTAGTTGGAGGCAATTGGTCGAAAGATGGAGGAAGAAGACATGGTAGTAATCACCTTGAAATGTCTACCGAAGTCTTATGAGCACTTTGTTGAAACCCTCAACATTACATCAATGAATGTTGATTTGAAATTTCTAGAGCTTTGTACCATCCTCTTGCAGCAGGAATGCTGCAAACAACAGTTTGGTAGTAGTGCCTCTTCATCCTCTACAGAACAAGCTTTTGCAGCTAAATCTTAGCCTAAGAACAAAGGGAAAGGTCAACCTTCGCAGCATAAAGGCTCAAGTCAACCTTCGGGCAGCCCTAAGAAAAAGAACATTCAGTGTAATTATTGCCACAACTATGGTCATATGAAGAAGGATTGTCGTCAAAGTTTGGCTTTTGAACAGAAGAAGCAAGCAGGGTCTCAACAAAAAGCGAATGTTGTCAAGCACACTGAGCAAAAGGAATCTACCTTTTACGCTTTTATGGCTAAAAGACCTAGAGATCATGTAAAGTCCTCTGCCTGGTACATTGATTTAGGTGCTTTGTGACACTTCACCCATCGGTGTGACTGGTTCACAGACTTCTCTCCTTTCACTGACAGTTATTTTTGGAGGAGGTGAAGAGTATACAGTTGTCAGTAAGGGCACTATTCAGATTCAATCTGGTGGGAGGTTTCTCATATTCCTCAATGTATACTACCTTCCTGACATGGAACTAAACCTTCTCTCTGTTAGTCAAAATATGCGGCACTCTCCTCAATTGGATGTGGTATTCAGTGCACACAAATGTTCCATTGTTGATCAGGAGACTCACACCAATATGGTTGTTGGTATTGAGGATCATGGTCTATAAAAACTTGTGGATACGGGTGATTCTCCAGAGTTAGCCATGGCAGCCAAGAATTTTGCTATTACCAGTCTTTGGCATCAACGGTATGGGCACTTAAATGTGCACTATCTCTCTCAGCTAGCTCGGGAGGGACTTGTAGCTGGTTTACCTAAGATCCAGACTCAACATCATGGCGTTTGTGGAGCTTGTCAGGTTGGGAGGCAACACAAGACACCATTCACGGATGGTGACTCATGGTGAGCCTCTAAGGTACTGCAGTTGGTTTATGTTGATGTATGTGGGCCAATGAATACACCTTTTGTTACTGGTTGCAGGTATTTCTTGCCTTTTGTTGATGATTTCAGTCGTAAAATGTGGGTGTACTTTCTTAGACAGAAATCAGATGTGTTTACTATATTTCAGAAGTTTAAGGCCTTAGTAGAAAAAGAGTCTGGTTGTTCCATAATCACTCTTAGGTCAGATACTGGGGGGGAATTTTGTTCTACTACTTTCTCCAACTTTTGTGAAACACACGGCATCAAACGCCAGTTAACCACACCCTACACTCCTCAGCAAAAGAGTGTTGTAGAGCGACGCAGCCACACAATCACTGAGATGGCTCGCTCTATGTTACAACACAAGAGTGTTCCTAAAAAATTTTGGCAGAAGCACTCTACACTACTGTCTATCTCCTTAATCGATCTCCTACCCACGTTGTTAAGGGGAAGACTCCTGAGGAAGCTTGGACTGGTCGCAAACCTAGGATCAGTCATCTGAAAATATTTGGCTCTTTAGCATATGTATGGATTCTAGATGCCAAGTGCTCCAAGTTGGATCCCAAGAGTCAAAATCTTATGTTCACAGGGTATAGTGACAACTATAAGGCCTACCGGTTGATTGATGTAGACACTGATCGTCTCATCTTTAGTCGGGATGTTGTCTTTGATGAAGAATGAGGACGTTTTCACCTTTCCTCATCTGTGCAGCATTCTGAGGATCAGCCTTTAAAGGCTTCTAATTTGCATGTCCGTCTTCTGTTAGGTCCACCTGATGGGAGGGATGATGAGGATTTTGTCTTTGATGATGCTCAACCTGATTTTCCTCCGAATGATATTGATCTTCCACCTGATGAACCTGTCTGAGATCCACAACACCACCTCTCAAGGTTCTTTTCAACACTCGCACCCACTTTGATACCAATTAATAGTTCAAACTTGAATTGCCTTATCAAACAATTCAAATTTACAGCTCAAACAACTTGGAATTTCATTGCTCAAGAAACAAAACTCGAAGCCAAATGCTAAATTATTTCATTATTCATTCAATCAATTACACACCAATCTGCAATTACAAAGTTTTCCTCTTTTGTTCTCTATGCCTGTACAATTGGAGAGTTTGATCTTCTTGTAATTAATTTACAACATTTATTCTTCCCTGAACTGAATTACTCTACACATTATTTTCTCTCAACTTATAACTACCAAAAATTGGCGACCTGTGTATTCATATCTGCAAGAACCAACTCCTTCACCTTTTATTATTTCCTATGTTCATTACCTCCCTATGTGGCTCTTCTCTCAGCTTATATCTTCCTAATTAATTTTTACCCATTCTCCCCTCTTTCCCATGTGCCAACCTGCACACTTTTTCCAACGCTGACTTCTCTACATTCTCTTCAGCTTCCCATCCCACGCAGCCTATGTTTTGCTTTCTCTAGGCATTATTTCTTTTTAATCTCTTCTTCTTTTCTTTTCCTGCGGCCTTATGTAAAAATATAGATTTCTTCTCCTTACCTTATGTCGCCCATGCCTGTTCTTGGCATTTTTATTTTTTTTTTTTAATTCTTTTGATCTTCTAATTTTTCTGGAGATTCCACACAACCCCTCTTTTTACTTTTTGCCTACCTCTTTCTATTCCCTGTCACCTATCTTCAAAACATTCAATTTTTTTACATGTAATTTTCTAAACCTCTTTATTTGTTGCTATGCCTAGCAACTGTGATTTTTTTTTTTCCTCAACATTCAACCTGTCTTTTCAATTCCAAATGTTGCATAATTGAATTAAATATTAATTCAAACCAATTGAATTCCCTCCCAGGCGCTCTGTTCCAAATTTTAAATTATCTATCTCCAAGCACCAAAACTTTAAAAGCAGAATTCGAACTCAAACCAAAAATGAAAAACCACCTGAAACAAAATTGTTGATGCAGATTGGCAGACTCCCGAGATGCTCCAGCATAAAAAATTGTCATGGGAGTCCTCAAGACCAATTGAGTTCATTGCCAAAATCAAATATCCCTCCTGACAAGGTTGGTGGTCATCAAGAAAACAGGAGCTAACTAAAATACTTAAGTGACCGAAAATGGGTACATTACAATTTGATAGTCATTTGTATTGCTACATTCTTGAAGGAAAGAAGAAAGAGTGAGAAAAGCTAAACCATCCATAATAAGGTGTGGATGATAGAAGAAAGATAGTGAGTGCATGAGGAAAGAAGGAAGATAGGTTAAAAATGAAAAGAGGGAGAAAAAGGTGAGGCCCAAAGGTCTGCGAATGTGTAATTGGAGACGGTAAAAAAGGACGGGCCCCACTAGAAGCATAAAAGTGTGATTTGGTTACAAGAAAAGGAAGAAGGGTCTCAAATAGGTTGTTAGAAATTAGAAAGGAAAGGCTTTAAAAGTTTATATTTAGGACAATTTGATGTCAAGTGCTCACTATGCATGGAATATGGCGGTAGGCCATAATTGTAGGTGGAGTAAGGGGCATGCAAATTATAAAGGCAGATTGATGCTTCAATATTAAAACTGATCAGCACTTACAAACCCAAATTAAATAAGATATTTGAAAAAGATGAGGGAATTCTAAACAGATGGAAACTGACACCTACTAATGGATTTAATATGAGTAGATTGAAAAAATCTAAAGATGTGTGAACACATGGTTAACAAGTTAAAAAAATTGATTCATTTTTTAGGTTAAAAAAATTGGGAAATTTTCTATATTATTTGAAAGGTCAAAAACGAATTGGCCAAATCTGATGGGTCCAAAATATCCAAATCCAATCAAAATCATATTTAAATAATATGATGGAAGCTAATACCTACTAATGGATTTGATGGGAATAAACTAAAAAAACCTAAAGATGTATGGACACATAGTTAACAAGTTCAAAAAAATTGATTCATTTAGGAGGTTAAAAAAATCGGTAAAATTTATATTGGAAATGTAAATTCCAAAACGAATTGGCCAAATCCAACCGATCCAAAATATCCAAATCCAATCAAATTTAGTTCAAATAATCCGAATTTGGTAGCTACGATGAAACATACCTCCTTGAGATTGAGTTGAGCTCAATTTTGATGAAATTGCAATTAAGAAAACAGAACATATAGTGGTAGATCTAGCAGCCAACTGGAGGAAGAAAGAGTAATATTAGAGTTTGACAAATGGAGTAGACTGCTCCTCAAGGAAGGGCAGCTAATTCATTTAGCAAAGCATCAAAGTGTCAATTGGGAGAGCTAGCTTGGCAAATCCATAAACCTATGACTCTAGCTCAAAAGAACCCTGTTCAAAAGGCATCAAAAGCTTAGAACTTGTAGAAAATGTTGAAAAGGTGCAGAACTCTACTTGGCAAAGTTTGAGTCACAAAAACCACTCCAAAAGGTCCAAAAATACCAAAAACGTGTATCTTACCTAGATACGAACAAATCTTCTTTTCTTTAAAAAGTGACCAAATTCATCCTTAACCATACATGACAGACAACAACTCAAATTACCCAAGTATAATACTTCATCTTGTTGATGTTATAGCAGCTATGGTCTGCACTTCATTGCACAAATTCCAAGAAGAAAGAGCAAATTAAATGTATAGCCATTCAGCTATTTAATTTATATCAAACAATAAACATAAAAGAATAAAGGGCCGACCCTATTGATTCGCATTTATCTTTTATTGTTTGGGCCGACCTCATTTGTATTTTATCTTTTATTATGTTTCTCTAAAGAGGCCGACCTAAGTGAAGAGGCGCCTTGTGTTGTATAAGTACAAGGTCATTTTCTCATTGTAAGACATTCGATTTCAAGCAAGTTCGCATTATTCTTCAAGAGCAGAATTCGCACTTCTTAGCAGCAGTCTGATTTCAAGGAAGAATATATTCATTTGTATCTTGTGCATCTAGGAGAGGTGCGACCTCATTACATTCATTATTGGCCATTGCTGGGTCTGAGTTGTAAGCAGATTTCTGCCATTGTTCTATATTACAGAAGAGATTCATTTGTTGGGTTTTTCTCCCTCAAGAGGAGGGTTTTCCCAGGGTATCTTTGTGTGTTCATTGTCTTATGTGTTGCAATTCCTTTAAGTGCTTTCATTATTCAATCTGATCTAAGAAACACTAACATGGTATCAGAGCGGGTGTGAAAAAGATTGTGATCAGATTTAGTGTGCAACACTCACTTTATTCTTTTTCAGTCTATCTCTTATTTCTCAAATTCCAGATGGTGAATGGTCTGAAAATCGAGGATAAACTCAAAGGGATTTCGAACTACACATCATGGAGGTTCAGAATCATGCTCACCTTGGAAGAGAATGATTTAGCTAAGTTCGTGAAAACAAAAGTTCCTGAACCTGAGGAGGAAGAAGAGAAGCTACAATGGAGGAAGAAAGACACTAGGGCAAAGAAAGTGTTGGTTGATTCTGTCAAGGATCATGTTGTACCGATTGTCTTCAAGTTGGATACAGCAAGAGATGTTTGCAACCTTGGAAGAGATGTACGAAATCAACAACACTAGTCGAGCTCTCGCACTGAAGCAACAACTTCATCATGTGAAAATGGCGAAAGGAGAATCTGTTATCACATACTTCATGAGGATTTCAGAGATAAGAGATCAGCTCTCCACAATTGGTCACATGATTGATGACAAGGACCTAACTATGCTGGCTCTCAATGGTCTTCCGTTTTCATGGGAGGCATTCATTCAAGGAATCAGTGCAAGATCTAAACTTCCCAAGTTTGATCGATTGAGGATTGACTGCATTCAAGAAGAGTCAAGACTAACGGCAAGGGGAATTGGTCAAAGTTCAAAGAATGAAGAAATACAAGTTCTTGCCTCTCATTCATCGAACAAAGGAAAAGGCTTTAAGAAAGGGTTCTTCAAGAGGAATTGAGAGAATGGAAATGATGGTGCTCCTGCCTTCAAAAGGAAACGAGACATGTCCAAGATTCAATGTTTTTGTTGTGATAAGTATGGTCACTTTGCAAAGGATTGTCCTCAAAGACCTAAGCAACAAGTTGCCACTGCAAATGTTGAAGAAATCGCTCCACAGAAGGACTCCAGTGATTATCTGTTCTATTCAGCCTTGCCAAGCAATGTTTCTACCGACGCCAACACTTGGTTGATTGATAGTGGTGCTTCTAGGCACATCACCGGTTTCAGGGGTCACCTTTCAATCTTAGTGGAGAGCAACTCTAGTGATCAAGTCGTTATTGGAGACGATGCCAGATATTATGTTAAAGGAATTGGAAACTCCACTCTTCACTTGGATTCCGGGATTTCATTGGAGTTGAATGATGTACTGTTCGTTCCAAGGATAAAGAGGAATCTTGTCTCAATTTCAGCATTGGAAGACAAGGGTTATCAAGGTGCCTTCTCTAAAGGTAAAGTTCTTATATGGGCAAAGAACTCCAGTTTCAAAACTCCTCAAGTGATTGGAGTTAGACATGAATGTCTCTACAGGCTATGCACTCGTCCTCTTCAAGCGCTTGTGCATGACAGCTCCAGCACGTGCGACCTTTGGCATCGAAGATTGGCTCACATTCACTTTCGTGCTCTACCTATCATGGAGAAGATGGTCACTGGTCTTCCAAAATTCAATCAAGAACACAAAGGTACATGCAAGGGATGCGCCCTAGGCAAGAACACAAAAGGTACGTTTCATTCTAGTGAAAGTAGATCTAAATGTATTCTTGATCTCATTCATTCTGATTTGTGTGGTCCAATGTCTATTGCATCATCTAGTGGTTTCTTGTATTATATTATTTTTATTGATGATTAATCTAGAAAGACTTGGATTTATTTCTTGAGATCTAAAGAATCTGAAGAAGTATTAGAAAGATTCAGAGAATTCAAGGCACAGGTTGAAAACCTGCCTGGAAAAAGGATCAAGGTATTGAGATCCGATAATGGTGGAGAATACACCTCTGGCACATTTTGAGATTTTTGTATTGAAGCAGGGATTAAGAGGGAGTTCAGTGTTCCCTATAATCCACAACAAAATGGTATTGCTGAAAGAAAGAATAGGTCTATTGTGGAAGCAGTGAAAGCTATGATCCATGATCAAGACCTGCAAATCTCTCTTTGGGCTGAAGCATCGAAAACAGCCGTCTATGTTCAAAACAGGAGTCCCCACAGGATCTTAGAGAATAAAACTCCTGAAGAAGCATTCTCAAGGGTGAAACCTGAAGTTAGTCATTTGAGGATCTTTGGTTGTCCAGTCTATATTCATATTCCAAAGGAAAAGAGAACAAAGCTAGAACCTTCTGGGAAGAAAGGAATTCTTGTAGGATACAATGAGACATCAAAAGCTTACAGGATATACATACCAAGACAAAAGTCTATTGAGATTAGTAGAGATGTCACATTTGAGGAAGATGTTGCTTTCAGAAGGTCCAAGGGCACTCCTATGGAGATTGATGAAGAAGAACCTCCTCAAGATATGGAAGTTGACCATATTCCAAAGAACCTAAAGGAGGCTCCAGAACCTAAAGAAGATGTTGATCCAGTTGAACCCTTGGATCCTATTGATGGGCCCCTAGATATTGTGATTGGAAAGAAAAGACCTCTTTGGGCTCGTAGGACAATGCAGGAAGCAGAAAGTTTTGCAGCTCCAAGAGGAGCTTTCAGAGAAAGCAAGAGACCTCACAAGTTCTCTAGTTATGTCGCCTTGATGAGTCAGATTATTGAGTCAGAGCCTTCAAGTGTTGATGAAGCTTTTAGTCAACAAGTATGGAAAGATGCCATGTCTGAGGAATATCGGTCCATACTTAAGAACGATGTTTGGGATATAGTTCCTAGACCCAATGGCAAATCTGTGGTGTCTTCTAAGTGGCTCTTCAAGATCAAGCATGCAGCTGATGGGAGCATTGAGAAGCATAAGGCAAGATTTGTGGCTAGAGGGTTCTCACAGAAAGAGGGAGTTGACTATGAAGAAACCTTTGCTCCTGTGGCTCGATATACATCTGTCAGAACCATCATTGCTATTGCTGCATCTAGAGGATGGAAGATTCACCAAATGGATGTAAAGACAGCTTTTCTAAATGGTGTAATAGAAGAAGAGGTTTACATTGAGCAACCTGAAGGATTTGAGGTACATGGAAAGGAGTCTCATGTTTGTAAGCTGAAGAAGGCCTTGTATGGTCTTAAGCAAGCTCCTCGTGCCTGGTACGAAAGGATTGATCAGTATCTATCAAGCCTGGGCTTCTCAAAGAATGATGCAGATTCTAACCTCTACTTTAAGGTAGTAAAGGGTGAGGCTTTGATTCTGGTTTTATATGTTGATGATCTGATTATCACTGGTGAAGAACATCTAATTCTAAAATGCAAGAAGGAATTAGCTTCAGAGTTTGAGATGAAGAATCTAGGTCTTATGCATTACTTTCTTGGCTTAGAAGTTTGGCAAAAGTCAGATGAGATGATTCTAAGTCAAGGCAAGTATACTGTTGACATTCTCAAAAGGTTTGGTATGGTTGACTGCAAACCTATGTCTACACCCATGGAGACTAATCTAGATAAGTTGAAAGAGGCTGCAGCTAGTTCAGAACCAGTGGATTCTACGATGTATAGACAGTTGATTGGTTCATTGATGTATCTAGTTAACACTAGACTTGACATCTGCTATGCAGTGAGTGCACTTAGCCAGTTTATGTGTGAACCAAGACAAATACATCTTGTAGCAGCTAAACATATCCTGAGATATTTATGTGGCACAATTGGATATGGGTTGAGATATTCTTCAGGTGTGGATTTAGAGCTTCATGGTTTTTCTGATTCTGATTGGGCAGGATGTGTCTCAGATCGGAATAGTACCTCTGGTTGTTGCTTCAGTTTGGGGACTGCTATGATTTCTTGGTGTAGCAGGAAACAGTCTTCAGTGGCCTTAGTACAACTGAGGCAGAATATATAGCAGCTTGTGTGGCAGCTCGTGAGGCAGTGTAGCTTCGTAAGCTCCTTGCAAGATTGTTTGGACAATCAATGGAGCCTACTATTATACACTGTGATAATCAAAGTTGTGTAAAGCTTTTTGTCAATCCCGTGTTTCATGACAGAACAAAACATGTTGAGATCAAGTACCACTATATTAGAGATATGGTACAAAAGAAAGCTATACAGTTGAGGTATATCAGCACTGAAGAGTAAACGGCAAACATTCTCACCAAGCCTCTCGCCAGGATTAAGTTTGTGTACTTCCGAGAGAAACTTGGTATGGTGGAGAATGCAGCCTTAACTGAGAAAGAGTCTCAGTATTAGTGATCCTTATTTGATAATGCAATTCTCTACTGAGAGAGAGTTGAGGTGAAAGCCCTTGATAATGCAATTCTTTATTGAGAGAGATTTGAGGTGAAAGCCCTTGTTTCCACCCTCTGGGAGAGCCATGGTGGATGTCATGTGTGTGACTCCATGACAGCATCACGTGAGGGAATCCGTGATGATTTTATTTGTGCTTGTGTATCACCCTCTGGGAGAGCCATGGTGAAAGTCACATTGAGGTGACAACATCACATTAAGTGATGAGCACTTGTTCTTACCATCTGTGGAGGTAGCCACAATGGTTGATATCACGATGATGTGATATTCTTTGTTTTCATTCTGATATGATGTGTCTTGTGCAGGTGGAAGTTCATCCCTAGCTGAGAGGGAGTGTTGATGTTATAGCAGCTATGGTCTGCACTTCATTGCACGAATTCCAAGAAGAAAGAGCAAATTCAATGTATAGCCATTCGGCTATTTAATTAATATCAAACAATAAACATAAAAGAATAAAGGGCCGACCCTATTGATTCGCATTTATCTTTTATTGTTTGGGCCGACCTCATTTGTATTTTATCTTTTATTATGTTTCTCTAAAGAGGCCGACCTAAGTGAAGAGGCGCCTTGTGTTGTATAAGTACAAGGTCATTTTCTCATTGTAAGACATTCGATTTCAAGCAAGTTCGCATTATTCTTCAAGAGCAGAATTCGCACTTCTTAGCAGCAGTCTGATTTCAAGGAAGAATATATTCATTTGTATCTTGTGCATCTAGGAGAGGTGCGACCTCATTACATTCATTATTGGCCATTGCTGGGCCTGAGTTGTAAACAGATTTCTGCCATTGTTCTATATTATAGAAGAGATTCATTTGCTGGGTTTTTCTCCCTCAAGAGGAGGGTTATCCCAGGGTATCTTTGTGTGTTCATTGTCTTATGTGTTGCAATTCTTTTAAGTGCTTTCATTATTCAATCTTATCTAAGAAACACTAACACATCTTCCCCTTTGAGTCTCTTCATTTTGATGTACTTGGCTATATATTTGATGTACTCCATCCAAAATAGGAGCAAAGTAACTCCATAGCAAGATATATTTTTGCAAACATTATCACCATTGTAAATAGCTCTCATTTTAAATAAAGCTTGTTGCTTACGTTGTAATGTTTTCCCTCTTTTTATTTTTGTATTATCTATTTCAGTTATTTTAATTGTTAATACATTAGAGTTAGTTATTTTGTGTATATATTTGGATCAAAATCTGAGTAGCTAGCCTGAATAAATATATTGTACACCTTCATGTTAGACAAATTAAATTTCTAGACATTATGAACCTTCTCCAACAATGAAAAAAAGAATAAACTAGCACCTAGGGCTTCTTCTGCCTTAAAGGAACCTATGACAAGTATAGTTTTGGCAACATAGGACTTTAGCACAGGAAGCCACCACAAAAGAGTTTCCCTCAACCTAAGGCACTACCCCCAAAACCAAACAAGGTTGAGGAGTCCAAGAATGAACTTTGAAGGAAAAAATTATGCTTCACTTGTAGAGATCCATGGCAATCAGGTCACATGTGTTTGGGTAAGGGACAAATACATTACATAGAAGTGGTTTTTGATGAGGATTCAGAGGTAGAAGAGGTTAAGCCTGAGGTTGTTGTGGATGAGGCTGAGCATGAGGAACAAAGCGGAGAGCATGCAAATGGCACACTTGCAGCACTTTCAAGAGTACCTAGATATCACTCCTTTCATGTTAGAGGAGTCTTAAAAGGACAAAGGGCGGCAGTTTTGATCAATAGTGGGGCCACCCACAACTTCATTGATGAAGGGTTGGTGGCTAAAATGGGTTTGAGGACAAAAGATTTTGAAGGGTTTAATGTTACAGTGGTGAACAGGCATACTATTCCATGCAACCAAGGGATTTAGAAGTTGGAGTTGACTCTAAGAGGATACAAGATGCAAGATGACTTCTATATGATTAGCATTGGTGAGACAGAGTTGGCATTAGGAGTGCAATGGTTGTACTCACTTGGAGAATACACACAAAATTATCAAACCTTGGAGTTGAAGTTCAAATCTAATGGGAAGGAGATAGTTCTTCATGGCCTTTCCAACAAGGGTCCCATGATGGTTTCAGCCAAGAGGATGGAGAGATCTTTTTGTGGAGACCAAGTGGTTTGGGTAGCAAAATGCTTGATTACAGATACACATCCATCCAAGGATGGAAAGTCTTTCCATGTTGATGTTCAATCCATCTTGGATAAACATAGTAGGGTGTTTGGCAAAATTCCTCCTAGTTTACCACCAAATAGGAGTTTTCAACATGTGATTGAGCTTGAGGAAGGAGAAAAACCCATCATCACTACTTATCAGCATCCTAGGAGATACAAGGAGGAGATTGAGAAGGCAATTAAGGAGTTATTGGACATGGGGCACATACGACCTAGTTCCAGCTCATTTGTTTCATCCATGGTGTTGATGAAGAAAAAGGATGGGACTATGAGGATGTGCATCAATTATAGAGCCCTCAACAAAAAGATAATCAAGAATCGCTACCTGATACCCAAGATTGATGAGCTTCATAGTGCGATGTACTTCTCCAAGATTGGATTTACGGTCGAGATATCACCAAATAAGGGTTTGAGATGAGGATGTGCACAAAACAGCCTTCAAATGTCACTATGGGCACTACGAGTTCTTGTTCATGTCTTTGTGCTGACCAATGCACTCGCCACCTTTCAGTCATGCATGAATCAAGTATTTATTTTGCAATTGAGGAAATTTATGTTGGATTTCTTTGATGATGTCTTGATTTTCAATAAAACATGGGAGGATCACCCAAGGCACATAGATGAGATGCTTGGCATACTTGAGTGGCATTCATTCTACGCCAAGGCATCCAAATGTGAGTTTGGTTTGACTGATATATTATGTTTGGGGTTTAAGACTAGTGCCCAAGGGGTTAGCGTGGATGAGGAAAAGATCAAGGCGATACAAGATTGGCCTAGACCAAGGAATTTGTCACATTTGAGGGGATTTATGGATCTTTGTAACTACTATAGGAGATTTGTGAAAGGGTTTTCACAACTTGTAGCTCCATTGACAAATTTGATGAAGAAAAGAGCCCTCTCTTGGAGCCCTTCAACACAAAGAGCTTATGACAAGCTCAAGGAGGTAATGAGTTCATGTCCTATTTTAGCTATTCCATATTTCTCACTTCCTTTGTTTTACAATGTGATGCTTCAGGAGAGGGGATTGGAGCAGTCTTGATGCAAAATAGATGCCCCATAGCATTTGAGAGTAGGAAGCTCAAGGAGATAGAAAGGAGATTCTCTATTTATGACAAACAAATGTTGGCCCACAACAACTTGAAATTCTTCCTCAATCAAAAAGACTTGAATGATAGATAGCAAAAATGGATGAGTAAGGTACAAGCCTATGATTTTGACATTGAGTATGTTAAGGAAAAAAATAATGTGGTGGCTGATGCACTCTCTAGGAAACCTTATTTCTGCTCTATGACTAATATATTTGTTGATTAGAAGATTTATATAATAGTTGAATATGCCAAGAACACATTTGCCATTGACATTTTGGAGGGGAAGTGACAAGATGATAGGTACAAAGCAGTTGATGAGCTCATCCTTTACCAGAATCGGATGTACTTGTGCTGGAATCGAAGGTGAAGAAGAGAATTTTGAGGGCATATCATGACACACCACTTGTTGGTCATTCGGGGTACTACAAGACATATAAGCAAGGGACTGTTTTTCATGGAAAGGGCTCAAAGGTGATGTGTTAAAGCATGTTAGGGAAGGCTTGGCTTGTAAAAAAAACGAAATAGGCATACATTTTCAGCTAGATTGTTGCAACCCCTACCCATTCCAAATCAGAAATGGGAGAGTATCTTCATGGATATCATCATAGGACTTTGAAAGATGCAAGGTAAAGATTGTATCTATGTGGTTGTTGATAGACTCACTAAATATGCTCATTTTATGCTATATATTCAAAGTACAAGGCTCCCCAACTAGCTGATTTGTTCTTTAGAGAGATTTTTAGACTTCACGGGTTGCCAAAGAACATTGTGAGTGACTGGGACAGCAGCTTTATCATCTTGTTTTGGTAAGAGCTCTTTCGATTAGCAGGCACAGAATTATCCCCAAGCACTAGTTATCATCCCCAAATTGAAGGGCAAACGGAAATTGTAAACAAATGGATAGAAGGTTACTTGAGAAACTACATTACAGAACAGCAAACAGCATGGGTCAAGTGGCCGCATATTGGGGAATATTGCTACAATTCTACTCACCAAATATCCATAGGTATGACACCCTTCAAAGCACTTTATGGTTATGATGCTATTTCATTCATGGATTTGATTATTTTAGATAGTAGAGTACCAGGGGCTAAAAATCTGATTCAAAAAAGCTTGGATATTGTGAAAGCACTCAAAGAAAACTTACAACAGTCCCAAACCCAGCAAAAGTCGTAAGCTGATCACCACCAAATTGAAAGGGTTTTTGAAGTGAGACATGGTATTTTTGAGGTTATAGCCCTATAGACAATCCTCCTTTAAGGGAAGTGGGGCTGAGAACTTGAAGCAACAATTTTATGGACCTTATAAGGTCATAAAGAGGATTGGTGAGGTTGCATATAAGCTGGAACTTCCAATAAATAACAAGATTCATTATATTTTCCACGTATCATACTTCAAGAAGGCACTTGGACAGCAAGTTACACCATCACTTGAGCTGCCACCACTTGATGATGAAGGGAAATTGATTTTGGAGCCGTAAGCCATCATTGATGTGAGAGAAAAGAAGCTGAGAAACAAAATCAGTCTTGAGTATTTGGTGAAATGGACAAATCTTCCACTTGAGGATGCGACATGGGAAGGAGTGAAGATTTTTGAGCACCCGAGCTTGAAGTTGCTTGAGGACAAGCAAATTGGGGAAGAGAGGAATGTTATGTCTGCCCTTAATTAGGTTGACCTCCAACAGTTTTTAATTAGGGTCTTTTAAAACACCACCAACTATACATATTTAAATAAATAAATAAAATAAAATATTTTGAAAATTCAAGTTGGGTGCCTAGTTTTGGGCTGACCCATATTTTGATAAAATGAAAAAAAGTAAAAATAAAATGTTTTCCTTATTGGTTAGTCTAATTTGGGAACTAGCGCCGATTTCCTAACAAGTATAAATAAACATTTTGCTGGATGGGCATTACTCATTGAAAATTTGATGAGAGTTTTGAGAGAAATCCTAAGTGGGTTGCTGAGAACAAAACCTCAATCACTCTATAAGGTGGCCACAAGATAGTAGAGGGATTACATCAAGTTTCCACGAGGCTGCAGGTCGCCCATTACTGATTTGAGCATTCCTTTTTGTTGTTTTGTCATTAGGGCACCTGTTGGGCACTCTGTTAACAAATATTAGGCTCAATTGTAGGCGGATTTGAGCAGCTAGATAGAACTGGTGCAAACTGCCAATGTTACATTGTAGGTTCAAGGTTGAAGTGTGGTGCCTAAAGTATTCATCAATTGGGAGGAGAAAATTAATTCATTGGGAGTGGTCAGTCAAAACCTAAGGAGTCAGCACTGATCACCTGGGGCAGCACTAGTACATATCCCAGCTTCACACCCTTGTTGAAGGACCATACAAAATCCAGATTGGGCTGCACCAGGCTAAAGAAGGCAAAATAAAATCACAAAAGGGATCAGGAAAAAAGTCACCAATTGGTCATCATTCACCGTCACATGCACAATAATAAAAAAACAGATATTGGGAGGCTACAAATCACTCAAAGTTGTCAGTACAGAGGTATTTAGGCTGAACCATACACCTGGACGAGATCATAGAGGTTCTATGAGTTTAAAGAATTGTAAGGAAACTCGATTGCTTGTTGTAATTGATGATTTCAAATCTTGTGGCAAATATAATAACATTATTTTTGTGAGACTATGGCTTACTTTCAAATAGCTAGGCTTTTGTCATAAATTGTTAATTCTAGACTATAATCTCAAGTCTGAATTTAATCTCACCTAACAAATCAAATCTACATTGATCATGTTATTCACTGGAATTTAAGCTTATATGTAATGTCCCCATTTTTACACCATATTATTTTGTGAGCAATGGCCAGTTTTTGAGGTTTTTAGTAAGTTTCCAAGAGAGTTGGGAGAATTCCAAAGTTCTTGGAGAATGTTTCAGAGTTACAAGATTTCTTTTGTTGGCAATGAGCTCTATGGGCAATACTGATCTGCATGACACACTCTAAAATGTTTTCTAACTTTTGGGGTGTTCTCCAAACTTCTTGGAGAGCACGTCTATTTATAGTAAGTCGCCAAATTGGCTTCTATTATTCACCTACTACCTCAGTATCATATTGGCGTGGTCAGATTTGGATTCCAATGTGTTTTGAGATTTTCCGCAACTTGGGGTGAAATAATTAAATTATTCACTAAAATTATAATGTTTGTAATGAATGACCCCTAATTGTTTTTCTGAGTTTAATGCTTGCTATTTGTGAGTTTTCTGTGATTGTTTTGCTTGTGTTTTCAAGTGCCATTCATCATTTTAACATGCCAAATGAAAGGTAATAAACATGCAGAAATTAACATATAAAACTTTGCTTGCAATGAATATTTTTTTCAGAAATGATAACAGAAATTTCAGCCTCTTCCAAAACAACTTTCAGTCATAGAAAATTACATTCAGACTTGATTTTGAAGCATTTAGCAGCCAACAATGAACTCTAGAATGCAACGCCTTTCACCAAGGAAAATCACCCTTCAAACCCAACCGAACTCAGCATCCCAAAACCACATTACAGCCTGCAACCACTACCTAGAGCACCAATGCAACAGCAGGCTCAATCTGGACACACAACCTCAAACTGGGCGCCTAGCATAAATAGGGCGATTTGCTTAATAATTCAGATTTTGCTTGATAAATTCAAATGAGTACTCTATCTTGGGCGCCTTGACAAGAGGAATCCAAATAACCAACACCCGTGTTGCAACAACCAACTGATAAGGAGATATGAATCAAAACCCAAGTTCAGTCCCTGTCAAAACGTGCCCAGAAACTACTGAAAAATCACCACCAAATACACTTCAAACCATACCAAAATGAAGCAACGCTTCCACCAACCAAAAGCCAACTGACCCACATCAAAAATACTCAAATATCTTCATCTTGCTTGACTAAAATTGCAACAATGAAGCTCAGAATGTGATCCTTGGATGGAACCATGCCTCCACTAGCTAGGGTAGATATTGCACTACCGAAACCAACTCCTCAATGCCAAGGGTTTTCGTCCTCAACACCAGTTTTCAAACCTCTGATGTAAAACCAGCAGCATCTCCTTATGCAACCATTTCAACATAACCCAAATGAGGCCTCCAAAAGAAGTTTTAAGGTTTCAACATCGAATTAGGGCGACCAACATGAGAGAAACCTAATTTCACCCTAAAACCCACGGCCCCTTTACTTGCTTTTGATTTTATTTTAATTTTCAACTCATACTTTAGGATTTTTGGGCATCCTCTTGTGCTTTTGATGATTTTAAAAACAACTTTAAGTTATTCACTAGGCAACATGGTACTTTTTAATGTCCCCTCCCACCCTCAACTTAAAATTATAAAGTAACTTTATTTTAATTCATTTTCAGAAGAGGAAAGTCAATATTTAAATATTCCAACCTTAGCAACCAAAAGCCTCAATTGAAATAATGCCATTGAGAGAGCTTGACCTGGTCCAGCTTCTAAAAATAGACTTACTATTTTTAGTAAGTGCTAAAAATAGTAAGTACACCAAAGACTCAAGCTAGAAAGACAATAGATATGCCAAAGGGCTTACTATAAATCGTAAGCACTGGACTAGTCCCCTAATAAAAATAGAAAGTCCTTCGAAACTCTGAAAACCCAACGTAAAGAACTGGAATTGAGTTCCCTTACTAGAACCATTTAGCCTCCAAGAACTCTAGTTAGGCTAAAGGTCATATGTACTGCTCAGAGGCTAGGAGGAGACATTACAATGTTTTATCATTATTTTTTATAACTTAAGTGAAATACCTTTTTGAAAAGGTATTTTAATTCCCTATTTGGATGCCTAGGATAAATAAGGGGTCTTGTATTAAAATATTAAATGTAATAATAATGATCATCTTAGCTGTAGTTAGTTTTTAGTAACTTTAGTTACGCTTTAGTTGTTTTCGTAACTTTCAATTTTCCGCTTTCGTTAGCTTTAGTTAACGATTGTTTCTTTTTAGAAATATCATCTTGTAAATTTCTTTATAAGGAGCTTTTGTCTCCTTCTGTAATAAAGCAATTATGAATATCAATTATCTTTTCATGGTATTAGAGCTCAAGTTCGAACCTGATTAGTTTCAACCAATTTTTAAATTACCAATTTTTAAATTACCAAATTTTTTGAAGCAGTGATTTTTCAGATTTCATGGTAGCTTGAAAAAAAAATTGAGCCTGTTTTAACAAAAAAATTCTGGGAAAAATCAAAATTTTGCAAAGAGTTTTTCGAAAAAAAAATTCTAAGTGTTGTTAAATGAAGAGTTTTTTAACGATTTTTTTCTATCTAAAAAATTGTGGGTTGCTACTAGGGTTTGTAGACCAGTTTTTTGGGCGATTTTTTTCTCAACAAAAAATCGTGCACCTGAAAATTTTAAAGAGTTTTTGAAAATTATTCTATAAAAACTTTGCATTTCAAAAGTTTTTTGAAGATTTTTTCTGAAAAAGTAATTTTCAAAGGATTTTTTGAAAAATCTTACAGTTTGTTAGTTGTGCTAGATGATTATCTAGAGTTTATGCCATCTGATCACATAATTAGCTCACAATGTTACAAAAATGGGAGGGATGGCTGCTTTGTCCAATGTCATGTTGGAAAGTACGTAGAGATTCAATGAAAAAAAAAAGTTATACTATCTGGAAGCAAAGGAAGCTCATAGTTTTCGAGTGTCGATGTCTAGATTTGATTGTTCTACGAGAAAAGACCAATAATCGCGCGGCGGTTATGCTTCTCCAGATATTAGTCACTGATGATATGTTTCCAGAAGAAATTGATAGACTAAGTTTATGTTTATATGATGACCATTAAGGGAGGGTATTAAAATATTAAATGTAATATTAATGGTCATCTTAGCTTTAGTTAGTTTTTAGTAACTTTAGTTATGCCTTAATTGTTTTAGTAACTTTCAGTTTTCCACTTTAGTTAGCTTTAATTAACGATTGTTTCTTTTCATCTTGTAAATTTTTTTATAAGGAGCTTTTGTCTCCTTTTGTAATAAAGCAATTGTGATTTTATTTTATTTTAAAAGGGAATTTGATGGAAAAGGTGATTAAATGTTTGCACATAATGAATTATTTAATTTAAAGCAAAAGTGTTTTTTTTTTTGGGAAAAGCAGTGAAAAAGCAAAAGTGTTTTTTAAAAAAAAACAAAAAACACTTTTTTGAAAAAACACCAAAAACAAAAAACGTTGTTTCAGAAAAAGCAACGAAAAAAACTATAAAAGGAGGTGTTGGGGACTCATTGGATATGCTGAAGAATGATAATGTTATGCTGTCGAAATGGCTTTGGTTCTCTTCAATCTTTGAGGACGAAATCACTCATAAATTTCTAGTTTTGGAATTGCAAGATATTCCCTAGCTAGATTGTGGTGCGATTCCAACCAAGAATCACCATTGGAAATGCTTTGAGGTTTCAGTTTTAGTTTTCAGTATGACTATTTTGATGAGGTGATAAGTCATTCAAAGCTGTTTGGAAACATGGTTACAACTTGCATTCATTTTGGTTGCATGTGGAAGTGATTTGGAAAAGTTTTATGAGTTTATATCTTGCTATTCAGACTGTAACAACAGGTTTCAGACCCCACTTTCAGACCTGCACCAGCCATCTATTTGCCAATCTTCGAGTTTGCATTCATTGTAGGTGCATGTGGGAGTGATTTGGTGAAGTTTTCTAAGTTTATATCTCACTGTCCAAACTGTAACAGCAGGGTTTCAGACCTGCACCAGCCATCTATTTGCCAATCTTTGAGGTATATTTGTTAATTCCATGATGGGTGATTAGTTCTTTGATGTTGTGATACACTAAGTCACCAGGTTCGAATTCGAATTCGAATTCGAGTTTGGCAACATTCAAATTCGGATGAAATTCGACAAGGAAAAAATTCGAAAAGTATTAAATTCGGATTAAATTCGCCTTATGTAATTTTGATTTTTTTAAAATATAAGTAATAAATTAATAATCTTTAAATAAGTAAAAAAATAATATTAATACTCTAATATGTTTAAATATATTAATAAAGTTAAATACAAAGCAAAATAAATAATAAATATATTTAAAAATATAATTTAAATTTTAAATATTATTAGTATACAAATAATAAATAAATTAAATTATATATTAAATAATAAATATAATATAATTAAAGTTTATTTTATTTATTTTAAAATATTAAATTTTAACATTATAAATAAAAAGCAAATTTAAATAACGAATGGACATTAAATTAAAATTTAACATTATAAATAAACAACAAAAATAAATAACGAATGGACAATAATTAAATGTTAGGCTTTTTCACGGCCTTTTAATTTTAGGCTTTTTCACGGAAGGTTTAGTTGCAGCAGCTCCACACATTTGCCAAGGCTCTCCAGGATTTCGCCGCTTAAATCATTACGGGCCAAGTCTATTTTCAATATTACAGGGCATTGAAAATGAATGAACTATATTTTGCAGGCTTGCAATGGCGGGAGGAATGTAGCAGATTGTAGCCGACGGACAGATCCTGAAGACATAGTTCGGGTTTCGCTATTCACGGAGGCCATCCATCGTGGCAGTCTGGAGCTCTGTTTTTCAAAATATGTCTCATTTAAAAAACGTATGCCCTTTATTCAAACGAATATAGGCGAATTTAAACGAATTTTTAATCTTGTATTGAAGTTCGCCGAATTTCGAACCTCATGCTTGAAATTCGGCGAATGCGGTGACTTAGGTGATACATGTGGGGATGTTCTATCAATTTCTTTCATGACCATACTTGTAACAGCAGATGCATATCTTGAATTTAGAAGTTTTCAAATGAGCTAACAATGTAACACTGAGTGGTAGTACCACCAATGAGTTGCTCTTGGTATTTTCTGAATAAGTGGCTTATTGGTTCTCACTCATCGCTGAAAAGCAGAAGAGTTGCTCTAGTTTATTGTATTCACTCACCGCTGAAAAGTGGGAGACTTGATCTTTCTTGTTGTATTCGCTCACCACTAAAAAGTGGAATAGCTTGCTTGCATTTTCACTATTGTATAAGTTTTTCCACTGAAACGTGGAAGTGCTAGCTAACCCCACTGAATAAGTGGATACTACTTTCAACTTCTTATTTTCAAAAGAATTTGTAATCTTGTACGTTGTATGCTCTCACATTGCCCACACTAAGGACTTGGTGATCAGAAAGTGGAAAGGAAATGCTTGGCATTTTATTATGTTTTGAGCTATAAAGTTTTTCAAAAAAAAAATTAAGGCTGATTATTACATTATAGTAGGGTTTAGTATTGTGTGTATGTGAGGATCATTACAGAATATTATAAAAGACGAAAGATTAAGGTTTAGAGGTCTAACGATGACGACAATAGACCTCCAAGGACTTTGATGCCTTTTGCAAAAAAGAAAGGATCAAGAAGGAGTTGACTTTTCCTCACAAACCTTAGCAACATGGGGCTGCAAAGAGGAAGAAAGTGTCTATTATAGAAACAACAAAGGCCATGAATTGTGACCTAAATTTATCCATGTTTCTTTGGGATGAGACATTCAATCATGATGATTACATTCTAAACAAATGTCCTCATAGATTGTTTAAGGACAAGTCTCTAAAGGAAACATTCACAAGAGAGAAACCTGATATTTCCCATTTTCAAGTATTTGGAAATCTTGTCTACATTTGTGTTCCAGAGGAGAAGGGGAGCAAAGTTTGAACCCTCCAATTTGGGTATGTTTGCGAGATACAATGAATCCTCAGAGGTTTACCAGACCTATGTTTCCTCACAACAAAAATAGTAGTGAGTGATGAGGATGCTTCATCCTCTAAGTCTTAGGAGCATCCTATGCATGTTGATGAAGATGAACAAATTGTTGTCCCAAGTTTTGATCAGCAAAATACAATAGTAACAACTACAGTTCAGCCAAGGTCTAGTACAGCAGCAGATACCTCATTACCACCTAGTTCTACCAAAAATCTTAGATGGCTTACTCAAACATTGCAGGAGGTACAAGAATAAATAGGAGCACCAAAAATTTCATTCCGACCCTGAGAAGTTTCTGAGTCATATTGCTTTGATGTCTTCCACCATTGATGTAAAACCTTTTAGTTTTGAAGAGGCAAATTCAAAGCAATTGTGACGAGATACCATGATAAAGGAGTATAACTCCATCATACAGAACTTTGAGAGATTGTGCCAAGACCAAATGGAAAATCAATGATTGACTCCAAGTGCTTGTACAAGGTAAAGCATGCAACTGATGGGGGCATAGAGAAGTACAAAGTCAAATTCCTTGCACAGGGAAAAGAGAGGGAGTTGATTACAATGAGACATTTACTCTAGTTGCAAGATAAACTTCTATAAAGGTAATTATGTCTCTTGTATCTTATTTTGGTTGGTCTTATATCAAATGGATGTAAAGATAGCTTTTCTAAATGGTAATATAGAGAACAAAGTGTATATAAATCAGCCTAATGGTTTTGAGGTGCATGGGCAAGAGACTGATGTATGCAGATTGAAAAAGGCCCTGTATGAGTTTAAGCAAGCACCATATGCTTGGTACTCATGGATTGAAGAGTACTTGTTGAAGTTGGGCTTAACCAAAATTGTTGCAAAATCTAACATTGACTATCTATTTGATAAATCTGTTCTTTTAGTTTTAGTGTTTTAGTATGGAGGACCTAATTCTTATAGGTAGCAGTGAGAAACTCATAAAATGGTGCATGGGGTAGTTGACCTTCAAGTTTGATATGAAGAATATCCACCTTACACTCTATCTTCAAGGTCTTGATTTTTTGCAAGGTACTAGAGAAATCTTCTTAAGTCAAAGGCAGTACACAATAGAGATTCTTAAAAAAATTCAAACGATGGATTATAAGCCCTTTGCTACTCCAATGATTCTGAATCTAAAGTTGACTGTAGATTTAGAATCAAAATTGGTGGATCATTTTGTGTACAAGCAATTGATAAATTCCCTCCAATATTTGGTGCATATTCAACCTAATATTTGCTTTGCAATGAATACATTTAGCCTGTAATGTCCCCTGTCCTAGTTTGCCCTAGAATTTGCCGATGGGTCATTTAGCCAATTCATAGTTGAGCCAAGGCTAATTCACTGGACTACAAAGCATGCGCTCTGACACTTGAAGGGCACAATTCATTATGGGTTAAGGTATGTTGGAGATGGAAAGTTAATGCCATATGGCTTTGTGGATTCGAACTGGGTAAGTGATGCTAGTGCTAGAAGAGTACTTAAGATTTTTGTTTCAGCTGGGGGTTAGGTGTGATATTCTAGCTCAACATGATGCAGGCAATAGTAGCATTAAGTTCAGCCAGCACCAAGTACTTAGCAACTGCTGTTAGTTGTGAACCTATCTAGCTTCATAGAGTTGGATGTGTGTAACGCCTAAAATGATTCTTTTAGTCCATAAAAGAGATCTCGGACGCACAACTTTAAAAAATTATAAAATACAGAACAAGAATGGTGCTTGAGTGTAATGCAGTTTCAGTTTAATAAACGACAATTTTTAAGTCTGTGTTGTTCATGTTTTCAGCAGTGTACATTTGTAGGTGATCATACTCAAGTCTGTCATTTTGATTGAGCTTTCAGTTTGCAGTTAGGATTATTTTTTGGAGTGCAGAATCTGCTTACCATGGTCTGAAACCTAACAATGAGGAACAAGGAATGATAATTGTTAGGGTTGACTTTCAAGGTTTTAAGCATTTTTCTATGTTACCCCAGATTTTGGGGATTTCAGGAAATGGAAACAAGTGTCCAAAACATCAGGGCATACCCATCCTATTTTAGTATTTAAGGAATTTCTGCATTTCTAACAAAAGCATACATAAAAGAATACAATCAAACATTGAATCTGAAAATGTAAAAAACAAATTCCATGCTTAGTGACTAATCACAAAATAAACATGACATCAAAAATAAACTAAAGAATGATGAGCACACAATTATATTGAGAGGGGGATGTGAATCAGTTTAAGATAATTCTTTGTAATGACCCCCTTATATTTTTTCTCAATTTTTCACAATCAACACTTCAACAATAGCACCCGTCAGCGTTAGCATAATCAAATCAGCTGATGAAAGTAACCCTATGCCAAGAATGTTCACTCAAACCCAAGGTGGGTGAGGTGATATCATATGGCGTCGGGGATCATTGGTAACAAACTGAATGAAAGTACAATGCTGGAAATGTAAATAATGCAACTCGACCACTTATTCAGCGGGAGTGATTTTGACGGCTCAGCCGATCAGCATGATGTAGAATGCAAGTACAAGGAAAGTAAATGGGTGGCTTGCCGACCCCTTCTACTTGTTCAACGGGCAATACAGAAAGTAAAGATGGCGAGGCCTGTCTCTTCCACCAATGGTGGGAATGAAATGCTTGTACAAGAAAGTAAATAAGGCGGTGAGGCTAGTCTTCTTCCACTAATAGTGGGAATACAATAGAAGTTTGCAGAGATATTAAAGAACTGATCAATACTACTGAATCAGCATTACAATATGAAACAGAATCCTGCAAGGGCCAAGTATTATAGAAGTCCAAGTGCTGAAAATGGTATAGAATGTCTCTCCAACTCCAAAAGACTCAAACATGAAAATCAAGCCAAAACTCCAACTCCTAACAAATCTGATATATCAGACCAACAAACTGAAAACACACACCAACAACTAGAAAACTCACTAAAATGTTCATAACTCACTCAATACTTCACCAAACAACATAAAATCAACTGCAAATGAAAGCTAAGATGATGGCGATCAAGTCTAAGTGAACAAACTGCATCAAACACCCAACCATGAATTAAACACAATTTCCAATGCAGTGGCAGGCAAGAAATAGCCTCCAAGAGGGCGACCTACAAGATAAAATCATAGGCTCCAAAATAAAATCCGAAACTTTGCAAGATGGGGCACCCTAAGATAGACTCAAACAATGGGCCATTACCCAGAACCATCAAAAATTCGTGCACAGAGCTATGATCGAAAATCACTTTCAACACTTCAAAACCAACAACCTGTAAAACTAAGAAACACATCAAAACTTCAACAATAATGCTCAATCTGCTATCTCTGAATGAGAAGCAATCTCATATCTAGCTAGGTACTATCTCTCAAGCACGAAGACTGGAAGGAAGGAACTAGGAGGTATGCATTCCTTGAAGCTAAAGCCTGAAACAATTTCAGCAACATTTCAGTATGAAAGATAATTGATGAATGCAAATGAAGACCAAGGCTCATATTTATAACTTTTCTCCTCAATTCAAAACCACTTTTCCCTCCAATTAGGGCACCCAATTCAAATTCACATTCACCTCTCATATTTGCATTTCATTTGAACTTCATTTACCTCCTCAACTAGGCATCCAACATGAGAAGAGATAACTTTAATAAAAATTGCCAATATTTCATAAGTTAGGCGTCCATCTTATTAAGTGAAAAATACTTTATTATGGACTTAAATATTTCCTCCTCCAAAAATCGTCCACTTTAACATTTGGAATAATTTTCACTTAAACATTAATTCATCAAATAAGGCCTCCAAAATGCTTAATTAATAAACATTATAAAAATCACTTATCTCTCCTAAGTGGTGTCCCAATTAGCCTTAGTAATTATTTAACTTTATAATTTCCAACTAAGGCGTCTAAAATTGAAAATCACTTAAGCCACCAAACCTGCCAAAATAATCACCTCAAAAGCTAGAGACCAACTGAATATACTGCCCTGCCAGAAATAGCCATAATACCAAGTTGTTGAAACACTGCCAAAAATAGCACCAAGGGTGTTAGAGACCAAACTGCCCAAATTGACCTACCAGATATAGCCACTGAACTGAACTGCAGAAACCCTGCTAAAAATAGAACTTACTAAAATAGCATACTGCTAAAAATAGTAAGTTGTTCCAAACTCATTTTAACCACAATCTGAGCAATCGTCGTGACTTACTAAAAATAGTAAGTCTAGAAAAGTCCTCTGTTTCAGTTGCATGTCACATCATCGCGAAGCCCTCTGAAAACCCAGAAGGAATCCAGAATCCAAACTGCAAAACTCCAACATGCAAGCTTCCAAAATTGCCAAGGAATCAACCAAAGATGCAAGTCATTATCTCGTCATGCATGTTACCACATCCTGAAGCTCTCCAAAAACCCAAAAAGCTCCACCAGACATGCATCAGAAAATCTCGCATGCAAGCCTTCAAAACCTCCTCGAAAAGAGGAAACCCTAATTTCAGCTTTTGACTGACCTGTAGGCTTCCGAAAATAGGCTATCAAACACAGAAGAGCGTATGGCTAAAATGGGGACATTACATTCTTTACATTTTCAAACTAACAACCACAATAATAACAATTGCACAATATCATTCACTTAAGATCTAACAATTATGCAACATAAGAACACATGATTTATGTGGAAACCCTTACAGGAGAAAACCACGACAAAATAATGTTTATATAAAACTCTCTTACAAATTTCATAGGCACCAACCTACCGGAGACAGCAATCCCCACAATTTGTAGGCACCAACCTACTGAAGACATCAATTCCCACAATTTGTAGGCACCAACCCCCACTGCTAAGCAACTTAGCAAGAGACACCAATCTCTCCTTTAGGAAGCACCAACTTCCAAACAAAGTTCCACCTTAAATGTTGCTTCTTCAACAAATGATGGAAATTATGATCTCCTTGATTCATTCACTCTATGATTCCCCTCTTCTCATTAACCATATAAGTGTACTTGCATGATCCCATATGCTTGCATATTCTTTCCTTATATTCACCTTACCTTTTCACACATATATCCATTCTAGATCTCTCATTTATGTTTTATAAATCTGCTCAAATCTGATTCAACACGTGCTTGTATGTTCTCTCAACACTTGATCTCCTTAAGTGTTCTTTCTATTCACATCATTGTTCCACTCAAATCATGCATATTCTCCTCTTGCAAATCTGCATATTCAATAATCTTCTATATCTTCTTCATGCATAAATCTGCTGATGTGTATTTGGTATATCTTTGTCTCCTATATCACATTTTCTCCACACACTTCTTGTTCCATTTATATCCCTATGTCTCTATGAAGAGAGACATCCTTTTGAAGAGTAATATTCTTTTAGAAAGACATGACCTTTTGTTAAGAGATGATCGCTTCCTTTAAACTCTTTTATTTAACCTCAAATGCTTTCATATATTCTTTCACATAGAATTGTTGCCTTCAATAACATAAGTGCTGCCTTTTCATAATGAATTGCAGCCTCTTAGTGAATGAAATCACTGCCATATAAAATATATTGATTGCTGCTTTTTAATCATTATTTGCTCCTTATAGGAATCACTATTTATTATTAGACATCTTTCTTGGGCAATTAACACACATTTATATATTCCTTTTCCTTATGGTCGGCCAAAATAAATATTAATTTGTTTCTCATGTTGAAGAGAGTCAGCCATCATAGACATTACTTCATATTATCAACTAATTTGACCAGCATTACCAAAGGAATAGACTTATGAATCTCTGCCTTAGAGTTAAAATAAACTTTCTTTTGATCACTGCCATTATACTTGGACAATTTGTTTGTGAAGCGCTGCTATAGAATTATATGTAATATGTTTGTGAACTGTCTTGGGCGCACCTTGATGGGAATCGACCAGCATTAATATATCTTCTAAATAAGCAATTGGCCAACATTAATGTGTAATTTAATGTAGTGATCAACCAGCATTTAAAGTAAACTTGGGTGATGCAAATGTGGATTGATAAGGGCAGCCAGCAACTACAATGCATCTATATTAGTAATTTCCTTTACCCCTTTGCGAAATAATGACGATGTGTAATGTAAAGCATAATCCAAACTTGTGTATGTTCAACAAGTGTGCGAGCATCATCCAATATGTTCAACCCTTTGATGTCAATGACAATAATTCCAACAATCTCTCATACTCCTTTGACATCAATGACAATCAATTCCAACAATCTCCCCCTTTGTCATTAACAGCAAACATAATCCTCCCCCTTTCTCTAACTTTCCTCCTTTGACATCAATGGCAAAAGGATGTTCATTATACTTCTATTCACAAATAGATCATGGGAAACATCCATTCATATTCTTTGTGGTCAATACTCACATCTACTGCAATAAGAATATACTTCTCCCCTTGTCGAAGATTATCTTATGCTCCCCCTTTCTCTACTACTCTATCATTTGTTTGTATATTGCTTAGATGACATATTTTCTCTATAGCTGTCCAAAACTAATTTGGATCATCTTAAATTTAACAAATCAGGAGTTTGTTTAGCTATCTCATTATTCTCTACACATCTTCAACTCTTCCTTCTCTATCCATTGCTGCTAAATGATGTTCATCCTTTTGACATCAATGGCATCATTCTCCCTTTTCTTATAACTCTCCCTCTTTCTGAAACTCACTAGTAGATCTTTCTTAAGTTGCCTTCTAAGTGCATATCATCAAAAAATATGGAACAAAAAAATTATGCAATGATTAGCTCCCCCTAAATTTGTACTTCTCTTTATGAACTTGGTGATACCTCTTGTGCATGAAGTGTAGTTTGCACAAGTATAGAATTTCCTTTCTTATCATCTTGTTCTTTCTTCCTCTTCCAGCCTTAAGTAGGTTCTCATAGGTTCTTTTTCTTGCTCTGTTTAGATGGTTTCACAAAACCACTTCTACAAAATCGTGCTATGTGTCCATAATTGATGAACTTGTAGCATATGACATTATAATCTACTAATGGAGCAAATGAGTTATAGTTCTTATTTGTCCACCTATAAGAACTTCTATTTTTGTTCCAACCATAATTATATCTCACATTTGCTCTACAATCTCTTGCCTTATGACCAAAATGATTGCATGAAAAGCAGTAACCAAAGAAAGAGCTATGAAACCTGGCCATATGAGGTTGAATTGGAAAGAATCTTTGCACTTTATCTGTGTTGATTTTTCGAGTGTTGGTTTTCTGCAGAGCCTTATTTTCTTTTTATTATTGATGGGGCTTTTTAGCACATCTACATAACCCTTAGGCTTTTTATCATATATTTCTTTTGACAATTTTGCACCCTTAGAATTTGACTTCTCGTTGTAGTCAATACCCATTTTGATAGATGTTGACCTTTGACAATTCAGGATATTGTCTATGATTTCAGTGCTTTTCTCAAATACCAGATTTTTGTTCAGCTGAGAAGTTGTCTTCTCCAATTCCTTCCTCGAGGAAACAATCTTGGACTCTAACCTTTCACAATCTTTTTCCTTTGCTTTCAAATGGATTCTCACCTCTTCTTCAATCCTTTTCCCTTCTTCAATTTGTACTTTCAGATCTATGATCATCTTTTTTGATTCTTCAAGATCATGTGACAATTTTTCTTTAAATTCACTATCCTCTTGAATTTGTTTTGTTTGCTGCCTGTTCTTTTTCCTAAGTCTCTTGATTTTGCCTAGGGCAGAAATAAGTTTTTCTTCCAAATCAACTAGTACTACTCCTTCATCTTCATCATTTTCCTCTTCTTCTTCTAAATTCATCTCTTATTTTCTTTCACTCACAAGGTGGTCTTCTCTTTTGAAGATATCATCTTTTGTTTCTATTGCCATTTTTGTTCCATTTGTAACCTAATCATTTTTGCTTGCTTCTCTATCATCACTTGCATTTGGTTTTGTTGGTGCTTGTTGATCAATGCTCTGCTTGGTATTACCTTTTCCCTATCTCCAAAGGAACCTACTCTAATACCAATTGATGAGCACACAATTATACTAAGACGTGGGGGATGAATCAGTATAAGACAATTCTTTAATTTTTCAAACTAACAACCACAATAATAATAATTGCACAATATCATTCACATAAGATCTAACAATTATGCAACACAAGAAGAACACATGATTTACATGGAAACCCTTACGGGAGAAAACCATGGCAAAATAATGCTTATATAACACTCTTTTACAAATTTCATAGGCACCAACCTACTGGAGACACCAATACCCACAATTTGTAGGCACCAACCGATTGGAGACACCAATCCCCAAAATTTGTAGGCACCAATCCACTAGAGGCACCAATCCCCATCGCTAAGCACCAACTTAGCGAGAGACACCAATCTCTCCTTTAGGAACCAACTTCCAAACAAAGTTTCACCTTCTTAGATATTGCTTCTTCAACGGATGATGGACATTATGATTCCTTGGTTTATTCACTCTATGATTCCCCTCTTCTCATTAACCATATAAGTGTACTTGCATGATCACATATGCTTGCATATTCTTTCCTTATATTCACCTTACCTTTTCACATATATATCTATTATAGATCTCTCATATATGTTTTATAAATCTACTCAAATCTGATTCAGCACATGCTTGTATGTTCTCTCCACACTTGATCTCTTTGAGTGTTCTTTCTATTCACTTCATTGTTCCACTCAAATCATGCATATTCTCCTCTTGCAAATCTGCATATTCAATGATCTTCTATATCTTCTTCATGCATAAATCTGCTGATGTGTATTTTATATATCTTTTTCTCCTATCTCACATCTTCTCCACACACTTCATATTCCATTAATATCCTTATGTCTCTATAAAGAAGAGACATCCTTTTGAAGAGTGATATTCTTTTAGAAAGACACAACCTTTTGTTAAGAGATGATCGCTGCCTTTAAAATCTTTTATTTAACCTCAAATGCTTTCATATATTCTTTCACATAGAATTGTTGCCTTTATTAACATAAGTACTGCCTTTTCATAATGAATAGCAGCCTCTTAGTGAATGAAATCGCTGCCTTATAAAATATAGTAATCACAGCTTTTTAATCATTACTTGCTTCTCCTTATAGGAATCGCTACTTATTATTAGACATCTTTCTTGGGCGATTAATACACATTTATATATTCCTTTTCCTTATGGTTGGCCAAAATAAATATTAATTTGTTTCTCATGTTGAAGAGAGTTGGCCACCATAGACATTACTTCATATTATCAAGTAATTTGACCAGCATTACCAAAGGAATAGACTTATGAATCTCTGCCTTAGAGGTTAAATAAACTTTATTTTGATCACTACCATTATACTTGGACAATTTGTTTGTGAAGCGCTGCCATAGAATTAATTATATGTAATTTTTTTGTAAACTTTGTCTTGGGCGCCACATTGATGGGAATTGACCAGCATTAATATATCTTCTAAATAAGGAATCAACCAACATTAAATCTTCAACATTAATAAGTATTTTAATGTAGTGATCGACCAGCATTTAAAGTGAACTTGGGCGATGCATATGTGGATTGATAATGGCAGCCAGCAACTACAATGCATCTATATTAAACAAATTCCTTTACCAACATAGCATGATTAGATCCTTCAATATGAGCCACTAAATGTCTGATATAAACCTCCAATCTGCTGCTACAAAATATGAATGCAAATTACAAAGTAAAGTGGGCTCCCAACATGTGCCACAACATGAAGAAACCCCAATAATGCAGATGCAATTAACCCTAGCTGGGCGAAGTTGCTCCAGCTACAAATATGCAACTAAATGATGATGAAACTACTCAAAAAACCCTACCAAGGGGTGCGCTGGCCTGCTGGACTGATATTAAGGCTTTGCCACCCTCGAAATCTGAATTAGAGCCTCCAACTTGCACAACTCGCCCTTTGAATTAGAAATCTAAATGCTGATGCAGAACTAACATGAACTAGCAATTATCTCCATTGAAGCACATAAGAACCTCCATCATAAAGTTCACCCTTGAAGAAGCTAGGGTTTCATCCAACTTCTCCTTAATGCAATAGGGTTTTCGTCCTACAGCATATGCTGCTCAAAAGTGCAGACCAAAGTAGAAGAACAATTTTGAATATGATGTTGAAATGCTCCACAAGATCTTGTATTTATACATGTTTCCCTCCTTCTTCCCTATGCTGGCCGACCTAGGCAAAATATCTATTAGTTTCTTATTTTTTCCCCATCTCAAGGCCGACCTAGGAAGAAATATTAATGTTTTATTGTTTTTCTTCACAAGCCCGACCTGCTTTTCCTTAACATGAGCCAACCTAGGAAAATGGATTAAAAGAGGGGACATTACACCCAAATATGGTAATTGGGAGCTTCATTGGCTGCAGCATCTGCGGCTCCATTACCTTCTCTGTAGGTGTGAATAACACTGGACTAAGTAAGGGATCTAATTTAATCTTTTTCATTGCTAGATCTTAAGCACCACATGTGGAAGGAATCGCCATCATCATTAATTGTTGATTTCAAAGTTTGCAAACATCATTGTTGCTGATCTTCCATCATTATTGTATGTGCCATCACATTTTAGGAGCTCCATACCAATTTTGGGTGAATTTGGGAGTGGCCGCAGTGACCCGCACAGCATATGTTGCATCTTAGTGGAGCAGCTAACCTTGGAAAGTTGTTGCAGCTTTGTTTGTGACATTTTGACACCATTTTTCCTGCTGTTCCAGCCTTGTACAGACCCGGTCCTGCCATACCATCCTAGCTGCCAGCAGTACCAGTAGTTTATTTGGACATTTTCAGTATATGATAAGTCAACAATTCAGATCTGCCTGTTTTTGACATTCTGTGAGTGGATATTCTTCATTGTAATTTTGAAAATTGTGTTTTCAGTTTACATAACAGCTTTGAAATTGTTTCCAGCAGTTGCAATTAAAAAAAAATCAGTTTGAGAAGTCCCCTGTTGCTGTTTTGATTTAGATCTGAGTGTTTTTGGCAGCCTAGGGTTTATATCAGTCATAAAACAGCAATTATACTTGATGTATTTGACACATATAAATCAGACCTGCTGTTTGTAATGCATTTGATGATAAATTCCAGCATTTTGAGGGGTTGTAGTGAAATTCCCAGCCACTTGTAGATGTAACCAGGATTTAATTTCGAGTTCAGTTTGCTGTTCCAGTTTTATTCTTGTTTCAAAAATCAGAAAATACAAAAAGAAAAAATCAAATATTTCACAAATTTCAGATTTGGGACATTACATCATTGGACATCTATATTCCAAACTACTGAAGAATGTAAAACTAGAATTATTGGCTTCAATCTCTTTAATCTCTATGTTGTCTTTGTGTGCAGTCTTTTCTTAATTTTTGTTGTAATTTCTAAGAAATATATCAAATTTGGGATTGGGGATGCCTATTTTCATAACCAACATGCTAATGGTATCAAAACAGCCTTTCCATTCCACTATGTTCATGTATAGTTGTTCCCATAAGCCCTCCTCTTGTTTCCATGTGTTGTGCATTTTTTTTCCTATAGTTGTTCCTTACGCTTTCCTCCCATACATCCCCTATCAACTTGCACCTATGACTTCCGATGCCAAGATCAAGGGAGCTAATGACTATGAAGGCCAACCCACTAAATCGATCTCTATGGAGAACTTAGAGCAATCGCTTCACCAAATGAAAATAAAAATGACTACTAAAGCCACAATATCCTCCAAGTAACCCACCACATGACTACTACATTACAAATTAGGAGACCTATGCAAGAGCTCAAACTTCCCACAAGATGGTTATATTCTTTTACATCTAGAAAATGATGTTTAACATTTTACCTCTTTCATTTCGTTGTACCAAATAATTTAATTTGCCACTTCAAATCTTGAAGTGAATTTACCTTTCAGTTGGTTGTAGAAAATCCAATTTGCCACTTTGCATCTTAAAGGGCAGCTTTTGATTCTCGGCATATGATTCAATAGATGTGGGACAAGAGTGATGAGGAAGAAGGCAAGAAGTTAGAAATAACTACATGGGACCAATTTGTAACAACATTCGACCACAAATTTGAGGTTTATACCCAAAAAGTGTTTTTCCTGACCCCAAAGAACCTAAACCAACACCACACTATAGCATATTCAAAGTGAAATTGGCAAAGCCAACTTGCAGGTAGAGAAAATAAATAGCATCTACCATTAAAGAAAGTAAATATAATAAAATCACATTAAATTGTTCTTAATGAGTACAGAACAATAGTCAATAAGATCCACAGTGTGAACATTGTTCCAGAATGACAAAAAAGAGTCCGAAATAAGGCCTTGTACTTCCTTCAGTTAAGATAGGCATCAAGAAATACAACTTTTGCAAGCCAAAGCAACCTTAAAAAAGCCCACACTGGGATTAAATGGCTACCAAAAATGGGAACATTTCCAAACCATCAAGAAATGTAATTCTAGGGCAGACAAAAGCAATGGAGGGTTGAGAAATAATCATGTTGTCATGCAACATATTTCTTGGCCTAGGAAACAGGAAAATCAACCACATGTTATGTTTCTTGCAGCATAGTTTTATCAACTTTTGAGGTGATAGAACATCCTATAAAAACCACCTAATTTTCATACCTAAGTCTAGATCTTAAAAGAAGATTTAAGTTGAATGTCATTACTCACCTAGTTTAGAGAGACTCTATGTTTTCATCTTTTATACAAACATAACCATAATATAACATCAAGAAAGTTTCATAAGTACCTCACAATGGTATATTCTTCAATATGATAATGATGTTAAAAAAGATGGAGCACATTGAAGAAAAGTAAAATAGAGATCCTAATTGAAGATACAAGGAACTTGCCTATGAACGGACAAGACAAGCTTTTGCTCACTATAAACCTGTATCCTTAATTGAAGGAAAATGAAAAATGAAAATCCTTTTAAAGATTCCAGCCTCCGTTAGAGGAATGACACCAAATATGATTGACAAACAATTCCATACAACAGTTAGGATACAAGTTATGAGATTTACATGTACCGGTAACTAAGTAATAGACTCTACTAAAAAGGAACCCAATAAAACAATATAAGTACCATACACAAAGCCCAGATTTATAATACATGGTGAGAAACTGCATTATGATGCTCAGTACATAGTCTCTCTGATTCTCGTTTTTACAAGGGTTTATAGTCACACTTTAGCTTGTCATTAACTATTACCTACACATAACATGATATTAGAAGAAAATTATGACCTATTTTGTTCTTATGTATATGGTCAATGCATTGATTTAGTAGGGATTATACTATGGTATGTTATGTTTAAATTAGCAAAGAATTATATCACGATGTGACTTGAGTTTTCTTCCCTGAGTATACATTGAGGGAAAACTCTACACTATGAATCATTCTGCCATTTGATATGTTATCTAATACAAAAAGCCATCATATGTGACCTCTTAAGTATTTTCAGTCAAGTTCATGGTGATTATTGGGTTTGCAGGTGTCCCAATCTTTAATATTTCAGCATTTTATCTTCAAGTTATACTTTGCATATTGTTTTCCATTCTCTTTAAACATGTTGCATTGATTCGTTGGATGCTTACTGGATGCACATAGTATATCTTTTTCATTTTACAAAGGGAGGTTTTGGGTCCATACACTAGCGACCAATCAAATCAGATAGTATTCACCAAAAACTCCAAAGAAATGAGAAAAAGCAAACGGTGAGCCAATGTCAGAAAAAGAATTTAGGAGTTTGTAGAAGGAATTGTCTCTGAAAAATTAATCTGGCTTTGTAACTACCCCAACCTACATATGCTCTGCATAATAGGCCAACTGAATTATTCCTTTTAACTACAACTGCGCCCTAACCTACAGACCGCTCTGCGTGATATTGAATTGCAACTTATGTCTTGATGCTACAAAAGCAAAATGGTTCTTCTTCTTGTTCTTCTACGGGTTCAAACATAACATTTATTATCTAGTGACTTCTAAAAATGTAGATTTTTGCTCTCTCTGCTATCGCATACTTCCTTCCCCGCTAGGCATTCTATGCACGTAAGTTCTCAGTTAATAATTTTTACCATAATTATTTTTTCGTTGTGGTTAAAAAATGTTTCCGTGATTTTATGAATATTGTCACTTGATAATGATACTGAAGAGCACCAAAGTAACAGAAGGATTCGAAATATTAAGATTGGTAAATAGCATTGCAGAAAAATACCGTCGAAGGAGTTTTCAAATTCGATTTGGCGTGCTTGAGCTTTGGCTTGGGATTGCCCTTGCCCATATTCAAAGGCGAAACCCTAACGCAGATCTTAAACCAGATGTTTCCTCCGCCCGAGAGTATTTGACACTGTAAATTTCATTCGCTTTGGCTTTCCAGATACGGGGGCACCAGAAAATTCGAGGAGTGTAATTGTTTTTTAGCTACTATTGCATATAGAATAGGAAGAAACTTCTCTTTGAATCGAAAATCTCTCGGTGCCCCAGCGTCCCGCTCTTCTACCATTTTGCTTAAATGAACGTAACAATTCAATTAAAACCAACAACAAAAAAAACTAAAAACTAAAAGATTTTTAATAACGTCCAGGAGACCATCAATCTATGGGATTTAAAATCTGATCTTTAACCATTTTCAGGTTCCTTTCAATGCCCTCTCTTCTATTATGAATCTTGATCGAGAAGCTAACCGTCTTGAGAAGCCTTGCCTCTTTAAAGAGCTCATTTAAATTATCCACCTTCAAGTTGCTCTCATTATGGATATGAATATCTTCATAAGTTGCACACTCGAAGATAAAGTGACATTCGGTTTCAACCACCCCCTTGCTACAAAAAATACAAGTTCTTTGCTCCCACTCTTCCTTGGGAACAGCCCACCTACCTGTCTCACATCTAAGATGATGAGACCCGGTCCTTAATTGTGCAACCAGAAGCTTAGCCTTGTCTTTAATTTTGACCCTTAGGTAATCATTTCCATCATGCTCCCACATGGGGTTGAACTCTTTGCTATAATGTGCCTTTTTGCGACCAAGTTGTTTTGCCCACATAGCAACTCTAAACTTTTCAAACATAAACTTTTTTATCTCACCATTAGTATTAGGACATTCGTGTAACTTAATGTCCCACTTTCTCAACCACTTGCTATTTTCTTTCATCTAAGTCTTCTTCCTACAGTGTAGCTCCTCTTCAACCACCATTTTGGGTCAACGTTGCATATCCATGTTTTCAAAAAAATTTAAATAACTTATTAAACAAATTACCATTGAGGCCTCCATCGGAAACATCTAGCCTCAGCCAAAGAATCTCGTAGGGAACCGAAGACTTGACTTTGATACTAGTAGTGATTAAGTGTTTTTGAATTCTTTCAACTTGCCTCCACTTGTGGCTTGACACGCTACTTCCCCAAACTTCACAACCATAAAGGACAATTGGTATAACCAACAGACCAAAAAGGATTTTCTTGGTCTTCCAATCCCATAACTTTCTTGTCCTACACCTATTATGCATCAAGTAAGAAGCTCTCCAACCACCTTGAATCCTTTTCATTCTACATGTCTCCCAACTGATCCTATTGTGAAATTCAATACCCAAGTACTTGTATTCTTCCACCACCTCTAAAGAACTCCCCTCAAAAATAAAATTAATCTATTGTTTCTTCTTTTTCAAAGAGAAAACCGTAAATTTGGTTTTACCATTGTTCACTTGCATCCCAACCTCTTGGAAAAAGAGCTCAAGAGCCTTTAAATGTTCACTTAAACCAAGGGCAATTTTAGCAATTAGAATAAGGTCATCTGCATATAAAAGTAACTTCGCCACATAACCAGCAAATTGAATACCCTCCCCAGCAGTTTTGTTTAACCAATCTTCAAACTTATCAATATACAATCCAAACAAAGTGGGAGACAGGGGACACCCTTGTTTGACTCCAACGTCGCTACCAAAGCACTCAGACATACCATCCTTGGTTCTGATTTTAGCTATAACCTGCTCATACAGCTTATGCACTGTTGTCCTAAATTCATTAGGAATCCCAAGTTCCTCCATTCTATTCCAAAGGTTGTCCCTAGGTACAATGTCAAAGGATTTTTTGAAATCCATGAAGCAACAAAAAGTTTCTTCCCCTTGAGTGTCTCACACTTTTTCAATGAAGTGTCTAAGCGTGATGTAATGATCTATGGTAGAGTGCCTTGGCCTAAAGCCAGCTTGCCCTTTTGCCCTTTTTCCTTCGTTTTCAGCCCAACTATTGTTTATGTGTTCTAACATGCTCCCAAAAAGTTAGAGGGATTATTGATATCACCACTTTTGTGTAAAGGAATGACCACACTAGTTGCCCATTCCGTTGGAAAACCCCTTTGCATGATGTTATTAAAAAGAAATTTGATGTGAGGAGTAAGGAGCTCAATGTCCCACTTTAGGAATTCAGCTTGCAACCCATCAATGTCTTGAGCTTTGTCGCTTGCAAGATTTTTAATACTTTGCTTGATGTCTTCCTCCGAGAAGATCTCACTTGGAGCACTAACAAAAGGAGGCTTGCTTTTCGCTAGCGATTGTTCATAAACAAATTAGAAATACAAATTTGGTCTATTAGAAATCTAGAAACACAATTCAATTAACTTAATGCTATGACACTTATGTTATATAATACAAATTAGAAATCTAGAAATGCATTTCCTTGATTTCAATATTAAACAAATAGCTTCTTCTTTTTTTTTTAATCATAATTGTTTATATCTGTATATATTGAAAATTAACTAACGAAATTTGAATATGATATTGTAATGTAAAAATGATCATATTGTCTTTAGACTTTATCTATCTATAAATAGAGATTCATTTGTACCTACACCTACAATCTGAAAAAATATTGGTGTTGATGAACACCATTTAGAGCTTGCTATAAGAGGATTTTCATCTTAAACAAACCATAGTAATCCACCTAGCGATTTTAGAAAGACTTAGAAGACAACAAACAATAATGCAAACAATGTTGATGTGGCTATGACAATGTTAATTTATTGACACTCGAGACTTGATGTAAATTGAATGCAATGTATAAATATTGAGATAACCTAGTGCGGGACCTAGGGTTTCACCATATTTTGATGTAAAAATTGTTGTGGTTGATGTAGAAATTTAAATAAAGAAGTTGGTTGATCCCTTATGATAGATAGACATGGCAGGGTTATCCTAATAATGGGTAAATTACCTTTATGGTTGATTGTTGCAAAGACCTTCAAAGGATGTCATTTTATTCTTGTCCTAGGCATAAATTCTCATGCTTTGGTATGAGAAATAATGAACTGGGGTTAGATGGGAGTTGGTTGGCCTAGAACCACTATAAATTTTGAATTTTCAACGAGTGAGTCAAATTTGCAACTATAGAACTCACCTAGGTTGAATTTTCACTTGCACGAATTGAACACAAGAGAGGAATGTGTGATATGATATCTTGAAATACTCTATATTTCCTAGATAAGATGTGGTGTCTAATGGTCAATCGAAGTCTGAGGTCATTATGAGTAACAAATTAGTCAAAATCACATGTTAGGGTAATGTACTTAGGACACCCATGCAAAGTGTGTACTATAAAGAGTTAAAGTGTAGGGTATTCACTTTCCATCATTACATTTTTCTCCTAGTTTCATGTGCATGTGAATCTACATGAGTAAGCATACCAAAGTCATTAAAAAGACAAGAAACACTATAACTAGAATAATTGGAGTCGTGATTCACTTTAAACCTTTGAATAAACTTTATGGTGTTTAGTAGAGACATGCCCCTTGATTTTGTATGTCCCATGAAGGGATCTATGCAAATCAAGGAGAGAGAAATTTTGGATAAAACTAAACATGATAACATAATAATATTTGAATAGAAAGTGAGCATAAGCATGATAAATTAATAATGACAAATTTGAGATAAAACTACAATACCTAAAATAATTGTCTTTATCTGATTAATTATGCATATGGAATGGAATATGAAATATGTTACCACTAAAGAAAGCAATTAATGTAACCTAGAAAAATAAGCAATAACCTTGCCCTTGGGTGGTGGTGTTGCTCCAAATTATACTCTACAATTCTAAAGGGCACACCTCAAAATCTAAACCTAGGAAAAAAGCTAATTTAGACAAACTAGGTAAGACTCATTTTATCAAACTACAAGTAGTTTGTGCCAATTGACAAGACCAAACAACTCTTCTACACTTTTGGCTCTGTTAAGCTAAGGAGGATGTTCCTAGAGATTTTGTATAGGTTAATTAAAGAGAAATAAAAATAACATGATCACGCAACTTAGTCATACCTTATGCATAAGGATATCCTAAACACTATCACTAAATACCCATTATATATTGGCTTGCCAATCTTGCAAACCATAAATCTATAAATAATAAATTAATATAAAGATATAATGCAACTAAAGATATAGAACTAGATATATATCCCCATATGTAAAGTCATGTATAGTTTCTTACTTCATATGTAACTTATTTCCATGAGATTATGCAAATCGATAAGACATAACTTACAATAATTTATAAGGAATATAAGATATATTCATTTTAAAACATGATCAATTTCCAATAGAGGACTTTTGTCTTAATTGATTGGTGATAAAGTCAATACCTAAATAAAATAACAAACATTTATAAATATGAGCCTAAGTGATAGATATAAATTAACTAGGAATAAAGAACCAAAAGTATATATAAGATCCCATTAATCTAGTTGTAATTTCACTTAAATATAATTTCAAGAGTTAAGAAACTTCATATGACATAGTTTTTAAACATCCATAAATTAACAAATAACCTCATATACTACTAATAAAAATATTACTATCAAATGTGGCCTCAAAGATGAATCTATCACCCAATAAAATTCCCTTCTAAAATATGGAGACATTCGTACCATAGAGAGTGTGAATACTTATAAAAACTTTTCCAAACTTACAAATAATAAAATACAAAGGACTTCAAACTTGAACTACAATATTTGGCACCAAATATTACTTTAGAACAAAGTATACATTATATAAGTTTGTCTAATGGATCTTCTACACAATTGACACATGTTTCCACGTGCATTGTTGTATTTGCCATCATATTAAGAAGAGGGAATAAGATTTGTTAACTATATGCCATTTTGTTCAACTCATGATAATAAAAACATTTGCACTTTGTCTTTAAAATAAAAATGGAACAAAATATGTTCTACCCATATAATTTACTTCACAATTATAGTTTCCAATTTTTCTATGTATGTTTAGTATTCACAATGGCTAATAATGTCCACCTTTTGTTGATGCTAATGAAACATTTTAGATAGTACATAATACACTTTAAATATTTCTAATGCACATGACTATACATGAGCTAACTATTGTTTGAAAACTACAGAGTGCCACTTAAAATCAAAGTAGACATCTCTAACCACCTAATCTATCTTCAATAATGTAACATTAAGCCTTATACACCATAGAACCTCCCTTAGTGTATGAAAGGTGGATAAGAAAGTGGGACACTTCCTACACCAATCTAATATGTTATAAATCCATACAAAATATGTTCAAATAGTCTATTTGTTGCAAGGTGTGCGCCTTTGGTCTCCTTGTGTTGTGCAGTGCAGTGCTTGAGTTTGTGACATGGATTAACCACCTCCCATGGATTCATTAACTCTAGCGGTTGTATTGGGCATTAACAAATCAATCTTTTGGTGCAACAACAACCGTCTTTGAAACAATTGGTATCAAAGCCTGGGTCACGAGTTTGAACCCCTCACTTGCTCTAGGGAGAATTGTTGCAAGGTGTGCACCCTTGGTCCCATTGTGTTGTGTAACGCAACACTCAAGTTCGTAACATGGCTTAACCACCTAAAATGGATTCATTAACTCTAGTGGTTGTATCAGACATTAACAAGTCTATCTTTTGGTGCAACGACAATTATTTTTGCAACACTATTAGATAAATTTAACATAAAAGCATTCACCACATAACATAGTGCTTATCATAAGAAAACCATTTAGAAAAATCGTACACTCTAAAGCTTGAACCAACTGTATTTTCAAAAACACCAATATTGTTACAATATAGTTTGAAGCTCAATCCTTCAAAGGATATTACATGAATATGTAGATATTTAGATATTCCAATAGCATATCAATGCATACAATACACACTATTAAACCTCCATCTCATGAACCAAATAAATAGGATTCCAAAGAACAAACCAAGAGTAGATTATAAAACCATGAGTCAAACCCATGACCCAAAAATAGTGCCCAAAAGAAAGGGCTAAATTATAATGCTACGTTCTTGTAGATTCTCTTACATGTCATATTCTTGTCATAACTTATCATATAACTAACTAACCAACTTGGGTACTTTGTTTTAGCTCCATCGTATCCATTCAAAGATGCTTTATGACAATGTCATGACATGTGCAATAATTTGGTCAATAATTAAAGTCAACGATGTAACTCAGCTCCTACATGATCATATGCTTATCATAGAATCATCATAGGATCTCTTACACATCTCTATGACATTAGACAGTCATAAAAATTCTTGCACACATCCTTATTGGCCAATTCAAATTAGGATGCCCCTTTTTCATGTGGACAAATGATCATTAAATATAAATATAAATTAAATAATACAAAAATTAGGATGTAGGGTTTATGACATATTTCCCAACAATAAGCTAGGAAATATTTTAACATGGCCCATAGGACAAAAGCAACACCTAGGGTTCTTACTTCCTAAACAAATAAATGGCACGTGAATATTAGAATATCAAAAAATCAAATGAAAAAGCCAAAACATTCCACATAGGAATGAATCATATACTACCATCAATTAGCTACTCAATTATAGGAAAATATTTCATCTCTAGAGATCATGTTTGGGTTATAAAAAAATTAGTGATAGGATCCAAAATATTGTGTCCTTTCACATAGTCACCATATCCAATAAAGATATATCAAGTATAGCCTTATAATCCAACTTGAACTAGTTCTCCTTAGGCACATGAACATATGCCTTACAATTAAAAACTCAAAGATATTAAAGAGGGATTTTTTCCTTTTCAAACCTCCATAAGGGTGTTAACAAAAAGTATTGAAGTAAGAGACCTTCCAAGCAAGTTTAGCACATGGTAATAACCTTTTTCTACCCAAAAATTATATTCTAATCCAACCCCGGTAAGAATACTCATAATCCTCCCCATCAACATCATGTATGTCCTCTTTAAACAACTCAATTTTTTAGGGGTGTGTGGAGCTGCCTTGATCCATGTAACACCTTTCTATTTAATAAACCTATTGATCCATGGAAAAAAAATCCTTTCCATTATCAATTCTCAACACCTTGATCTTTCTACTTGTTTCATTCTCTACAAGAGCCTTTAACTCCCTCAACCAACTAAAGACCCTGAATGTATGCTTCAGAAAGTAGTGGAGAATCATCAATAAAAGAAACATAATGCAAGGATTTTGATAATGAAGGAAAGTCGATTGGACCAAATACATAAATCTAAATAAGGCCAAAATCCTATTAAGCTTATGATAGTTCTATTAACCTATTTTCACCTCTAGGTGCAAACATTCACTATAAAGTTCTTTGCCCGTTTTGTGAGCCTATAGGTTATGTTTGTGACCTTTAGAAAGGCATTAGCATTTAAAAGGTTTTCAAATACATCATAAAGTGTTGATGTTGACATTTTCCTAAAATTTATTAGGAAATATAAATGGAGGAGGGTTTAATAAAGTTAAATGCAGCAAAGATGAGGTCTCAAAATTTGAAAAGCCAAATAAATTATCCAAAATTTCATGCATTTTGAAGGGAGGTTGCAAAAGTTTGTTTTGTTCCTTTATCTAGGTCGACCTAGTCTTATGGTTTCTTGTTATGATTGTTAAGTTCCACACATCTTAACTTGGCTAAAATGGTGCATATTGCACCTGATGAACCTCACAAAATTCAACAAGATCATGGACATTGTTGTAGAAAACATGGAGGTTATTGTTGTTGGCTTGTACAAAGCACACATTACTCTACTTTAACCCACGTTGCAGAAGTGAGACTCACAACTCCTAAGGAAGGCACGTTACAAAGAAGTAAAGAGGAGAGGGGCATGTTGAGAAATTGAAATTCAAAAGCCTTCATGTTTCAAAATTTATCCCTTTTCCTTGCATATTTTTGCCATGTATGCCTTGAAATGTACCTTATATTATTGAAGGTTTAAACTTGGTTCAAGTATTTAGGGTTGTGTGTATATCTTCTAGCTATCTTTCACACCAAATGTTTGAAAGGGATCAAACTTTTCAAGGTAGAGTTTCAAAACATGATAGTTAGGTACCAAACAAAGGGTTATGAATCTCTATCACAACTATGTCCTTAAAATGATTCCTACTTTAGTAATTTGGGGTTAATTTGCATTCATGAAAGTTTACCTAGCAATAAATTATGAGAAATAATACCCTTACTCCTTACTGCACCAAGTTGTAGATACAGATTACTCCAAGAATACCATACTTCATTTGTTGAAACAATGCCTTTCAAAATGATGACCATTTTTACCATCTTCCAGACATGTTATTTATTGTTTTGTTCTAGATTATGGGAAGCCTTGGTGCAAAGTTTAGAGAAGAGATTTAGATGTTGATGGTGAAAGTGTTCCCTCATGAATTCATGTAAAAGTAAAGGAAGACACTGTAGTTTGATAGTGAGCAGTGATGAGGTAAAAATAACCTCATCATAATAACATAATAAAGTCCTATTCCATATATGCAAAATCCTTATCCTCTGCCAATTAATTAAACTTTAGGAGAAATAATTGCTTATCTTTTAAGGAAAAATTGTACAAACTTTATTTCTTATGATTTATTGAAGTATCTTGCCAATACATATTTAATGGGTTGTTTTGAGTATTTTGTAGGATAATAATCGATCATCAAGTAGCAGTTGGAAAACATTCCACCAGCACGTGCTCAAGAAATGATTAAAGATGTGCGCTGGAAATATGCTCCAGAACTTTAGGTTGATGGACCGAAGTTATAGTTGTTGTTAGTTTTAATTTATGTTATGTTTTTAAGTTCAAAGACTTCATGGCTCGACTCAAGCCTCTTTAATATCTATGTAATGTGTTTTAAAGACATAAAATTTCGTTTGTAATCTATTATAGAATTTTTCAATGGTCATCTACGCCATCTGAAATATAGGACTTAATTAGAAGTTTTCTATAAAGATGTAATCTCCCAAAGCAAAAGATAACGCAAAATATAGTAATGTTATGCTGTCAACATGTTTCCTAAATACATATGAATAAAGAGATTATTACATACCAATTTCTGAGTTGTTGAGTATGGATGAAAATTATTTTTAATGGAAGAACTTTTGAATTAGTCATGTATGTGACCTGAGGATGAACATAGCAACCCACGAGCTGGCCACTCAAGGGAGAGTAGATTAAATAGATGAGTATTTCCTTTCTATTGTTTTTATTGCATGCATGATAATTATGAGTATAGTCACTTGCATATGTTAAATCTTGTAGGAGTCATTAAAACTGTTGTTGTAGAGTCTGAAGTTCCAGAGCACTCGCTATCTGTTATTTTGTAGTAAGCTAGTTGTTGTGAACAGTTTATTCATTGTATTCAATTAGATGTTTCCTAGTTTGTTTACAAGTTTTTCTACTTTTGTAGTTCATATGCTTTTTAGTTTAATTGGTTCTATGCTTTCTTATTTAGCTATCATGTTTTTTAGGTTAGTCATTTTATGCTTTCTAGTTTAATGTACTCTCATCTTTCTTTAAGATAAATTGTTTTCCAGTTAGATAGTTAGGTGGCCTTAGGTTAAAAATTAACATTAGAAGTTCTAAAAATATAGAAAATCTAAGGGAGATAGTCGAGTCTTCTTTTGTTGCAAATTGCCCTGGACAGTGCTCGGTCGACATATTGAACTTTTATCTTCTAAAGTAATGGGACCTAACGATAGCCTATCACTTTTTGGTGCTGTTTCCAGGGAAATAGTTTTCTTTCTTGAGTGTTAATAGGAGACACCTCGAATACCTCTTTTTAGGACAAAATACCCCCCTCTGGCTTCCTTTTCTACATGGTCAGGAAAAGAGGACCTCACAAAATATTTATATGAAATACCCCCCCAAAATGCGTTCCAATCATACATAGGGAGGCCCAAAGCTCAGAGGACCACTTCATTGACGAAATACTTGGGCCTAGCCCACCTGAGGCTTTCCATTATCTTCCCGAAGATCATCCAATAGAACAACCCGTCATCGAAGAAATTATCTTAGAGGAACATATTCCTTTGAACATCATGGGTGATCGTAGGGTTGAGCCTAACCGAAATAATGCCAAAAGTAATAAAAATGATCCTCGGCCACCTCAAACATTCACGCATCCTATTACTCTGGACACAAATGATGATACCACACTGAAAAATATCTCTCCAACTTTCCTGCCAACTTTTTGTGGTTTATCCTCGAAAGACCCAAACCAGTTTCTTTTCAAATTCAAGGTCCTCTTTCAAACCTATGACTATAAAAATGATAACCAGAAACTAAATTTGTTTCCTTCTACCTTGAAGGATATGGTCATGCGTTGGTTTATGGGGTTATCTTCAGGATTTATTACGTCTTGGGACGACATGGAGAATGCTTTCCTACATAAATACCAGAGTTATTGTAGGGTGAGTGATTGAAAAGAGGAGTTGTTTAAACTTAGACAAAATGAGGATGAGATTTTGGAGGACTACCTAGACAGGTTTCTTTTTTTGACTAAACGATGTGGAGAAGAGACCATTAGTTACGACATTCTCAAAACCATATTTCTTAAAGGACTCGATGAGGATGCAAGGAGAAGCCTTGATTTGATAGGAAAGGGAGACATGTCTCAAATGGCCCTTGAAGAAATACGTAATTTGTGTTAGAATTTCTCATGTACCCGTGGAGGAATTTGCAAAACTACTCTTTTTAAAAGGTCCAACGACATAGGTAAGCTCCAGGAGGAAATAGGAAACCTTAAAATGGACATACTCGTTCAATTGAACACTACTCTAGATGGAATACAAGCTAAGACATGTAATCCTGAGACTTTGTCCATTTACATTCCTAGATGTCGAAATAAACACTTGTTACGAGAATGTCCCTTAGACAAGGTTAATGTTTGTCAACTTTACGAACAAAATCATCCTACAAACCAGTGTGAGCTCCTTACTGATCTCAAGAATTCCAAGAAAAGGATTGCACATGTTGAGGAAGAAATCAATGTTGTAAATCAACGCCAAGGAGGGAACTTTCCTTATGGACAAAATTCCAATCCCACTTGGAAACCTCAAAACAATTGGGCTGGTAATCAATGGACCCCATCATGGCCTCAACCACCGCCTCAACAACCTAATTGGGGAACTCCCTATTGGGGACCCCCTGAATGGGCGAACCAATCATGGGGAACTCAGCAGTGGCCAACCCAAACTCAACAGTAGTGGTATCCACAACATACTACTCCTCAATGGAATTAGGGGCAGAATCAATTCTATACTGGGCCTCATAGGAATCAACAGCAAAATTTGTTACCTCCACCCCAGAATCCTCCTTAGAGTGAATAGATAAATCAACCTCAGCTCCCAGTGCAGTCACTTCCCAAACCAAATAATAATCGATAGAATACTCCGGTATACTCTATTGAACAAGATAATGTTATCGGACTTAATGTCATACATCGTGGAAATGTTTAGTTGCACTCGGGTCAAACAATTCAACCACCAACCATTGAAGAAATTATGGACGAGCCTACTCCTAAAACTCCTGAGAAGGATACTCCACCCAACCATACTATACCTCCTTCAGTAGCAGGAGCTGGTGACTTACCTCAGGAGGAGGAGGAAGGTCAATCTCCGACTGAACTTAGAAAGGATACCTCTCCAAAAGAGAAAATTCAACCACCATTTCGAGAGCGTCTAAAATCGACAACTCTGAAAGATACTCTAGAAATATCTTTGACCTCTGAAACTACATTAATTCAAGAAATCAAACAATTGCAAATAGAGGTTCCTTTGTTGCAAGCCATAAAGGAAATTCCTGAGTTGAATCAGCTGATCAAACATCTATGTATCAAAACCCCGGAAAGGAAACCAAAGAAAATAAATATATCATGCACATTGATGGCTATTGAGCTGAATTTTTGTCTGGAAAGATTGTCGCTCTAAAATATGATGATCTTGGTAGTTCACTCATGACTGTCATAATTAATGAGGTAGCAATACTGAATGCATTAATGGATTTAGGAGCAACCATTAACGTAATGATTGTGGATGTGATATAAAAATTAGGTCTTATGGATTTACGTCCTACAACTACAATCTTATAGATGGCAAATTAGTCCATAGCCATTCGAAAGGGTGTTATTGAAAACGTCCTTGTCAAAGTTGATGTATGGGAATACCTAGTTGACTTTCAGGTCATCCAGTTGTTTACACCCAAAGATAGCTATCCAATAATTCTCGAAAGACCATGGTTGGCCACTGTTGCAGCTAGAATTGATTGCAGAGAAGGAGGAATGACCATTTCTCATTGTCTAGACAGTAAACGTTTATTCTTGTACCCTATTCCTAAGCCCACCAAATATAACAAAGTCTAGGTTGATGAACCAAAAGATGTTAATAGTTGAGACAGTTTGGCCTTGTTAGCCATGGTAGTCATTAAACAACATGAAGAAGAATTAGAGGATGAGCTAGTAAGTGATGTAGAGAATCTTTCCATAGGTTCAAGTGATGAGGAAATGGTTGATTCTCCAGAAATTATGGGTCAACCAATCGATGTTCATGGGATGAAAAAGAATTATACTACTATGGGAATGCCATGTCCTTTGGCTAATATGATTCCCATAACTAGATATTTTTTGAGGATATTACTATATTTCATCAACTAATACCTCATAGTTGTCCTCTCAATACCTTGTTGTGACCAATTCATATAGTCACTTCAGCCCATCCAGGAACAAAATCAATCATGTTGCTGCCCAAAAAAACCTTGAACATCAATAGTTGGCTGACAGAAGAAGAGCATAGATTATTTAATGTGTTGGTAAAGCGATCTAAATATTTTGCTTGGGACTACATAGACATGAGGAGAATCCATCCAAGTGTCTATACGCATCACATTTATATTGATCCTAACATAAGACCTATACATCAGCCACAAAGAAGACTCAATTCTGCACTAAAGGATCTTGTTAAAGTTGAAATTGAGAAACTTCTCTGAGCAGGGTTTATTTATCCCATCTCCAACAGTAAGTGGGTGTCACCTATGGTTGTAGTGCCAAAGAAAAATGGGAAGTGGAGAATCTATGTAGATTATAGAGAACTCAATAAATCCACTCATCGAGATTATTTTCCCTTACCATTTGTGGACTAGGTTTTGGAAAATTTGGCTAGGAGGAACTATTTCTCCTTTTTGGACGGATTTAGTGGTTACAACCAAATTCAGGTAGGACCAGAAGACCAAGATAAGACAATGTTTACTTGTCCATGGGGCACATTTGCATATCGTGCTCTTCCCTTTGGACTCTGTAACGCTCCTGTAACTTTTCAGAGAGCCATTCTAGCTATATTTGTTGACCTTGTCAATGATTGTGTAGAAGTTTATATGGACGACTTCACTATCTATGGTTCAACCTATGATGAGGCCCTTCGAAACTTGGATAAAGTTTTAAAGGTTTGCAAGGATCACCAAATATCCCTTAGCCATGAAAAGTGTTTAGTAATGGTGGAACAAGGAATAGTCTTAGGTCATCATATCTCCTCAGAGGGAATAAAGGTTGATCCCAAGAAAATTGAGGTCATTCAACAACTGACTACTCCTCAGATGCAAACGAATGTTAGAAGTTTCCTCAGGCATGCTAGTTATTATCGGAGGTTTATAGAAGCCTTCAGTAAGATAGTTGCCCCTATGTTTTCCCTTCTCCAAAAAGATGCAGAGTTTAACTAGACACCTGAGTGTCAACTATCATTCGAAACCATAAAGGAGAAGCCTGTCTCTACTCTCATCCTACGTGGACCAAACTAGAATCTTCCATTCCATATCTATGTTGATGCCTCAGATGATGCAATTGGTGTAGTATTGGGGCAGGAAGATGAGAATGGGGGTAAATATGCCATATACTTTATTAGTAAAAACCTAACATCCGCTGAGAAAAACTACACTACTATGAAAAAAGAATTATTTGTTGTGGTTCATTCCATTAAAAAGTTCTGCCATTACATTACAGGATATAAAGTTACAGTCTATACAGATCACTCAATTGTAAAATATCTAATGAATAAACCTATAGTTAATGGTCGAATAATGAGGTGGTTACCACTCCTTCAAGAGTTCAATGTAACAATACTTGACAAGTTGGGGAAATTTAATGTAGTGGCAGACTTTATGTCTTGAATTAAACAAGAAGATGGTGATTGTGTACCGGTGCAAGATGAATTTCCAGATGAAAATATGTTTTCTATTTCTATAAAGACACCTTTGTTCGCTAATATTGCCAACTATTTAGCTTCTTCTGAAATATCGCCTAGTTTTTCATCAAAACAAAGGAAGCAACTTATTAGAGAGAGTGCACCATTTAAATGGATTAATGGGATTTTATTCCGTTGTGGACCCGATATGGTCTTGAAAAGATGTGTCAAGGCCGATGAAACTTATAGTTTTCTAAGAGCCTATCATGATGATCCTTCTAGAGGTCATTACTCTACAAAAATAACTTCTCATAAAATTTTGGGCATTGGATATTATTGGCCTTCAATGCATATAGACGTTAAAAAGTATATTCATTGCTATGATGAATGTCAAAGAGTAGGAAGACCAACTGCTTCTGCAAAATTCCCTTGCAGCCTCAGGCGGTCCTTGAACCATTTGAAAAATGGGGATTGGATTTCATTGGTCCCATAGACCCTTCCTCCCAAGGGAAATAATATATCCTTGTCTACACTGACTACCTGAATAAATGGGAAAAATTTCAAGCCTTACGTGTTGCTAGAGAGGAACAAGTTGTTGACTTCCTCTATAATAAGATTTTTCTTAGATTTGGAGCCCCCCGAACAATCATTATAGATCAGGGACCCCAATTCATGTCCAAAGTTCTTCTGGCATTTATGAACCATTTTCAAGTAAGTCATAAGAAGTCTTCTCCCTGTCACCCTCAAGAAAATGGCCAAGTAGAAGTGACTAATAGGGAGTTAGAAAACATATTAACAAAAGTAGTTTCTTTAGGAAGAAGAGGTTGGGATAGAAATTTACCTGAAGCCGTTTGGGCTTACAACACAACATGGAAATCCACAACTGGATTCAACCCCTATGAGCTTGTTTTTGGAAAAAAAACCTCTTTTTCCCATTGAGTTTGAACTTCAAACTCTACGAATAGCTATGGAGTTGGGTATAGATCTAAAACAAGCCCAAGTAGAACAAGGTTTGCAGTTAAGTGAATTGGATGAGCTTTGTTTAGATGTTGTCCATCAAACTGAGTTGGTTCAACACCAAAAAAATTTTTGGCATGACAAACACATTAAAGAGAGAGAGTTCCATAACAGTGATTGGGCCTTGCTATTCGATTCCAGATGTAAAGATCACAAAAGAAAATTCAGGACTCATTGGCTGGGACCATATGAAATTTTTGAAGTCTTCTCAAATGGCACAGTTTAGCTGAAACCCATTGATGGTGATACATGAACTCTCTTAGCAAATGATCATCGCCTATGTATCTACCATAAGCCTGTCAACAAAGAAGAATTTACAAAATTGGTAGAAATACAAGGAGAAATCGAATGCATTGACTCTGCCTCCACCTAATATTAAAAAAAATAAAAAAATAAAAAAAACATGAAAATTTGTAATAAAAAGACATGTGTACCAGTTTGTTTTAGAGCAGTTTTTTCCGTTAGTTCTTATTTTCGGACTTAACTATATGGTGTCCCCATTTTGCAGGACTTCTCATGAAGATAGAAACAACTTCTGGAGCACCTTTCCAAGATGCTTTGAAACTTGATGGTACAAATGCCCAGTGCTCTAGAACTTACATTTTGTCATGACGGAGCTCCGGAACGCATGAACTTTGTTACGAAGGTGCTCTAGAACTTGTGGACTTTGATGCCTAGATGCTCTGGAACTTGCATCTCAACTCATCGCGTTAGACGGTTATTCCTATAGAATGGTGATTGGTGGAGAAAAGCTCCTGAAGTTTGAGTTTGTTCATACATAGCCATTTTTCTTCTTTCTGGCTGCATTTTTTGATGATGCTCCAGAATCTTCCTTCGATTGCTGATCCAATTGCATCTTTCAACGATGCTCTAGAGTCTTCCTTCGGTTGCTGCTTTGACTGCATCTTTCGATGATGCACCAAATCTTCCTTCGGTTGCTGCTCTGGCTGCATCTTTCGACGATGCTCTAGAATCTTCTTAGGTTGTTGATCCGGCTGCATCTTTCAGCAATGCTCCAAAAAAATTTCATTTTCATTTTGAATGCATGCCATCAAGCATGCTCCAGAACTTAGTAATGGTTTTTGAGCACATGTTCAAAAGTGTGCTCCAAAACTTATCCATCTTCATTCCACCGCCTCTTTCCATAAAATTTGAATTTCCTCGATGCTTTGATTGTCACAACTCTGTACACACGCCTTCCTTTCTTCTTAAAAGCTTTCCTTGTCATAAATAAAATCCCCCATCTTTTCATCATAAACAGAAGCTGCCATGACAACCTGTCTTCATTGATGACTCTAACATTTGCCAGCTTCCTTACCCATGTTATAATAACTATGTCGCCACCTCAACCAATACATTTTCATCATCCTGACAAATCAGTTTAGGTACAAGATCTTCAAGTGATCATAGACTATAAGTAAGTACTAATTTCTTTTAAGCAAGTAATTATTTTTGAATAAGGTGTAATTAATTGGCATGAGTTCTCCCTTCCTAATTTAGTAACTTGAGCCACTCGACGATTCACTACTCGTACGACACTCTTTTTGCACTCCCCATGAAAATTAACATCATTGCACAGTAAGCTCCAAGCAAAGATAAAATAAATAATCACTTTTTGATTATAATTTCAAAAACAACTGTGCACAAGCTTCTCACACTGTTGAATTTTTAGCAGGGTGATAGATAAGAGACAAAAAATGGGGGGTGCAAATAATAAATCAGAGTCGCCTTCAGCAGAAAAATTATTGGGATTAAGCAACATTTCCAATTTGTTTGAGGAAGTGGATTGGTTAGATTTCATCAAAAAAATTGAAGGATACAATGAAAAAATGGTGAATGCATTTGCAAAGAATTACTCCAATGGTCATGTGACACTTTATGGGAAGCACTTTAAGGCGAGTCCAAAAATCATTTCTCGCCTCTCAGGGTTAGATAATTCTGGCATTAAATTATCAGAAACATCTCAAATTACATATCAAAAATTATCAAAATTATTCCTTAGAGAGGGAGACCCTCAACATATGATACTTATCAATACTAGGGGACAAAATAAAGGGTTTCAACGAACCTCTATCTTAGAACCTTGGATAACAACGGTTGCATGGATTATAAAATATTTCACCTATGAAGGACAACTCACTACTGTGGTAGGAATTGCATTTTGTATGTTAATACATTTGCGTCATGGGAAAGAAAACCCTACCCTTAGGGTTAATTTGCCTTACTTTTTGAGTGGTTCTATCAATTCCTCTATAGAAAGATACAAAGCTGGTTCAGGGCCATTAAAACACCATGGGTTAATTCAGCTAATTTGTAAATACCATTTTCGAAAGAAGCCTGAGAGAAAATGGGAAAAAAATTGTGGAAATTTGAAAAATTGTTGCCTAAAAAAAAAACAGAACCAGGGGAATCCTCTAGACAAGTTGTTTCACCTTTCGGAGCAGCTTCCCTTAAGGCCTCTAAATCTCCTAAAGCCCAAATTCCCACAACCACTGGTGAGGAAGTGCTAGAATCTATATGCGAGGAATTTAAAACCCCGGATCAGCCAAAGGATGTTGAAATTATTCACCCAAGTGTAGACAACATTCCCCTTAGGAAGAGGAAAAGAAGAACAATTATCACTTACCATAATGCTCCTCCCTTGAGAAGAAGCAAGAGATCATCCTCTGAGTCTACAAAAACCCCAGTATAGAGTATAGGAAGTAGTTCAAAGAAAAAGAAGTCCAATAAGTAGAAAAAGCCCATATACACTGTTGATCCTATTGGTGATGAAGAAATGAGGGAAACAATGGAGAAAATTCATCAATCTCCAGAAAAAGAAGCTTTTGTTGAAGAAAGGCCTTCCCATCTAGAATGTGAAAAAGAAATGCCTTCCCACATAGAGTATGAAGAAGAAGCCCTTGCTGAGGGAATTCAAAAAATAGTAATGGAGCAATCTCCACTTTCCATTGAGATTGAGGACTGTATTTTAGGGAACTTGTCCCATGTTGTAAATAGAGTTGTTGAGACAGTTGAAAATGAAAATGTTAATGCAGAGTTGGAAAAACTAAGATTAGAAATTGATTAGCTAAGAATTCAATTGCACAAAAATAAGGAACATATTGAAATGCAAAAAGAAGAAATAACAATACATATTAGTATGATAAGGAAAAGAGATTAGGAAATTCAGACTTTGAAATTGTAGATACAAGAAAAGAATACATTCATCAATGAATTGCAAACACAAATTTGGAATTGGGATAAAGAAAACAGGACACATAGTGTTGATCTGTCTGATAAAGAAAAAGAAATTGAAAGTTTGAAAAAGAATTTTATGCTTATGTTTTCAGCTTTTGAAGAAGAAAATAAGAGACAAAAAGAAGAACTGAATGCTTCCCTTAGTAGGATTGTGGAATTAGAACAATATTTATAGGAAAACACCAATAAGCCAATGGTGGAATCAAAAGGAGTTCACACCGAACCAACTGTAATTGATTGGTTCCAAGTTCAAATTCCTCCATTATTAATGAAATGGACGGAACGGTGTTATTTACTAAGAAATGCCAAGATTGAAAATTACAAGTTGAAAATGGAGATGGTATTGTTAAAATAGTCATTTCATAAAGCCGATAGGGAAAGCGGGATGCATGCCAGATAGTAGAATTTATTTTATCTTGTAGAAGGCCATCAAGGCTATATTCAATGTTTTTAAATGAACAATGGTTAAGATGGAAACTGCTCATAATTTATAATGATCAACCATATGAACCTGATGATAAAGAATTTGTTAAAATGTTTGTAGAATCAACTCTTGAAGATCAAGATATGTTATGTGAATTCTTTGTTCATGATCTTCTATTAGAAAACCATATTGATTTCTTCATTAACCTTTTTGTTGGAGAATTGCAACTGAGATCTTTACTATCTACCATGAGAAATTAGATTCATCTACAAGAGCACAACAGGGAATATGATCAAGTAGAGAAAAATGTGGGTCTTCAAATAAGATTCCCTAATAGTAGACCTGCAGATTTTAAAGCTACCTTTTTAGCTCTTGCATTGGATGAGAAAATAAAAGAAAGATATGATGGAAGCCTTTGACTCTGTTACAACCATTTCATGGAACACGAGCATAAATTGATTGGTCCAACTTGGCATGCTTGTGAAGAAAGATACACTCCATTACCAACATATCGAAAGAAAAGAGAGGTGATTTCCCCTCTTAACATCAAATGGTCCTTCAGAAGAGCAAATGCCTTGGCTAAAATTCTGAAAAACCTCAGAACAAATTGGATAGGGATGAGGTATAGACCTCCCTTGTTACTCTTCCCACCTCTTGCTTTTAATATTAATATAGATCAAAATCATAAATCTTTAATGAATGGCAAGAGGGAGTTGCTTTTCATGGAGGCTTCCTCCATGCACCTATAGAGTTTGATAAAACAACGAAGGATATGTATGATCTTAGTGCTAAGTATGAAGAATGGAATAGAGGACAGGGCTACAACCAAGGGGTAGGAGGACCTACTAGGAATTAGGAAGGGGAGGAAATGATGAGGTAAAAATAACCTCATCATAATAACATAATAAAGTCTTATTCCATAGATGCAAAATCCTTATCCTCTACCAATTAATTAAACTTTAGGAGAAATAATTGCTTGTCTTTTAAGGAAAAATTGTACAAACTTTATTTCTTATGATTTATTGAAGTGTCTTGCCAATACAGATTTAATGGGTTGTTATGAGTATTTTGTAGGATAATAATCGATCATCAAGCAACAGTTGGAAAGCATTCCACCAGCACATGCTCCAGAAAATATTAATGATGTGTGCTGGAATATGCTTCAAAACTTTAGGTTGATGGACCGAAGTTATAGTTGTTATTTTTAATTTATGTTATGTTTTTAATTTCAAAGACTTCATGGTCGACTAGGGCCTCTTTAATATATATGTAATGGGTTTTAAAGACATAAAAGTTCATTTGTAATCTGTTATAGACTTTTTCAATGGTCATCTACGTCATCTGAAATATAGGACTTAGTTAGAAGTTTTCTATAAAGATGTAATCTCCCGAAGCAAAAGATAACGTAAAATATAGTAATGTTATGCTATCAACGTGTTTCCTGAATACATATGAATAAAGAGATTATTTTATTTTTAATGGAGGAACTTTCAAATCAGTTGTGTATGTGACTTGAGGACAAACATAGTAACCTGCAAGCTGGCCACTCGAGGGAGAGTAGATTAAATAGATGAGTATTTCCTTTCTATTGTTTTTATTGCATGCATGATAATTATGAGTATTGTCACTTGCATATGTTAAATCTTGTAGGAGTCATTAACACTGTTGTTGTAGAGTCTGAAGTTTCAGAGCACTCACTGTGTGTTATTTCTGTAGTAAGCTAGTTGTTGTGAACTGTTTATTTACTATATTCAATTAGATGTTTCCTAGTTTGTTTACAAATTTTTCTACTTCTATAGTTCATATGCTTTTTAGTTTAATTGGTTCTATGCTTTCTTATTTAGTTATTATGTTTTCTAGGTTAGTCATTTTATGCTTTATAGTTTAATGTACTCTCATCTTTCTTTAAGATAAACTATTTTCCAGTTAGATAGTTAAGTTGCCTCAGGTTAAAAATTAACATTAGCTACTTTAAAAAGATATAAAATCTAAGGGAGATAGTCGAGTCTTCTTCTATTGCAAACTGCCTTGGACACTGCCCAGTCGACATATTGAAATTTTATCTTCTAAAGTAATGGGACCTAACGACAGCCTATCAAGCGGCATGTGGCAGTCCTATATGGATCTTCCATTGGTTGTACGCTCATGCAAAAGGGAAGTGAATAGTGGTATGAAGAAATGAATAGGGAAGAGATTTCATCTTAGTGAAATCTTGTGATAGTCCTATATGGATCTACCATTAACTATCAAGAAGCATTCTATTTATGGAAGTTTAACTTACATTATTGTTGTAATAACATCGTTTGATGAATGCACCAATAATCTTTGGTATTTGTAAAAAAGAATGCAAAAATAATACAATGCAGAGAAATGTTATTATGGCTCCAGATGAGTTTACAATAGAGCACCCATGGTAGGATGACAAAAATACATGGAACTTATGATTGTGAAGATATATATGATGTTTTCAGTGTTCAATCAAAGGAGAATGAGGTCCTAATGATTGAGAACTTCAATGTTTTTACAAATAAAAAAAATCATTCACAAGATTCCAAGGTTGCAAGTCTATAGTGATTGATAGAAGACAAACCTTACAACTTAAATGAGATCATAAAATATATTTGAAGTCCTATCAAAGTGTTGTGATTTATTGATTAAATTTGAAAGGTTACTGATAAGCTTAAACAAAGCATGTTAATTCCTAGGTATTATCTAATGGGAAGGTAGAACTAGGAAATCACATTATTGTTGTATGGTCCATTCTTCTTGTATTTATCTTCTCATTGCTATAGGTATGGATAGATCCCTTCACTAAGAGAGTGACAGGACCAAATCCAATGCAAAGTGGTATTAATATTTATAACTCTCTAGATGGTTGTTTTTACATATAAAGTACACAATGTTTATATTGAGGACTAGAGGAGGGATACTACAAAATCCACAGAGAAGGAATAGGGGCATAATGCTGCCAATGATCTTTCTACTCCATCCATTTAGTTACCACTTTGTAATTCTCCAACCCCATCGATACATGAGTGGAATCAAGCCACCAAAGGTGGAAATGTACAAGGAAATACTTCTCAGAGAGAGCTATTAAAAAGGATAGAAGATCTAGTTTTGATGCTAAGGGAAAGAATACTACTAAGTCTAAAGTATTGACTCATCAAATACCACTAAGGATAATCCTCTCGATCATGTTATCATTGCTGACTTAGTTGGAGACAATGTAGGTGATTGTGTAGCTCATGGCATTGACATATCTAAAAGGATTGTTGCAGAAGTAGTTAAATGCTATAGACCAGTTGAAGAAGATAAAATTAGTACCCAAACATGAGTTGGAAGTTGGAATTGATTTGCAACAAGAAAATAATGTAATGTGTCATTCTTAAATAGCACCAAGTAAAATAAATATGACATTATGATTTTTAAATTCAAGACATAAATCAAATAGCTATTTTCTATCATAGCATATTATGTCCAAAATAATGAATTTTATTCATTCCCAAATGTGAGATTGTCAGAGTTACATAGTTTGACTAGGCTAACATCGCCACTTAATCAACTCAAGTTTTACATCAAGTAGTACAAAGTACAATAATCAAAGATGGAATTCCATGTGATTCCACTCCAAAGCTCATAGCAACTGGTGGATGAGAACATGGTTCAGGTTCTTTTCCACCCAACCACAAATCTACGCTTCCCCAAAATTCTTTCTAACTCAAAGAATACTCGACCTTGCACAAAATACTTAGCAAGAGAAAATGGTATGCAAGGTGGAATCTGGTGCGTGCCTAACATAACTACAAGCATATCTAAAAAAAATCTGAACATGCAAGATCAATGTTAGGAAATGGTAGAGAATTACATCATAAAATTAGTCCATTCAATGTTATGGGCTACAAACACTTGGTCAAGCATATGTTGTATACAGCTATAAAATCATAGATTTTGGAAAAAGAAAAACCTATACTCTCTGTTAATCTATTTTTGACACCTGTCCTGGAAGGTAACTTTCTACATACAAAAAGAAACACCCTTCCCTTCTAATCAATAAGTTTGCAAACATACAATCTAATTTATAACAGGTTATTCTAACCAACCTTCTTATGATATTAAATCAAAAGCATTCTATGAGCATAATCTACGTATGTTTCACTTGATCTATCTTGGATTAAACAATTTTATGCAGGGTAAACTAACCAGATTTACTGCTTTTGTACATTATACATCAAACAATCAATCATTGTAACATGTTCTACATTTAACACTTCCACACAAGTAGTTGTCCCGCTCTGCTTTCTTGCTCTACTAGTTTGAATTATTTGCATGCATGGTAGAAGTCGCCTTGAGGGTAGCCCATGGTCCCCCTCCCCTGTCCCCTACTGACCACATGTTGGCCTCCACACATGCCTCTCCACCTTCCTCAGTGGACCCCCTCTCTCGTGATTCTATGGAAGTGCCTGTGATTCATGTCCTTTTGGAATCCAAAGGTTAGAAGAACGTCTTTCTCAATTCATCCCAAATCCATACTTTAGATAAGTCTCACCCTTGACCTAAGGTTGTGAACTCCATCTTTGGTACTAAAATCTCTCTTGAACTTCACTATTGATACCATAGTTTCCTCAATGAAAAAACCTATTGTGGGTAAATTCTTTTCTTTTCCTCCCACTATTGACATGGTTAGAAGATGGGTTGCAAATAAATGGCATTTAAAGGGAAATGTTGAAGTTTGTGCTATAGTGGGAGGGTTGTTTCTCTTCAAATTTACAACTTCTAAGGATTTTCTCTCTACCCTTTATTCGAGACCTTGGGTTTATGGGAAGCATAGCGTGTCCATTTGTCGGTGGAAGTGTGGTTTTGATCCGACTGTCAACCTTAAAAAAAATTCTCCTATTTAGGCTCGTCTATCAGGTCTACCTTTGTAATACTAGGATGAGTCAGTATTCCGATGTATTAGGGATTCAATGGGTCACTTCATTACTTCGAAAATCATCACCAAAATGAAATCCAATTTATATTTTTTGTATGTTTTTGTGTTAATATTGATACTAAAATAAGATTTTACCCACCTCAGTGATATTGAGCTCTGAGTTGGGTTCATGGAACCAACAAGTGTGTTATGAAAATTTTATCGTGTACTGTCAAAAATGTGCCAAACCTGGGCACCTTATTTCTGACTATAAGTCCTCTATAATAAGCAAACCCATCATGAATGAGCCCTCGATGGAGGAAACCACAACCAACCATCCATTCAAATATGAGATCTTAAATATCTTGGAATCCCCGGCCGGATCTAGTCCTAGTGAAGACCCTTTCACAAACTTGGTTGTGACATCTCCTAGTAAACCCTCTGAAAACTCTCTAGAGAATGCTTCCCCTTTGAAAACCATACTGTGTGACCCAGTTGCAACTGATGTGTCGAAGGTTGAATTTTTGGGTGACCAACCTTACCCTTGGCTAACCATGTTAAAGATATGGAAGAAGGTGAGATACCTAGAGTTGTTTTAGAAGGGTATAGCTTTGGATCTGGTGTGACGAAAACTATCGTTGTATCCCAGACACAACTAAAACATGGATGAGGAGGGATGGTCAACCTCAAAGAAGAAGGGCAAGAAAAAGAAGGTGGATGTTAGTGTTGAAACCAAACTAGGCAGACCTAACCAGAGACAAACCAAAAACAAAGAGATGAACAAAGAGATAGCTATTGGAAAGCAAAGGATGTTGGAAGCATCCTCAAAGAAGATGTCAAAATGAAAGTTCTATCCTGTAATATAAGAGAGCTAAACAACCCTCATAAACAACTAGCCCTAAAAAATTATGTTTGGAAGCACAAGCTTGACATTCTATTGCTACAAGAAGTGAAAATAAAAAAATCAAATTTTGATCTCATTGCTAAGAATATCTGGCCTGATGCTCACTTTTCTTTCAGTGGTGTGAATGGGGCCTCAAGAGGCCTAGAATTTATATGGAATCCTAATAGAATTCAGGGGGATGATTTGTTTCAAAATAGGAATTGCATGGGTGTTCAGTTCACCCAATTAGAGTCTACTTGGATCCTTATGAATATTTATGCCCCCAGTTTTAGGAATGTTAGGAAATTTGTTTGGCTAGAAATATCAAACTCGATCCTAAACAACAAAGATGCTCATTGGTTGGTGGTAGGGGATTTCAACTCACCTTTATATCCTTTTGAAAAGTGTGGGGGCCTATTGCACTATTATGACAGTATGGAAGACTTGATTGATTTATCAAGTACTACTGGTCTTGTGGATATAGACCTACAGGATCAAAACTACACTTGGACCAATAAGAGAATGGGAAACAACCTAATCCAGGTAAGAATTGGAAGGTTTTTGTGCTCCCCTAACTTGGTTGCTTTACTTAGCTCCAACTTGTTGGCGCTTCCTCGGATTGTCTCCAACCATAATCCTTTGCTCCTTATCCTGAATGAGCATTCTGTTTTTGGTCCTTTCCCCTTTCGATTTGAAATAATGTGGATCTCTCATTAAAACTTTAGGAATAATATTGTTGGTTGGTGGAATATACCTATCCATGGCTCCCCCATGTCTAGAGTCTTTTAAAAACTCAAGCATATCAAAAATATGGTAAAAGGTTGGAATAAGTGGGTATTTGGGGATGTTTTCCAATAGGTCTGATAAAATTAAAGACACCCAAATAAGGATGGAAAAGGGGGACATTTGTGAACACACTTGTCAACAAGAGAAAGATTACCGTGTGGAATGGGAAAAAATGTTGAAAAAATAAGAAATGTTCTAGAAACAAAAATCCAAAATTCAATCGCTGAAAGGAGACTGCAGCACTTCCTTCTTCCACATCTCAATTCTCAAGCAAATGAAAAGGAACCAAATTAATAAAATAAAGGATGATTTGGGGGTTGAAGCCACAACTTTGGCTTAGATTGGCCAATTGGCCTTGGATATTTTCAAAATGCCTTATCTAAGCCTGTTGAGGTCCCAAACTCTACTGTTGATGACCAATTACTGGACTCTGTCCTTGCTTCTCTAACTAATTTGGATAATGTTGACATTCTTAGAGTTGTCACTCTTGAGGAAGTTAGACTGGCAGTTTTCAGCATGGGTGTCTTCAAGGCCCTTGGACCGGATGGATTCCCTTTGGATTTCTTTCAAGAGTATTGGGAAATTGTGGGAGAGGACCTATGCTTTGCTGCCAAGGACTTCTTCAGGTTAGGAAAACTCCTAAAATAGCTAAACCATACTTTCTAGCCCTAATTCCTAAGAAATGATGACCCCTAGACCATGGTTGACTTTATACCTATCAGCCTATGTAATACAATCTACAAGATATTTTCTAAATTTTTCGTTAACTGCCTAAAACCTTTTCTAGATAAAATGGTTAGCCCTTTCCAAAAACGTTGTCCCTGGCCGTTACATTTTGGATATTGCAATTTCCACACATGAAATCTTGCACTCAATGGACAAAAGTAATTGTGTTGGTATGGCTTTTAAACTAGAAATTTTCAAAGCATATGACAAGGTTCTATGGAGTTTCCTCCATAAAGTGTTAACTAGGTTTGGCTTCTATCAGACTATGGTGAACCTGATTTTAGAATGCATATCTACTGTCAAGTACTCTATTATGGTCAATGGGTTTCCACATGGCTTCTTTAATGCTAGTAGAGGTATTTTACAAGGAGATCCCCTTTTTCCATATCTCTTTGTTATGGTTGTTGATGTGCTAAGTAAGAATGTTTCAAGGATGCTTGTTAATGGTTCTATCACAGGGATCAAGCTAACCACTTCTCTTGAACCTTTGACCATACAACAATTTGTGGATGATACCATCCTTTTTGGAAAAGCTTTTGTGGTTGAAGCTAGGAAATGGAAGAAGTGTAAAAAATTATGCCGCAAGATCTGGCCAATGTATAAACTACAACAAGAGCATGGTCTACTTCTTTAACAACACACAAGCCTTGCAAGACAAGGTGATTGCAGTTCTGGGCTATAAGAGTGCTTCCCTTTCTTCTGCGTATCTAGGCCTCCCCCTCACGATTAAGGAAGTTACTCCTAAATTTGGGAACTCAGTTCTTGAAAGAATACAAAGAAATTTGGTTGGATGGAAAGGCACTAATCTTAGCCATGTTGGTAAGCTGTAGCTTTTGGTTGCTACTCTCTAAGGGATATCAGTCTATTTCCTATCCATCTTCAAAATCCCTAGATACATTGATGAGCCCAAAATATGCTCATAATTTGAATATCATGATGTATTTTTAAATACCCTTACTCTTTTGTTAATGGTTGTTTTAACTCTTTGATTATAAAATTTTTATTTAAAATCGAGTAGTATCCTATGGCAACACATTCCTATATTCCTACAACTTAATATCTCTGTGTGTCTATATTCATTGCCCTATTTGACCTCCCAATTAACTGATATGATGCATGTGGTTTTTGGATAAATGAGATGGATTTAATGTGTGTGATTAATGAATGTGTATCGTGTTATTATATGCATGCTTTCTTTCACCTATGTCACCATGTGTTTCGCAGGTTGTTGAAAATAGCATGAACGAGTCAAAGCGCAATAAATCTCGGCCCTGCAGTAAAGTCCATTTCTAGCACGACATCGAGGAAGTTGTTATAGTGAAGACTCTTTGTTAGGGTCGTTGGGAGGAAATCTAAATGGTCATCAATCTAGGAAGAGTGGAATGCTAGATTCTCTTTGAATCGGTTGAACAAATATGCTTTCATTTATGAGAAATTTGTTCCTCGGTATTAGGAAGAATTAATGTCCACTTCTTTCTCTGTTAGAGTTAGGTAGTTAGTTGCTTTTCTATAAATAAGTGTTCCCCCTGCATGAGTGAACAAAGGAGATTAGATTGGATAAGATTAGACTAGACTAGAGACAAGAGAACAAAACATAGTATGTTCAGATTAGTATTATAATGAGAAACAAAGTTTTGTGTTAGTTTTCTTACAAGCAGAGTGACCATGTATATGATTCCAAGTTTATGAATAAAAGTTGATGAAATTTTGAGTTCAATTCTTGCATAAATTGGTTGATGCTTGCTAAGGGGGCCCACTTAGTGAGTATCTGTAGTTAGTTGTTTATTTCCTATTGTTTATAAGTTAGAATTTCATTCCCAAAAGTTTCATCGCAAACTTAGTCTTATGTTGTTCCTGTAGCACAAGGAATCCATCCATGTGTTTGTTCCTACAGCATAAGACCAGTTCATGGTTTTTTTCTTAGTAATAGTTGTCACGATTTTTGCTTTAATTAAGTTATGCTTAAGTTGAAAAGACTTTGCCTTACGTTCCTACATCAGAAGTAGAATTCCTTTCAAGCATTTATTTCTAGTAAATTATGGCTAAAATTGGTTCTTAGTGCACATACAGTGCCGCTCCATTTCAAGTATACATTCCCTGGTTTGACAATGTAAATGAACGACCATAAGATGTTAGTCACCTGCTGGAATGTCCAATTCTCAGGTTAGGATTTTCCATGACTTTTATATCCTTTTGTGGGTGACAACCATTTTTGGCATCGTTGTTGTGGATGGTGTCAAGCTAAGAACCTATCATAGTCATTGTTAGTAGTAGTTTAGTGTGATTATTCTAGAATTTTCAAACTCCTTCAATTTTCAGTTAAGTCTGTTACATGCATAGAAGAAGAGACGCTCTAGGAAGATTCCTCCCAAACCTTCGATTCACTGATAATGATTTTGAACCAGCTTATAATCTATTTGAGGAAGGAGGAGACCAAGATATCAATCCATTTGTTGAAGACCTGCTTGTTAAATTTCCCTTTGACCTAGCTGACGAAGAACCTCAAGAAAATCCATTTGCTTTGATACTCTATCAAACAAATATGGCACAAAATCCACCTAATCGACCTCCTGCTTTTGAATTCCCTATCATAGCCCAAAAAGATAATGATAACCTCAAAAATATTCCTTCTTCATTACTTCCCAAGTTCTATGGACTAGTTACAGAGGACCCAGACACTTTCTTGTTTGAGTTTGACATCCTCCGTCGAAGCTATGATTACACTTCAGATGCTCACAAGCTGAAGTTGTTTCCTGCTACTTTGAAGGAGGGAGCTCTTAGATGATTTATGAGTTTGAGAAGAGATGTTGTTGATAGTTGGGTAGTCATGCAAACAAAATTTCTTGAGAAATACAAAGAATATTGTAAGAGTGGTAGTAAGGGTGATGATATATTCTGAATTCAGCAAAAGGAGGAAGAAAGCCTGGAAGACTATATCTCAAGGTTCTTGTTTTCCTTGAAAAAAAATTCAGACCATACTCTCAATGAAGAATCTCATAAATTACTTTTTTCTGAGGGGAATCAATGATGCATGTATTGATGCCCTAGATCTGATGGGAGGAGGATATATAACCCAAGTGCCTTGGGATGATATTAAGTCCATATGTCGCAACTACTCTCGAGAAAATGTCAAGAAGGGTAGAGGTCATCAAGCTACAGTGGGAAAGTCTTCTACTAATGGATTTTCACAAATGGAGATCTTAAATTTGCTATCTGATTTCAAGTAGGATATCATAAACAACATGGCTACACAGTTGGATACTATGCAAGCTCGAAAGAAACACGAGGAAGCTGAACAATCTTGGCTGAGTTTTGTCCATATTGCCGACAAAAGAAACGTGACTACAAATGTAAGATGGTGGCTAACCTGGAGGATAAGCAATTACCTACTAATTTTAAGGCAGTAGAGGGTGATGATGACCAAGTATTCTACATTGCACAAAGGTGTCCATGGGCTCAAAGACAAGGTATGCCTCAAGACCCATTGATTTTTGGTAATCCTTACTCTAATTACAATAACCAATGGCAACCTACATATGTCCCATCACCACCTTGGAATGCCTCTCAACCATGCTGGACTAACTACCAGAGTCCTCAATGGCAATCTCCTCAAGGAGGTTGGCAACAACCATAAGGAAAATGGACTCCACCCCAAGGTAACTGGCAATAGAATCCTCAATGGAGAGGTTCTCAACAATGGCAGAGCCAATCCCCTGGATTCTTATAGCTTCAGTAGCCACAACCTCCGACCCTCATGCCACCTCCTGTGGCACCTACAACAAATACTGGTCCTCCAAAACAAACGCCTATGCCTGCTCAACCATTGCCAAATCCTAATAATAAGCAGCAACAACAACATCCTATGTATTTTTTTGAAGCCAATCAATATCCAACCTATGCCCTGAATATTAATGATATCCATCTCAAGTCTAGACCACTCTACCTGCTCCACAACCACTAGTAATTACTGAGATTCCAGACTCTGCCTCTGAATAACTTACTAGTCTTGCAGAACATATACCTATATTAGATACTGTCTCTAAGGAGCCTGTCCTGCAACATCAAGCCAAACCACCTTTTCCTCAGAGATTGCAAGTCACTACACCCAAGTCTATGGAAGAGCCTGCCTTTGATATTTTGGATCAGCTAAAGAATGTACACATTCAAATTCCCCTCTTTCAAGCCATTAAAGATGTTCCAATTTATGGGAAAGCCATTAAGGAGGCTTGTTTGAAGAAACCCGGAAGAAAGAAAAAATATCCCCAACCTATCCATGTTATAGGACATTTGACAGATATTATGTTGGGGAAGGTAGTTATGCCAAAATATGCTGACCTTGGGAGTCCTGTGGTACAAATAAATATGAATGGTCAGATAGTAAAGAATGTTTTGGTTGACCATGGTGCAGCCATCAATGTAATAACCAAGCATACTATGGAGTATTTGAATATCCTAACCATTAGGTCTACACCTACCATCCTACAGCTTGCTGATAGTTCCATAGTAACACCTGATGGCATGGTAGAAGATATAATTGTCAACCTTGAGTCTAGGGAATACCCAACATATTTCACCATATTGTCCACTAAGGCAACTTTGGGAGGATATCCTATCATCCTAGGTAGACCATGGTTAGCCACAACTGATACTTTTATAGATGCCATTCAGGAGACATGAAAATTTCTAATGGTCAGTCAACAAAGAAATTGGCTTTATACCCACTTGCCCAGCTTCAGCCAGACTTGTCTTAGCCAATTTGGCCAGATTTAAGTGAGGAAACTGAAGAAGTCAGTTCATTGGCTCATTTAATGATGCTACAAACTAATCTATTTTCCCAACTTTAAAGTGAGGATGACCTGCTTTTACAAATTTTGCAGTCCGACTTTGATATGAGTAGTCCATATGTTTTAGATAACTATCCTCAGCAGTGCTTCCTGCAGCAATTAAATCCTGAGAGCCTACCACTTAAAATTCCTACAGTTTATCAACATTTGCTTCCACAATAAATATAGACACCACCTTTATCAATAGACTCCATGAATGATCTTACCAAGCAAATTGAGTTGTCTCTAGGCCACTGTCTGAATATCAATAATAAGTTGTCTCAATCTCAACAAACTGCTCTAGTCAAAATGTTGAAAGATCAACACAAAGCTTTTGCATGGGACTATGGGGATATGAAGGGAATATATCCTCAACTCCGTACTCATAGGATCTACATTAAGAAAGATTGTTCACCTGTTAGGCAACCTCAAAGAAGGATAAACCCAACACTCAGGGAAATAGTTAAAAATGAGCTCCAAAAATTGCTTGATGTTGGTTTTATCTATCCCATTTTAGATAGTCAATGGGTATCTCCATTGGTGATCATTCCTAAAAAAGTGGCAAATGGAGAATTTGTGTAGACTACAGAGAGCTGAACACAACAACTAAAAAGGATCACTTTCCACTACCATTTGTTGATCAAGTGCTAAACTCATTATCTAGTAAAAAGTATTTTTCCTTTTTGGATAGATATAGTGGGTATAATCAAATTAAAATTGCCCCTGGAGATCAAGACAAAACAACTTTTACCTATCCATGGGGAACTTTTGCCTACTTTGTCCTACCTTTTGGCCTGTGTAACGCACCTGCAACATTTCAAAGGGCAGTAATTAGTATTTTTGCTGACATTTCTCATGATTCTATGGAGATCTACATGGATGACTTCACCACTTATGGAGTTACTTATGAAGAAGCGTTAGCAAATTTGGAGAAAGTGTTTAAAAGATCTAAGGAGCACAATTTGTCTTTAAATAGTGAGAAGTGTTTTATGATAATGCAAGAAGGAATTGTTTTAGGCCATCATATCTCTCTAGCAAGAATTCAAGTTGATCTTGGAAAAATAGAAGTCATTCTAACTTTGCAAACATTTATGAAACAAAAGGATGTTAGAAGCTTCTTAGGACATGTTGGATATTATAGAAGACTTATTAAAGATTTTAGGAAAATAGCCAGTCCCTTGTATGCCTTTCTGACTAAGGATTGTGAATTTAATTGGACCGAGGCCTGTGACAAAACTTTCCTGCAGCTTAAGAAATTACTTACTAAGGCACCTGTTCTTCAAGGATCCAAGTGGAGTTTTCCTTTTCATATACACACAGATGCTTCTGATTATGCCATAGGGGCAGTTTTAGGATAGAAAGAGAATTCCATAGAGCATGCCATATATTTCATTAGCAAAACCTTCAAGGCCCAAAATTAAACTATATTGTCATAGAGAAAGAATTGCTAGCAGTTGTGTATGCCCTTAACAAGTTTCGGCATTGTGTCACTGGTTACCAAATATTTGTTCATACAGATCATGCAGCAATAAGTTACCTCATGAATAAGCCTGCCATATTTGGAAGATTAGCAAGATGGCTCCTATTATTGCAAGAATTTGATATCACAGTTATTGATAAGCCAGGCAGGGCTAATGTGGTGGCTGATTTCTTGTCAAGACTTCAAACAACTACACCTGCCACCTCTGAGGTAATTGATGATAGCTTTCCTGATGAAAATTTGTTTTCTATTGCTGCTCAAACTCCATGGTATGTAGATATTGCAAATTATTTAGCAGCTAACAAAATTCTAGCTCACCTTTCACCAAAGGACAGGAAGCTGTTGATTGAGAAAAGTTTTAACTTTTCATGGATTGCAAACTGTTTATTTTACACAGGACCTGACCAAGTCATGCGAAGGTGTGTTAGAGAAGATGAGACCTATGACATTTTGCATGCTTGTCATGATGAGTCATGTGGTGGGCACTTTGCATCCAAGAGAACATCAATGAAAGTGCTTAATACAGGGTACTATTGGCCCACACTACACAAGGATGTTGTAGCCTACACCAGAAAATGTGACAGATGTCAATGAATGGGGAGACCAACAAGATCTGATGAAATGCCCTTGTATCCGCAAGTGGTAGTTATTCCCTTTGATGAGTGGGCCATAGATTTTGTTGGGCCTATTGATCCTCCATCCAATGGGAAATCCTAGATTTTGGTTTGCACTGATTATGTAACCAAGTGGGTGGAAGTGAAAGCAATGACACATGCTTGTGACAATAAAGTTGTTGAGTTCCTGTATGAGCAGATTTTTACTAGGTTTGGAGTCCCAAGGGAACTTGTTAATGATCAAGGAGCTCAGTTTACATCAAACTTAATCACTGCATTGATGAATGATTACAAGATCAGGCATAAAAAGTCAAGTCCCTATCACCCTCAAGCCAATGGTTAGGCATAGGTTACTAATAGAGAATTAGAGGCAATCCTTACAAAAATAGTACAATTACACAAGAAAGATTGGAGCAGTCATCTTTCAGAAGCAGTCTAGGCCTATAGGACAACATGAAAAACAACTACAGGGTTTACCCCTTTTGAGTTACTTTATGGAAAAACTGCCATGTTGCTAATAGAGTTTGAGCATAAGACCTTAAGGACTGCTCTTCAGCTTAACATTGATCTTTCAGAATCCCAAAAAAGAATGCCTCCTATAGTTGAATGCATTGGATGAGATAAGGAAAGCTTCCCTGCAGCATACTAAAGCTATCCAGCAGCAAAAGAAGAAATGGCATGACCACAATATCAGAACTAAGCATTTTTCTACCGGTGATTGGGCGCTACTCTATGACTCCAGGTACAAGGAAAATCAAGGTAAACTCATGACAAGATGGCTTGGTCCTTATGAAATAGAAAATGTGTTTGATAATGGTTTAGTTCAGTTGGCTACAATAGATCCTGTCCGACTCAAGCTACTAGTTAATGGACACCATCTTCGGTTGTATCATAAGCCAGCATCCAAAGAGGAATTTATGAAGCAGTTTGTTTCAGATGTAGCCACTGATCTTCTTGCAACGAAGGGCTTCAGACTTTCTCCTGCAACATCTCTTTAAAGTACTATGTTGCATGTCCATAATAAAGGTTTCCTTTTTAAAGGAAGCCACTTTCTTCGTTTTTTATCCATCACCATCATTCATTCCATCTTTCTTTCCTACGTCACCCCTCCATGTCATCCATCCTGCCGTACCACTTTCATTTATGGTTTATGTTCCCATGGTCATTTCAGGCTATGCTGTGATATCTCCCAACATCTGCGAGCATTTATTATAAGGTACGCGATATCTTTTATTTGTCACATCATTCATTTATTTCATTTATTCATTGATTGCAATGTATCTATCAGTCATTATTGCCTGTTCTTCACCTATCCTTTCGCACATGTGTGAACACATGCCAAATCTTAAGTAGGGGGCGGGGATAATCTATTTCAAAACTTTTTCTTTTGCCATTGCCATGTTTGATTAAAGACAATTTTTGTACTTGCCAAGAACGACTGCGTGCTTTTATCCTGATCAATAAGTTAACTGCTTAATTTGAGTAGTTTCTAAAAAATCATTGCATGCAATTATCTTTTGTATCATTCTTGGTAAGTAAAGAAAGGTAACAAGTCGAAAAGAAAGAAGCAGGGCAAAGAAAAAGTGTTTTTCAGAAGAAGTTGAGTTTCAGGAATTTTAGCAAGGACAAGTTGTGAATATGGGTGGTCAACTAGTAAGACATGAGCTGACAACTCATGAAGCCTTGACGCAAGATCCTCAAGTGGTTCAGGCATTTAGTATTTGCAGATGGCTGAATTATTTTCTGAGGATAGATTCCTTTAATGAGGAAGTTGCAGGTGAATTTTTGAGAACTCTTTTAGAGGGAGAAACTACAGTATGGGGTTTAACAGTAGCCATTATAGAAGAGTAGATTGCCGAAGTGACTGGGCTTCCAACAATAGGAGAGAAATTTCTTTCAGGAAGGGACGTTGTCTCTTCTAGGGCAGAATTCACATTGCCAACAGATGGACCCTTAGAGGTTTCAAAGCAAGGATGCAAATGGGTGTCACTGCCTTACCCATATTCAGAATATGCCTCCTTCATAATCAGGTATTTGACTTGTGAGGGACGTTTTTCCTATTTGCATTCTTATCATTTTAAACTATTGAGTCATATGAGGCACGATTTAGCTGTCAATGTCCCAAACTTTTTGTTAAATCTTTTGGAACGTAGTGCCCATGAAACACAAAAGGGTAAAGACAACTCTATCACCCGTCATGCCCTTATTAAATTACTGATTGAGCGTTCCCTGAGGGATGTATCACCCCTTTCTTGGCAAGAATTTATTTCCCAGAAAGGACTGCAACCTCCAGAACCTCCTAGAGCACTCCTTGCGTAGCCCAAGAAAAAGAAAAAGAGAGTAGAATCTACGAGTAGGGAAGCAGAGCAAAAATCATCTGCTCCTCCAACACCTAGTCCTGTAGCCTTCACACCTGAGCCCTCTATTCGAGTAAAAACTAGGTCTGTTACAAGAAAATAAAAAGGGAAAAAAAGTAGGAGAGTCATTTAGGGCTGAGCAAACCCCAGAAACAAGCCCTTATACACAAAAGCGAAAACGTTCTACCTTGCTTTTCCTTGTAGCAACACCTATTGCCACCACAGTTTCATCATCATCCTCTCCTCCTGAGTCTGAATCCCCTAGGCAAGTTAGAAAGAGGAAAGCTGCTAAAGAACCTCCTGCGACTACTACATTGCCTAAGAGAGCTTCAACAAGGAAATAAAGTAAAATTACCTCAACCTTCATCTAACCAGAAATTATAGTCATTTCTGAGGAGTCTAAGGAGCTTAGTCACGATGATTCTCAGAGTGTATCTAAGAATGTTTCACACAGTTCCTCTGTTATTCCTGAGGAATTGCAAACTGAAACAGAGGAAGTTGAGGAAGCACAACATGGTTATAGTAATGAAAGGAGGATGCCAAGTCTTAATGATTTGGTTGATGCAGTTGAGAAAATTTTAAGAGAAGCACAATCTCGTCCCGAGCAGCAAGAGGAAGAACAACCCGAACAAACTAAAGTATTCAATAAAACACCATTGCCCTATGAACCTTGTCATGCATTGGTTGTGTATAAAAGAACATTGTTGATTGAATACTTAGAATATCTTAAGATAACTTGGAGGCTTGTTACACTTCAGACTTTGAGTTTCCGTCATTTGGCTAAAACTAAACTTCAACAAAGTCTTTGGGAAGAAGAGAAGAAGAAATTTAAAAAAGAAATTGAAAGACAAAAATAGGAAATCCAAGAAATGAAAGAGAAAATGAATTAAATGATGAAGGTAGCTGGTCAAATTATGGAATGTAGACCACCACCTAGGGTATATGCAATGTGCCTTAAAGAGAAATTTTTGTGGTTCCAATTAATGAGAATTTCCAAAAATTTGGACCCTGACATTCACTCAGCTAAAGAATTTTATGATGCATATCAGACAGCACCCAATTGGCTAAGAAATTCTTTATGTGAATTTTATTTGCATGGTTTGTTAATCCCCTTTGAAATAGAATGGAATCCGCTTCTCTACATTGGTGACATTCATCTAAGGTCACTTATGTCTTGGGCGGCTAATTAAATTAACTATGGGAAGCAATTAGAGGATTATGAGGAGGCTAAAAGGAAAGAACCTATTCCCCTGCGACCTGAAAGCTTAGATCCTCAAACAGTTATGAGAACTTGGCTTACTGTTGCATATGGATTCTATGATCCTGCAACAAGAATAAAAATATTTGATCTCAGGAAGCAGGTGTATGATGAATTTAAAGACCAAACATATTTGTTTTGGAAGCTTTCATCTTCCAGAATTAAAACAAGATGGGAGAAACTGATTATTGGTCTAAGAAAATCTGAGCCTCATAGCCCTCTAAACTTTAGAGTAGCCATTAGAAGGTCAAAAAGGTATATATAGCTGGGTCTCCAAGAAAGGTTTGAATTATAGTTGCCATTAACATTTCGACCTCTGGTATTGATGTGGCCACTATACCCTTATTTGGCTACAAATGTTAATGAAGATGCAAAAGCTCACAGGTATGAAAGATGGAAAAATTACAAAGGCTTCTACTACAAGTTTGGAACTTCAATGTAGGGCCATGCTACTCCTACCGATTTCAAAGAAACAACCAGAAAGCTTAATGTTGGAGGACCATCATTAGGATAAGTAGGGGGAAAATGATGAGCCCAAAATATGCTCATAATTTGAATATCATGATGTATTTTTAAATACCCTTACTCTTTTGTTAATGGTTGTTTTAACTCTTTGATTATAAACTTTTTATCTAAAATCGGGTAGTATCCTATGGCAACACATTCCTATATTCCTGCAGCTTAATATCTCTGTGTGTTTATATTCATTGCGCTGTTTGACCTCCCAATTGACTGATATGATGCATGTGGTTTTTGGATAAATGAGATGGATTTAATGTGTGTGATTAATGAATGTGTATCATGTTATTATATGCATGCTTTCTTTCGCCTATGTCGCCATGTGTTTCGCAGGTTGTTGAAAATAGCATGAACGAGTCAAAGCGTAGCAGATCTCGGCCCTACAGTAAAGTCCATTTCCAGCACGACATCGAGGAAGTTGTTCCAGTGAAGACTCTTTGTCCAGGTCATTGGGAGGAAATCTAAATGGTCATCAATCTAGGAAGAGTGGAATGCTAGATTCTCTCTAAATCGGTTGAACAGATATGCTTTCATTTATGAGAAGTTTATTCCTCGGTATTAGGAAGCATTTATGTCCACTTTTTTCTCTGTTAGAGTTAGGTAGTTAGTTGCTTTTCTATAAATAAGTGTTCCTCCTATGTGAGTGACAAAAGAGATTAGATTGGATAAGATTAGACTAGACTAGAGACAAGAGAACATAACAGAGTATGTTCAGATTAGTATTATAATGAGAAACAGAGTTTTGTGTTAGTTTTCTTACAAGCAGAATGACCATGTATATGATTCCAATTTTATGAATAAAAGTTGATGAAGTTTTGAGTTCAATTCTTGCATAAATTGATTTATTCTTGCTAAGGGGGCCCACTTAGTGAGTATCTATAGTTATTTGTTTATTTCCTGTTATTTATAAGTTACAATTTCATTCCCAATAGTTTCAGTGCAAACTCAGTCCTATATTGTTCCTGCAACATAAGGAATCCATCCCTGTGTTTGTTCCTACAACATAAGACCTGTTCATGGTTTGTTCCTTAGTAATAGCTTTCATGATTTCTGCTTTGATTAAGTTATGCTTAAGTTAAGAAGCCTTTACATTACACTCCTGTATCAAAAGTAGAATTCCTTTCAAGCATTTATTTCTAGTAAATTGTGACTAAAACTAGTTCTTAGTGCACATACAGTGCCACTCCATTTCAAGTATGTGTTCCTTGGTTTGACAATGTAAATGAACAACCATAAGAAGATGTTAGTCACCTACTGGAATGCCCAATTCCTAGGTTAGGATTTGCCATGACTTTTATATCCTTTTGTGGGCGACAACCACCACCATTGAGCTAGGGTTTATAATGGATTTTTATGAGTTTTGAGGCCATTTACTATAGGAAATATACAAGGTGAGCCTCTCTCCTAGTTGAATATGTAGCAATCTTTTCATTTCCTTCATTTTGTATGCATTTCTAAGGATTTTTAGCCATGATCACCAGCATTTTTCTGATGTATTCCTTCTCTTTATTTTCCCAGGTTGATATCTTCTTTCACTTGAGGTCGCCATGGTTGGTATTGGCTCGATCTTTTGGGGATATTCAGTGGGAAATCCCATGGACTTTGGGTGCATTTTTCATCAAAAAAACCATGGTAAGCCTCGAACCTTGCATTTCCATCTTATTTTCTACAAAAGTATGCTTGATTTGAGCTCATTGTGAACAAAATAAATGATTTTTTTTGTTTCTCCATGCTTCCTTTTTCTGAAGCTCTTCATTATTCCACAACTATGACTTGTATTTCCATATCTGGGTATAGAAAACTTTGAGGGTTTCATTATCTTTGTAAACATGTAAAGCTTTTCCATTGTTTTATAAGAGTTTTTTTAATCTCATGGCTATGGCTTCATAAGAGCATTTTGGGTTTTCTTATTCTTGATCATGCTTAAGGGTTTCTCCATTTTTCTTTATGTGACAAAAAGATGCAATGTTGTTCATTTTTCTGAAAGAAACAAAAAAAAAATTCTTCTCTATCAAAGGCCACAACCTCTTAACTTTTTGGGTGTTTCTGAAAAAGAAGATAATCTTTGTTTTTAGGAAACAATGGAATGTTATTTATTTCCCTCTATGTACCCTTCTTTAATTATGCAAACATGAAATAGGTCTTTCTTGAAATTCATACCCTCTTGAAAATGTTCAGGTCACGACCTCAAAACCCCAAGTTGTTTATTTTGCAAAACCCTCATAGGTACCACAAGTGTTCCTCTCTGAATAACTCGAGTTCTTGCTCCATATGTAAAAATTTTTCTAGTTTTTTTACATTTCTTGGAGCTTTTCCTATACCTTCATGTGGTTGTGGCTAACAATGGGACTAGGTATTCTTTCCTGTATGCTCTTCTTCACTATGTAAATATGAGATAGGGTTCAAAACACATGGCTTCTACTGAAGATGTAAGCTCTCTCTGCTTTGTTTTCTTGAAAGAAAAGAAAATAATTTGTCTTCATTTTGGGTTGCTTGTTTGCAAAATACAAAGATTGTATTTTTATGGTTGCAGCCTTGTTTATTTCTAGGTTTGCACCTTTTCTTAGATACTATAGAATTATATTCTCCAAATTCCCTTTCATGTAAATGGGTAAAATATTTCACCTATCAAAGATGATTTTCCTTTGCCACACCCAAATCTCTAGAATGCATTTATTCACAAGTTCTTAAGGTATAAAAAACTTGGTAGAATCCAATAAAGTGCTTCATCTTATAAAGAATCAAAGATCTTATGAAACATAACTACTATGCTTGAAAAACTCCTTAAACTCCCTTTCCAATTCAATCTGTAAGATATCATTTTTTATTTCAATGATTGATAGATATTGAAGTCCCCTTTCTACTCTTCATGCACAATTATAGCTTCGTGTACTCATGATTACCTTGATACCTTTGAATGGCTCTGACTGTGCTTATGGATAACATGACTACTTTGTTTTTGGATAGGCATAGCTTTCACCTTACTATTCCTCCACTTGTAATGATAAGTAGAAATAACATATTAAAGTGTGTTTATACCTTTTTTTCAGTGCTTTGTAAATGCATCTCATACTATTTTAATTGTTGTCCCATTATGGATATTGCATCTCTTTGTAATGAATTCTTGGTAATAGTTCCATATTAGAACTAAAACTTACACTCCTTGTTGCCCCCCTATGTGAGCATTATTCAAATAGCATAATGAAAACAAACAATGACACCACAAGACTTATATGCAAATAGATCTCCTTAATAAGAAAATGGTGCACTTTATTATGGTTTTCATATTGGTTCATCTGCATATTATCTTAGCATCTCAAATTAAATCCTTGCTCACTTATGAATTTCATTTCAAAGTGAAAGGGAAATCTCACTACTTTTGATTTGGTAGTCCTAAATGAGCAATGAGTTGGGGATTCTTATAGTCACTTTGAGAAATACTCCTTAAGCTAAAAATTCCTTTATTTGAGCATCCTGAATGTGTTTTCTTATCTCATTCCCCTCTTGAGACTTGGGGGAAACATGTTGGGCTCAACCCTTGTGGGAGCCCATTTTTGCACCACATGCTATGATGTCAACAAAAATGAATCAACCATAAGATTTCACCTAACCTGCATAGTGAACAAATATGTTAGATAAAAAACAATGAAGCTCAATTCTCTTGTGATGTTTTATTTTCAAGCTCTCCTGCATACATATGATTCTTTCTCAGTTGACTTAATACATCTTAGGAATTTACTATATCTCTATTGATAAGACACATTTTGAGATTCATATATGGATCTCTAACCAACTCTCTTATCATAATGCAGGTTCATTTGAAGGTCAAGAGTGAGGAGGAGTGAAAGACAATGAAGAACCACCCAAGATTCTACTAGACAATGATGGATATGTTTTTAATTTATGTGCTCATTTCATTACTTTCATCTTTAGATGTATAGTGTATTTCCATGTTTCCCTAGTTCAACTACTCCCATCACTTGTGTGGGACATTTGATCATTCTCTTCTTTCCAATGTATAGAAAAGAAATATTTATGCAATCTTGTGTATATTCCATTACAAAATGAATGAAACATTAAAGAAATGAATGAAAGTAATATCTTATGTTTTTTATGTATTTCCCTTTATATTGAAAAATACTAAATAAAAAAACTAAATTCTATCCCTTTTAAGCACCTTTAAATATGCAATGGTTAAGGATAACAATTTTTTTTGGAATACCTTTCACCTTTAAAATTAATCAACTATGTTAGCTCTACCAAATTGAGTTGTAGGTGAAAATTTGGTAACACTTGCTTTGCTAGCCTATAGTTCAAATCCTTGAAAGTGCTCATGATCTTATCAAATTTATCATAAGATCCCTTTTCTATTGATCCTTTATTTTATTTGGGATTCTTAAAATATTTCACATCTCTCTTCCCCACTTTACCAGGAGCTCTTTTTTTTCCTTTCAATATACAAAGAAACTTTGTAAATATCTCTTAAGGTCTGAGGATTCTTGTCTCTAAGAAGATATCCCATTTTGGAGTCAAAATCATTACTGTATGTGGCCAAACATACTTTTTCATTTGGTCTCAAATGATTTAGGATTCTATGCATAACCTTCTAGAATCTTACATTGAAATTAGAAATCATCTCATTATGGCCCTTAGTAATGGTGTTAAACTCATTTATCATGAATCTAGGATTAGTCTTATCACCATACTGATCTTTGAAAACTCTTGAAATATTCTCATGATCCAATAATTTCAATTGGGAAGGCTCTATACCAATATCTAGAATCTTTAGTGAGTGATTGCATAAAAATATTCATCATCACATCCTTACCCTCAACCTCAAAGTCATCCATCATATTATTAATTGACCTTAGATGATCTTCCCCACTTATATAATTATGGATACATAATCTAATTAGAACATTTCTTATATCATATTGGAAAGGGTGTGGATAACCAAGTCTTCCAATTAAATACAATTTCCTATATTTATCCCGTTGTATAGGTCTTTTGGTAAATTGATCTCCTTGACTAGTGTGAGATCCACCACCACCTTGACCACTAGTATTATGATTTATGTATTGAGTATTCTTCCCTCCCATATTCTGATTTCCACTTACACTAGGAATACTTCCACCAGACTAAGTACTTTGTGTTTGGGAATGAGGAATTGATTGATTAGAAGTGGAAGGAATGTGCATACCAGTTGGTAGAGCTCCTAAATTTTGAAAGTTTTGTGGTGTGTCTAGCCTTGTTATCACTCTATGCTTCTAAGCTTGGGGTTAAGCCTTAGGGTTTTAGGTTAGTAAGCCTCCTTTAAAAAAATTGTATTGACACCAATATGGAGTTTTATAATCCTTTGTTGACCTATGTACCTAGTTAATGGTCACTTAAGTTGCATCTTGAGTTATTAAAATCATTCTCCATACTGGCCCCTTATGTTAGCTTTGTTGGTCACCATCTACAAGTTATCCATTTTAAATCTTTACCATAGTCGGGCCTGATATTCCATGTTTAAAGACTTAAATCTTAAGTCTAATTCTTGAGGGTCAAGTCTCATCAAACTAGTGGTGGCCCCATTTTAAAAGCTAACTATTTAGGAATGTGCAAAAATGGAGGTTTATGAGGGCCATTTGATCACTAAGGAAAGATCTTGACCATTCCTCACATGCCCGTTCCACTTTATTTCTCAATATTTTATTCATATAGGTTGGTGAGCTCAAGCCACATGTCTTGTGGGCTCAATGCATTTATATAAGGATGCAGGAGATACCAAAATAAATCAATAGTGATCCATAGATCACATGGAAGCATATTGACTATTCCCCGCATGCCCATTGGTGTTTATTATTTATTAGAATAATCTCATGGGCTAGTAGGTGGTCACTGGGTGTCAGGTCTAAGGGTGGGCACAATATTAGCAAGCAGAGCTAAAGAAGAATATTGACGGTCGATAGCAGGTGGTGTGGGTCAATCTTGACCGCTCCCCATTATCCGATGCGGGTCTCTACTTCACTAAACAGTTCTCAATGGGGTAGTGGTTGATTGCAAAATGGAAAAACCTAGAGGACATGGAAGCTTTTGACCAAAGGGAAAATATCAATCAAATATTTTTACATGGGATTTGAAAATAAAGGATGCACTACTAATAAAGGTATGGGGGCATGTGTTTTAAGATCTTTTAATCTAGACCATTGATGGTGTAGAAGAAATAAGGCCACAGGAAATTATTTATAAATAAGGTGTGAAGCTATGAGATTTAATCTCAGACCTTCCCTGTCCCCCTGCTGATTAAAGATGTGCATGGTTTAAGAACTAGGAGGGAAAGGGGAATGTGACACGTGGTTTCTGGCTACATCAACAAAGGATTAGTGGGGCCCATGACACATTAGCAAGTGGTTCAATATGGCTTAGTATCATTTAATAAATATTATGGCTGCATATAGTCAGTTTTTTTAAATCAAGATGATTAGATTTGGATCATTCATCAATTAACTTGTCCATGTGATCAATGGCTAACATTCAAAACTCAGCTTGAGATAAAGTGAGAAATTCTGGTTCATTGAGTGAGCCTTAATATTGGAAAGGATGGCGAGTGGCCAAGGTAGAAGATTGCATAGCTATTAAAACCTGTATTAAAGGCACATTTGGGCATTGTGAAGGACATTCTACACACTTGGAGAGCTTGTCTTGTGGTTTTCAAGCTTCTCAAATGTCAAGGCTAGGGTTATCATCTTATGAAAGAACTAGTAAGTTAATTACTATCGCCTGATCAGAATTATTGATAATTTTGTTTTCCTAGGCCTCTGAGTCAATTAGGGATTTTCTTGGTTCTCCATTTTAAGGTTTGATTTTCATTAATAATAACTGGTTATTCTTACATTATCATAATTAGTGTCAAGCCCTAATATAACCTAAAAGTTTTGTTCCAAGAAACCATAGACCATGTTGTGTACTATCTTTGTGCCATGTCTCCCAAAGCATAGTCAAATGCATCCTTGTCTAAAGGAGAGAATTATGTACCCAAAAGGACTTTGAATAAAGACCTTAAAAACTAGTTACCACCCTCAACCAGTGAAAAACCTAAGGGTTAGCTACTTATCTGAGGTCCCCAAGTAGTTTAAGGTTTGACTGACAAGAATAATTCTATAAGGGATGCCCAGGTACCCTACATAGGTTGTGAATTATTCTTGGGGTGGTTTAGAAATAGAAACATGGGTATTCCAATAGGTAACCCTTGGAATTATGATCCAGGAAAGCTGAGTGTCCCAAATGTCTTCATGGATGTTGAATTTCTCAAAGCAGTAGCCAATAATTATGACCCTATCACATAGACAATAAGGACCTATGATGGGAAATAAATGGTTAAAATCACCAAGGAGGAATTTTCTCTTGTATTCAGACTCACTGAGTGGAATGATGAAATGCCTAAAATTAATGAGAGCCTCCTCAAGAAAGAATATGATAAGAATAAAATTGCATTTAAAGTTCATGTCTTGCCAAGGTACCTAACTAAAATTGAGGGCCTAAGGATTACAATAGGGCAACATGATAAAGAGCCTTTCCCTGTCAATTATTTTATTTCCTACTTCCAAATAACCTTCTATTCCATTTTTCAAATAATTGGTTATGATCTTATCATAGGAATGACTATGACATGGATGTATATGGAAGGCCATATTCAACACCCCCAATATTGTGACGTATATGACTATGCTGGGTTTCTTGCAGAAAATATTCATGAGGGTTTGATCAGATTAATGAAAGGGGCAAATGGAGTAATGTTTAGCTGGTATTACTTATTGATGCATATGTTTTTATTCAAGGGTGCACCCTATTTTTGGAAGAATATGGTTTTGGATAGGAAAGATGGTGATTTGGAGTTTTCCATGTAATTTTGGACCACTATCCTAGACAAGGATGATAGGACATATGATTATGTAACATATCTAAACTTGTTTGCTATAGAATTGAAGAGAGCACTAGTTGTACATGTTCCTAGAATTTCCAAGGCCCTACATGATTTTTTGAGACCCAAAGAAAGAAGGCCTAAGCATAGAGTTGATCACAATTGGGGAGATGTTATCCCATACCCCAATTTCACTATTTTAAGAGTATATGGTTCTAATGTTTCACCCCACTTGCTACCAAAATATGTACCAGAAAGAATTGGTTTCCTAGAGGTAATATGGAAAATTAGAAGTGTGGAAAATAAGCATCTATTAGATCAAGAAAAAGGAACATTTTTTCCTTTGTATACATTTTTTTCTTATTTTGTGATAAAAAAAGGAGGCTAGAATACAATAATTGATATTATTAAGGCCTACCACATGAAAAGAGTAGTAGAGAGGGTCATATATGACCCTTAAGGCTTCATGGCCTGGTTCAAAGAAATAAACAAGAGCTCAGAATTTGTACACATCTTCTAGTTCCAAGAATATGTGATTAGAAATGTGTTTGATTCTTTGGAACAAGAACGAAGAAAATAAAAATGGATTTCTTTCAACAAGATGCAAAGGAAGATAAAGAACCAAAAGCCTAATTTTAGTATTATTCTAGAGGTTGAAAATGTTATACAAAAGGTGGAGCATGTGTCCCAGAATTTTGAGAAAATAGTGGTCCACCTTGAAGGTGAGGGAATGATTAAAAATAAGGGGAAATCTCCCATTGAATAAGAATAGAGAATAAGAATAGGGAAAAGGGGAGACCCCTACCAATGAAGAGAATATTTCACCTCAAGCCCTTGATGAACCAAAAATAAAGTTCTTTGTGAGGAAAAGGAGTAAGGTAAACAAAATATGATGTTGTTCTTGCTCCCTCTCAATAGGAGGAACAAACACCCCCTTCTCCTATTGCACAAATTTCACTACCATCTCCTCCAAGGCCAACAAGACCTAAAATCATAGACATTGATGCTCCATCATCTAGTACATCACCAGCGAAGGAGCCCCTGTTGAAGAAGCAAAATGTTGAAGGAACAGGGTTGGTGGATTATGCTGATGAAGACTTTGATGATTATATTCTGGTGTCAAAATAAGAAATACAAGAAAGAATTCCCACTATGCTAGTAGTGGGGGTTGCACAACAACTGAGCATGAGAATAAGTAAATTTTACCTCATTGGGCTCAATGGAAAAGATGATATGCAAGTGGAGGCATGCACAAAGTTTTTAGATGATGATCCATTTGTAAAGACTTAAGATTTTATGGATTTTTCATACAAGGCTAAAAGAAATGAATATGTCAATAGACTGGCCATAGAAATAAGTCTCCATCCAAAATTTCTCGAGGCTACCATTCAAGGAAAGGTTTCGAAGGAAATGAAGGAAAATTTCTGAAAGATGATTGCAAAGGAAGGTAGAGAATTGGTTAGAAATAGTGGTATTATGTTGCTTCCATAATGGGATTTGGCTTCTGCTATAGCTTTTGATACAATAAAGAGGTGTGACAGGCCCCTATACAATTTAGAGGAAGAGGTTGCTATTGCATTGCAAGGTTCTACTTTTAGTGAAAAATGGGATGTATTGTAAATTTGGTCTTTGAATCCAGCTACAAGGAAACATGATATTGTTGAGCATGCAGCTAATTATCGAGGGGGCTTCATAATGAAAAAGGTTGTAGATACATCAGCTCTGGAAGTAGCCAATATTTCTATGCATGTTGCATAATTTACAAGGGCTACATTTGAATCAACTACCATAGAAAAGGATAAGCTCAGGATAGAAAATAATAATTTGTTGATTCAATATGGGAAGGTTGAACAACACGATATGCATTGGCAAACAAAGATTGCATTAGTAGAGGAGAAAATAC